>VZTX01028013.1:0-26886 GCA_013400915.1 Pardalotus punctatus
GTGCTGGACATGCTGGAACTTCACTATGAACTGGAGGCCAGGGCAGAAAAGTAGTGCCAACCACTGACATTGCAAATCCATGTCTTCAGCAGCAAACTGCAGGCTACAATTTGTTGTCTCCTGGAGGGGTGTGCAATACACCTGAAACTGGCTGTGCAAGGGGTGGAAACAGCCTCACTATCTGCCTTGGACTGATCCAGGCTGCACTGAAAAAGGGTGAGGTTCCAGAACACTTACAGTGCACTGATGTCATCAGTGACAGAACCCAGCAGAGAGAGTTTGTGAGAAAGGGGAGAAAATAATCCAAACCCTCTTGAAGGCTGGTTTTACCATAAAGCAAAGTGAGGTCAAGAGACATGTCCACAAAATTCCTTCTTTAGAAGTAAAACAGCAAGATGGACATCACTGGATTTCAATGGACATGGTCAACCAAGTAGCAGCTATGTCCCTGCCAACCAGCAAGAATGAAACACAGGCTTTCCTAGATACTGTGGGTTTTTGGAGGATGCATATTCCAGATGACAATCAGACTGTGAGCCCTCTCCATCATGTGACCTGGAAGAAGAATGACTTTGAAGTGGTGTCCTGAACAACAAGCTTTTGAACAAATCAAACAGGAAAATGTTAATGTAGTAGCCCTGGAGCCAGTCAGAAGAGGACAGAATGTGAAAAATGTGCTCTACACTGCAGTTGGGGAGAATGGTTCTTTCTGGAGTTCCTGGAACAGTACCTGAGGAGACCAGAGAACTCTGGGGTTCTGGAGCTGGGGATACAAAGGATTTGAGGCCTGCTACACCCCAACAGAAAAAGTGATCCTAGCAGTTTATGAAGGTGTTCAAGCTGCTTCAGAAGTGATGGGCACCAAAGCACAGCTCCACCTGACACCCCAGCTGCCTGTGCTGGGCTGGATGCTCAAAGGACAAGTCCCTTCCACACATCATGCCACTGAAGCTACGTGGAGTAATTGGATCACTCTGATCACACAGAAAGCTTGAACGGGAAAACCCCAACTGCCCAGGGAACTTGGAAGTAATCATAAATCGGCCTGAAGGCAGGAACTGTGGATTATCATCATCAGAAGAGGAGGAGACGGTTACACATGCTAACAAGGCCCCATCATATAATCAGCTACCAGAAAATGAAAAACAATACACTCTCTTCACTGATGGTTCCTGCTGTATGGTTGGGCTACACTGAAAACAGAAAGCAGCTGTATGGAGTTCTACATGGCAAGTTAAAAGAAATTATGGAAGGACAAGCTGCATCAAGCCATACTGCAAAGCTGAAAGCCATCCTGCTAGCTTTAGATTTCACTGAATGAGAAAAATGGCCAGTGCTCTACCTCTACACTGACACATGGAAGATAGCAAATGCTGTGTGGGGGTGACTGGGCGGATAGAAAAAAAAACAAGTGGCAGCACAGAGGTAAACCCATCTGGGCTGCTGAATTGTGGCAAGACATTGCTACCCAGGCAGAGAAGTTGGCTGTAAAAGTACATCATATAGACGCACACACAGCCAAGATCTGGGCTACTGAAGAGCATCACAACAATGGACAGGTGGATTGGGCTGCCAAGATTGAAGTGTCTTACATGGATCTGGACTCGCAACATAATTAATAACAATATTTCTGGCTGGTGAGCCCATGATGCCTCAGGCCACCAGGGAAAAGATGCAACATACAGATGGGCCTGCGATTGACTTAACCATGCAGTGGATTTAACAATGGGCATTATGTCCCAGGTTATCCATAAGTGTGAAATATTTGCTGTGATCAAGCAGGCCAAGCAGGTAAAGCCCCTGTGGTATGCTGGATGATGGTCGAAATATAAATATGGCAAAACCGAGCAGACCAAGTAACTCACACTCCCACAAATCTGCCAAGGCAAGGCCCTGTGCCCTGACAATGGTGAAAAGAACCACTGGATGGCTGGAGATGTACCCTGTGCCTTACGCCACTGCCTGGAACACCATCTTGGGCCTCAAAAATCAAGTCCTGTGATGACACAGCACCCCAGAAAGAACTGAGTTTAACATTGGGACTCATTTCAAAAATAGCCTCTTGGACACCTGGGTCAGAGAGCACAGTACTGAGTGGGTGTCATATTCCCTGTCATGCACCAGGCTCTGGGAAAACTGAACAGTACAATGGAGTGTTAAAACCACATTGAAATCAATAGGTGGTGGGAACTTCAAACACAGATCTACATTTAGTGAAGACTATCTGGTTAGTTAACACTAGAGGCTCTACCAGTCTAGCAGGCGCTGCCCAATCAAAACCCCCACATATCAGAGAAAGGACAGAGTTACCAAGGTGCATATGAGGAATCTGTTAGGGCCGACAGTTTTAATCAGTCCTGACTCCAACAATGGCAAATCTATCAGTGGGATTGTTTTTGTTTAATGACCTGAGTGCAGTTGGTGGGTCATTCAGACGGATGGGGAAACATGATGTGTACCTTAAGGAGAGGTGCAAATCTAAGTATTTTTTGTGACACTGACTCCATTGTAAAATTTTGCTAAAGCAAAAAACCTCCTGCAATGTTCATTAGTAGATGGGTGTCCTGGTTCCACCCAGGACAAGGTTCATTTTTGCAGCAGCCAGAAGCGGGGCACTGCTCGGTCCTGGAGGTTATTCTTTATGGCCTTGTCATTTTCCACAAGCAGGGAAGTGCTCGGTTCTGGAGCATGGGAGTACAGCTGCATAGGTGAGACCTCTGTAGTGATCATTTTGCACATAAATCACTCTCTTGCTTTTATTTGCTCTTCCTATTAATATTGCAGTTTCTGTTCATTTTCTTATCTCATTGCTGTTTGCAGCAAATTGTTTTTATCTCAACCCATGATCTCTACTTTTTTGCTCCCAATTGTCTTCTCCACCCCATCACAGGGGGAGGAGGAGAGGGAGGGGGAAGGAAGGAAGGAAGCAGCACACAGCTGGGAGTGCTTCAGTGCAGTGGGAGCACTGAACTGGGGAGTACCACTGCTAAACCACCAAAATGGGGTGTAACTTGCAGAGAAATAGAACTATCAAAGGAGATCACCCAAAACAGGATTCAACCGCTTTGAAAAATGCAGATGGGGGAGATATTTCAAATTGATGCTTTCACTCTCCTTCTGAAACAGGAGTTAGAAAAAGTTTTAGTGAGCCTTTTTGCTACCTCCATGGAAGTTCACCCTTATTTGACTGTAACACAAGACACTGAAAAAATTCAATTCACACACGCTCCACAGACACCTGTTAAGTATTTGGCATCTCATCTCAACAGAACAACCTCTTCAGCAGTTCAAGCCAAGTGGGCATCCCATAAAGGCAAATGTTCATAAATCAAACTATACATTACATCACTATAAATTTATTTTGTTGACTCAGTAAGACAAATTTTTCCAATCACTAAATAACCAACAGCAAATACATTAGAAGAAGGTACACAAAGAATTTTGCTTAATCCATGGTGGGCAGCATGTACTTTATTATATTAATGCATTGCTAGCCAGAGAAAATCTGGAATGTTCAATGATAAACTGCAAAGAAACTGAAACTAAGAGTGTAAGGATTTCTACTAATCATCTGCACATTTTATTTGAAACTTGATCCTGCAGCCCTTATTCACAAGATCAGACCTATTGAGTTTATTCACATGAGCTCTGGCTGTAAGATTGGACCTTAAGTACTATCAGGTGCACGTGCAGCCTATCATCAGATTTTGGGTTATTCATGCAAGAAGCTATCCTTTCAAATGCAGACTACTTAATGCTTCCTTCTTCATTAACTTACATGTCCTCTTCTGCTGCTCTATGCTTTCATTTGTGCTATGTAAATAGCCTCTCAGTCATCAAAACAAATAACGATCTTTGCAACCAAGGAGGAAATTAGTAGCAGGTGAACGCTTATTTTTTAAATCACGTTGAGACCAAGCTGTTCTTTAACTTAAAGGAGATCTGGGAAAAAAAAATCCCATTTTACTACTTTGCCATCTTAATTATGGGTTGTCAAGGTCATAATTCTACATATTTATCCCACTCACACCCCTCAAATATTAACCTTGATGGTAATCTAGTTTATGATGAGCTGGACCTAACCTTTAGAACATACTTTAAACCAGTTTATTTAGTGGAACAAGACTTCTCTGATGACATAAAATTAACTGTATCTTATCATACATGAAACATACTAGGAGTTTCTGATTTAAATGTTCTATTTCTTTGCTTTACATGTCTGTTCTACATAAATACAAAATATTGTATTAACTGTATAACTGCAAAAAACCCACCACAATTCTTTTGCTACCGGCTTACAGACTTCTGCAAGTCAGACAGGCTGCAACTACAAGACATGGCATAAACTTGAACAGGATCACAGCAAAGAAAGTTATAACATGGTTCACATTATAATCTACATATTTACAAACCCTCTTTGAATTTTGCAAGACATTGGTAGAGAAGCAAATTGTCAGTACCGGTAAAAGTCTCTTCATTAGTGATGGCACTCAAAAATATTAATGCCAATGTTCAACGGCCTCCAAGTAATGAACAAATTATAAATGCCTTTAGGCTGTAAGAAACATGCAAAGTAACAGACAGTATCTGCCTTCTGATGCTAGGGATACTCTGGGTACTACATGACTATGGAAGGAGAAAGTCAACATACAGCTTTTCATACAAAATCTCAGTATCAACACACCTATGTGACAGGCAAAATCAAAGGTAAAATCCCAGCAACAGATATTAGTAATATTTTCTTTATAATTCCAGCTATTTTCAATGCAATAATGAGGCAGGGGCTGAAGCTGACTGTTGGCAATTTCAGTAGCCGTAATATAACTGAAAGTGCAATACAAATAATAAGCATACATGTACCGAAAATGCAAGAAGACACATCATGTGACTTTAATCTGGAGTTTAACCTTGAATCCAAATCTCTGTAACTCAAAGCTAGAAAAAAATTTAAAAATTAAACCTTGAACTGGAATGGTATGTCTGCAACAACTAAACCTTTGTCTGAAAATTGTTCTCAATCATACTTCAAACTTGCCACATTGATTAATCGTCAGTTCGAAGCAGCTGCAACACTATGTTCTATGCACTTCTGTTGCCATTTTAATTTTTAAAAAGCAAACAGAGAGGCTCTCTACAAAATTCAATGCCACAATGGCAATGACTGAACCAGAATCACGAAATTATGAACAGTTCACTAAATCGTCTATTAACAACACATATCAAAAGGCTGCAGAAAAAAAATGTGCGCCTGAAATAACTGATCAGTGAATGAAGAATAAGGAGATGCAAGGAGCAGAGACTGACAAACCATTTTAATTTTTGAAGAATCAATTTCCATACAATCAGAAAAATGGCAGAACATCACAGATAGTGTATTCACAACTTTTATCAGCAAAATATCATGGATAACCAAATTGAAATTTATTAATGCTCCAGGAAAGTGAGAATGAGACAGAATAATGTAAGGCCAGGGAGTACACTCACTTCTTAAAATCAGTAAAACCCAGTAAAAGCAGCACACAACACATATATATGTACAGTAAAAAATGCTGTCTTGTGCAGGATATGTATATCCATTAAAAATTAGAAAACCAGCATGCAATGACTGAGCTAACGATGGAAATACTGAATACATAAAACACTTCTGTTCAGTGATACAAATCTAGCTACTTCATCATCTCACTGCTATATAATTGAACCATAAATGCACATTAAAGAACTCCTACAACCAAAGGATGACGTTTCAGAGCAAAGGCCTAAGGCCAGACTTTACCACATCATTTTACAAATCATTTGAGCTACTGCTTCTTAAGCTATCACAGTTTGCTAAACACACTTTCACCATACACTACAGAACAGCTAATCAGAGGGTGATACACCACTCCTATAAT
Source organism: Pardalotus punctatus (assembly GCA_013400915.1). Lineage (NCBI taxonomy): Eukaryota > Metazoa > Chordata > Aves > Passeriformes > Pardalotidae > Pardalotus > Pardalotus punctatus. The sequence goes on from VZTX01028013.1 coordinate 5,892, forward strand.
ATTCAACATCCACATCAGTAACCCACTACTCTGGCACAAAACGAGATTTTAGTTATGTGAATAAATGCCAAGGATCAGCATCCCCGGTGTTCCCAGATAACTATGCCAAAAACAGATAACGGAACATTTATAAATTTGTGGCTTGTTAGAAAAACTACGTAGTACCTAGCACCTAGCAGAAACATACTCAAAGATGAAGGATTTTTTCTCTAAAAACACAAAACAGACAACTTAGAACAATTCCCTCTGTCAGACACTTGACCTTAAGCCTTCCTTACCTTTACTTACCAATAAAAACAACGTGCATTTTCATCAAGAAGATCACTCAAACTTTAACATGAAGAGTGACTATAACAAGACATTTGAAGACAAAATGCACCACACAGATCATAGATGTAAGATACCCACTCCCAGAACACATACACCTTTCTGGTTAACCAAAAAAATCACAAGAAGTTGTTCATACTACTGTGGGTCTAAGCTATGTTCACACTCTATTCAGATGCACAGAATGTGAAATTTGCTTTTATTCCCAAACATACATAGGAAGGTGTGGTGGCAGAGGAACCCACATGGAGACATACTGATCTTTAGAGTCATGTCTTGTGAACCCACACGGGGAGATACTGATCTTTAGAGTCATTTCTTGTCCAACTCACTAATCTGGAAAATCAGAATATTTGAACAATGTAGAGGCACACAAATGTCTGTGTACACAGGCATGGAACAGTGTTTCTACTCAGAAGAAATGTGCATCAAGTAGCTTAGACACAGCAACAGAACAATCACTTTTTTGGGAAAAATATACAAAGTGAAAAGATGTGAGAAGCAGCTGCAGTAGCCCCACCCATTGTCTATTTCCTGCCACAGTTCTTGCAGGAATAAGGAGACAGTAAAAAGCAAGCTTTTCCAATCCCTGATAACAAAGCTCTGGCAGGACAAACAGCTGGGCAAGCTCCAGCACACTCATAAGAGAGCCCAGCGAGACACACAAATTAAACAGAACAAGCAAGCACAGAGCACCTCCAGAGGGCTGCAGCATGTCTCCTACGAAGACACGCTGAGAGAGTTTGGGGCTGTTCAGTCTGGAGAAGAGAAGGCTACAGAGAGACATTATACCTTCCAGTAAAGGGGCTACAAGAGAGGTGGAGAGGGACTTTTGACAAGAACACGGAGTGATATGACAAAGGGCAATAGCTTCAAACCTAGGGAAAGGGTTTAGATTAGATGTCAGGAAGAAATTCTTGACTGTGAGGCTGGTGAGACACTGGATGAGTTTCCTAGAGAACCTGGAGATGCCCCATCCCTGTAAGCCTTCAAGGTCAGGGCTTCAAGTAACCTTATGCAGGAGAGGGGGTCTCTGCCCATGGCAAGGGACTTGGAACTAGGTGACCTTTAATCAAATCAATTCTAGGATTCTATGGATAAGGCACTTGCCTTCCCAAGGCACCATTACGCACAAACAAGCCCTGCTTTCCTGCAGATGGCTATACATCTGCCTGCTGATGTAAAGAAGTGAATTGATTTCTTATTTTGCTTGTGTGCACAGCTGTATGCACAGCTTTTACTCTAACTATTAAACTGTAACTCAGCCTGTGAATTTTTTCACTTTCACCCTTCTGCTTCTCTCCCCTATCCCACAGTGAGGAGTGAGCAGGTAGCTGTGGGGGTCTGAACTGCCCAAGAAATACCAGTAGCATCCAAATATGTAATACACCAACAAATATTTAATCATTTCATCATCAGATTTCTACTTTATCTAATGGCTCCTGGTATTTCCTAGTAACATGAGAAAATCAACCAAAGCATTTACCTTTAGCTAAAAAGTAAAATGACACAGCTTTGCAATCCATCAGGTGACTAAGGTTAAAGAATATACTGCACTGTATAATATTCTGACTTATGTTAGGTAGATGATATTCTATTCTGAAGATACACTGAAGTCAAATAGTAGTCTAAATCACAACCTAAGCTATATAGCAAACAACAGAAATTACTGTTAGAGCATTAATATGCAGTAAATCCTGAAATACCTTCTATTAAATGACTGAAGACTCACTTATTAACATATGCATATATCAATTCTACAGGGAAACAGAACAAAACCCACAGCACATCAACACACACACACACACACACACACACACACACACAAATTATGTACCTCTCCAAGAGCTTCATAGCGCTTTTGGTTCCATCTATGTAAATCTTCACGATAATTAAAAACAAATGGCTCCCCAGTCCTAATGTGTCTTAATTGTCCTTCTGTAGAAGAAATAAAACCATTACAGTTAATATACTTGTTCATTAAAAGTAAGACACATTTAATTGCTGAAAATTTTAGAAGAAGTCTACATCTAAAGCTCGAGCTATTATGAATTCCTTCTCAGCTTTGGTTATAGGATTTTTAACAGAAAACAACTGTAGCATAACAAAATGCATTCCCCTTTTATGGTATATACTGCTAGATAAAGCTAAACAGAAATTATGATGTTGAAATTGAAAGCACATATCAAATGCTAAACTGCTTCACAGGACATATTCATGTCTCAACTGCTATGAATTAACAGTGAAATGTTAACATTAGTAGTTAATATTTGATCTGCAGGTGACCGAACTGTAGCTACAAATCCTCTACTTCAAAACCAACTGCATGATGAAGAAATGCAAATAGAAAAGGGACTGGAAGCTGGAAGGAAGGGAAGCATTTACTTTCAAGCCTAATAACTCTCTAAGCTAATCTGAAGAAAAACATGTTCACACTTAGGGTAAATACCTTAACTCCAAGGCATAGTGAAATCAAGCAAGAACTACTAGATTTAGGGTACACTGAGATTACAACAGTAGACTAAAGCAGAATGCTTGATCAGAGCAAAATCCCATGCTACTCCTACATTCCTTTGTAACTTCTGTAGTTGGCCTTGTTTATAGCCAAAGTTGACAGCATACCCAACCACTGGTGAAGACATGGACTGCGCTAAAACAACAATAATAATAAAATGGGAAAAAGTAGGAAATAAACTATGGAAAACAAGTATCTTACCAACAATGTTTAAGCCCATCAGACAAAACACAGGTTATTGATCTCAGAGCATCACAAAACAGCAGTATATCAGTGAAACATTAAATAACAGTGTATCAGGGATATGTGCAAGTCAACTCCTTTGAGTGCTGAAACGTCTGCATGATGAAACTAAGGTTTCCCAGCAATGTTTCCTCTTAAATAGAAGAAAAATGCTCGGTTTATGTATTTTCAGAACCTTTATACTTTGATTCCTGATGCTTTAAATAAAATATTAAGATCTGATCCTATAATTGTTACACTTATCTGTCAATTTAACTTCTTTTCAGATCTGCCTTACCTCATGTACTACACACCAAGGAAGTATTTCTCCACAGCTTCCTATTCCTGTGTCAGGTTCACACATACTCCTTCTCATATTTTTCATCATAACTTTACTTTCTGCTGTTCCTTCTCAGATACTCACTCTTCAAATATGCCATTCAACAGTATACGAACTGTCTCTCTCCACAAGTAATAAATATCTGGCATATTTCTACTTTGGCTTTCTGGAACCCCTGCCTTCTTCAGATTTAAATAATCTGATAAAAAACTTCTTTAAAACTTTTCCACTGTAAAAAGAAGCATGATTATGACATAAAAGTACATGACTGAACATTTGAATTAAATGTACAAAAGCAAAATGGTGACTTTTTTGCTTTGCTGACCCATAGCATATATAATAGGTTTTCCTCCATTCTATGGAAATTACTCAGGCTGTGAGGTTAGTAATGGAATATTCAGTAACATAATTCATTCCCCAAAATTCAAATTTCAGCCCTTTTTATCAACCACATATGAACCATTAACTCTGAAGTCAGTAAGGAAGACAGTAGACACTGTGCAGATCTAAAAATAAGGAGCTGAAAAGTGACAGAGCTGAACTCCTTCCATCAAAGAAAGAGCATCACTTTCATGACACTTTTAGTCTCTAAGTACCTTCCTGTGAAAGCCATCAGGGTATTAAAAAGCTAAGTGTTGCATAAATGACTATCATTTAAAGGAAAGCTCTTCTTTCTCTTTTTTTTTTTTTTTTTTCTTTAAAAGTGGAAGATGTAAAACAGGCAGATTTAAAAACTAAAGTTCTTCTGTTCACAGAACAGGCACTGCAAAGAAGTAGAATTGTAAACATTCCCGTTTGTCCTACAGGTTTTAAACAATCTTGAAAGAGTCACTTCCTGCAGTCTGGTATGACTTTAGCTCAGAGGCTCATTTCTCACCTGGATTTTAAAATGCATGCACTAGAAATCACAAATACTAAGTCATTTAACACACAGACTAAGCTAGCTGGAAGTACTTGTAGTTATCACACACTTGGCTGCAAATGCAAAATCACGTACCACACCAGAAGAGATAGTCTATCACATTCCTTATCCTTCCATCAACATAAATAGGTGTTTTTTTCTACTGGTATTAATGGAATACTTGGGACAAATTATTATCTGAATAACAACTTCTTCTGTAGCCATAAAAACAAATCAGTAAATAAAACATTTCTTAACTGAGTGACCAATTTTAAGTGCTGTAGAAATTACTTTCAGAATTTTTTTATCAACACCTCTGTAACAGAAAACAGATGGCCATAAAGTAGGCACAACACAACTCTACAACATTGTATTAAATGCGGGATTTTTGCACTAATTTTGTTAAATAAAAATCAGTTCTTAGATTTACAAGTCTATCAGTACTAAAGTTTAGAATTTTATTCTTAACAGAAAGATTATTATTCTAAAATTATATTATACTGAAATTCTAATAGGGACTTATAAGGTATAATTCAGCTTCTGATAACCTTGCAACATTATTCTAAGTATAGTCTTTACAAAGCATGTATGACTTACTTTCATTAAAAATGTACTCAAATCCTTCCAAAGTATCAGGAAATTCAAGTGGTGGCTCATCTTTTTTCATTAGTTCATCCAAGTCTATTCTAGACAATAAATCTAAAAAAGGAAAAGAAAAAATTACATAATGCATGCTATGTCTTTTTTATTTCCCTTGTAACACTGACAAAATGTGTTTGTTGAGATTTGTAGATCTCATGGGCAGAAGAATATCCCATTACTAAACACAGGACATTGTTATGGGAAATCCTGTTCAAGATTCAAAAGCTGGACCTCATTTATTTATTTATTTACCTATCTATCTCTACATTGATCAAAAAAAGTCCAGAGACAGAAGTCAACAAAGACACAGTCATTTGTTTCAATGATTCATTACCTCAATGTTGGAAAATAAGTCTCTGGTAAGCATCATGGTTCTAACATAAAGTCATATTTAGCTTCAGTATCAAATCATTGATAAGAGTCTTGGTTGCCTTCTTGAGGAGTCCAGATTATCTGATGCACATCATCTCACTCGTATTTATCAGCTGTGTGACCACACAGGTCCTTAGCCCTTCCTTTGACACCCAAACAGACTGTTAGACCTGAATCCTTCCCTCAACCACCTCCTTTAATAGCTCTCAAGGTAGAGAAAACTCCCATCTGTTTTACAGCAAACCATGGCATATACATCCTTTTCAGATCACGACTGTATGGCCTGGTACAGCCTGCAGTCACTAATGAAGGTACACTAAAATAAGAATAATCTACTTTACCCTAGATTTAAGGATTTGCATTTAACCAGAGGCAAACTTACAGGAACATCTTCACATCTACATGTAAATACCAAACAACTACTGCATGCACAAATAATAGTGTACAATGATCTCTCCTCATTGCATATCACCCACACAACCCAGTGCTATGCTTCTAATGTATTTTATGATTATTAATTAAAAAAACAATCAAGAAACCATTCAACAGAATTTCACCAAAATATATTTTCCTACTTCTTCATAAATGTAATGGAAGACCACACAAACCTTCTGTTCAGGAGTCCTAAACTGACTTTGAACTATTGTTGATTTATAAATCAAGATACCATGCAGTATCAAGGAAATACATTAAGTGTTCTAAGTATATGGATTTTTACCTTTATTATTATCCAAAGTTGTAGCTCAAAGAAAAGAAAACCATTTGAAAAGACTCATTTCCTTTAAGTTTGGTTTGGCATTAACTATGTTTCCATCTCTGTATTATGTAAAACAATTGTTTTTATATTTTGTACCATTGTTTTTGCTTGGACTTGTTGCCAGTAGGCTACCCACATTACCTAAGTTTAGGATTGACACATTTAACCCTTTGAAATTTCTATTGTTCAAAATGTTTAAAATGTACTGAAAATAATTTTCAACATTCTTCAGAGTTCCTTGACCTGCTCTTCTACAACTCTTCAAGTTTACTTGACATTTATTCCAGCATCCATGATTGTTGCCAGCTCTTCCTTCTGAGTGATTCCACTGGGCAAAGCTGGAGGATCAAAAGCCATCTGGTATGGTTGCTGAAATCCAACATCTTTTCAATAAATATTATGATGTCTGAGCATCTCTGTGGTATCTAAATGTCTACAGAACACCAGACACTGGCTGGATGATTTCTAAATCTGGCTTTCTCAGTCACAGCTCACTTTTACATCACATCTGTTTAATAGCAGGTCCCATGAAATTCAGTTCATGTAAGAAATCATATGTTTGTTCTTGTGCACTGTCCTTTGAAAGTTCTGAGAGAGCTCCTTTGGTTCTCAACCAAATGATATAGAAAAAGAATAGAATTTTGTCAAAAAAGTCTTTCATAACAGGTTGTAAAAAGTATGCCTTTTCTTCCTCTGTATTTCCACAAAATCAAGGTAGCAAACAGTTTATAACACATCCTTCTCTCTTTGGTGAAGAGATTCCAGTCACCCCTAGAACGTAATTTCACTGGAGTTCCCATATCTTCTTACTGGGATCTATTTGGAGATGTATTTACACAGAAATGTCACTTAATATACAACAAAATATCAATCTCCTGAGTGTTAAGAACCATAGGATTTGAAGTACATTAAGCTTATTCACAGTATGTACAGATTGTCATGATTTACATCTTTCATCAGAGTCACTAAGGAAGACTAAACCTGTTCTATGCTGCAATACGGCCACTTTCTTCCTGTGCAACTTTTCAATTTAAAATTATCTAAAGTGTCTTACAACTTTGAGATTCTTTCAAAATCTGATCCACCATTCTCATGTAAGGTCTTCGACTTTCTAACCCAATTTGAGACAGTTCCAAAGAGCTGGAAACTGTCATCTGCAGGAGACCTTCTATATAGCTCAATAGGAAATCACTCAATCACATCAATGGCACTAATCCTTAATGAAAATCAAATTAGTGCCAAGTATAAAATGCAAGTTTTACTTCCAAACATGAACTATAACTTCCTCAAAATATACTAATTAGACAGAATCAGCAGAAAGTTTGATAAAAGCATTACAATGGTTTTCACCAAACACTTCACAAAAAACTCTGTTGCAACTGAAGAAACACCAACTATCATCACATGGAACAGAACAGCAGTTTCTAATAATGCTTCAATAGAAATCGAGGATGTACACTGGAGTGGCAAGCTATATGATTTTTTTTTCTCCTTTGAAAGACAATGTAGAATACAGCTGTGTGATAAGCGCTTTAAATCAGTGTTTGGTTAGCTTACTTGTAGGTCTAACCAATGTCATGTACTTCCAAAACTGAAAGCCACTATCTAAAACATGGCATTTATGTAATTTATTTTTCCCCTAAGTCATTTAGATCCATTAATTTTTAAAACATACAATACAAAGGGAACTTTATAAAACCAATGTGGAAATCAATGTCCTGAAAGCCTTTTCCCTTTTAGTATTTTAGTCCAAGAAATTTTTAAAAGCTGTAATATGGTTGTTTAACTATAAAAAAAAAGCATCACAGAAATTAAATTAAAACTCCTGAAAACTAAGAACAAAAGCACCACTCAACTTTCTTAAAGGGCAATTATGAAAATTTTGAAAAGCAGTGAAGAGTTTATTCTGTTACTCCTTACCACAGACCATTATGTTTTATACTATCTTATGAAAATACTGATAAATGAACACACATTACACAATAATCATTAGCATAAATGGACAAAGAATCTCTTCTAGTATTTTAATTCCCAAGCTCTCACTCACAGCTACATCTTATTATTTTCCTTTCCTTAACAATCATTTCTGAAATGTCAATATATGTATAAAAGGCAAAGAGACTCATACCCTTTAATGCAGTGGTCTTCTCTTTTTCATCGGAGCCTCCTTGCTGGAGCTGAGCCATCATTGACCCAAACTATCAACAGATTTTGAAATACTGATGTAAATGTAGATTAATATTCAAAGGACAATCTGAAAAAGAACAAGAGTCGGAAGTTAATAAATTTACTGACTTCTCCTTCAACACCTCTCATCTGCTATTGTTTACACAAAAAGAAAAATAAAAGAAAAAACCACGAAAATCTGAATATTATAAACTCAAAGTTTGACCAAGTTTGGTTAAAGATTCAAGTTAACAAGAATGAGCAATAACCTTTCCCTAATCCTAAAAGGTCTTCTACCTAATTAAAACTACTTTGTGATTCTAATGAAGCAACAGTAAACAATAAGTCTTTTAGAGAAGCACCACACCTGTAAGTACAAAATAGAAGATACAAGAAAAAACAAAATATAATCAACAAAACTTCCTCAATTTTATGGATTTTCTTCATCAATTAACTCTACTTTATTTTCCTTACTATACTGTATAGTTTTGTTTTAGTAAAACTACATGAAGCACACAATTTTAAACCACTGTGATTTCCACAACACATTATCAGCATTGAAATGTATAGAGTAAATGTCCAGCTACTGAACAAATCTCAACGTATTCAAGATGAGACTTCACATACAAAATCCATTTCCAAATTTCTCCTACTGCACAGAAGGCAACACAGACATTCAAATCCACAATTTCTTTCATCTTGAATCTGACACCAAGGGAGTGAACTACTAAATCACAATCACTTCTTCCTTCTCAATAAAAGACTTCTGTGCATTGAATTATTTTTCTCTTAATCTTTTTTCAGTTCTTTGTTTTATCTGTCAGTCATCACCAACTCGTTTTATTCGTCTCCCTCATATACTTTATCATAGATGAGCTTGCATGAACTCTGTCTCACTGCAATTTGCCAAACAGTAAGAGGATTCACCAACTGTACTTCTGGCTCCCTAATGCTTAGACCTGTAAGAAAGAACCCCCAAAATGGTTTCTTTTAAGTAACAGCAGTTCATTGTATAGATAGTAGAAAAACAAATAAATTTAGCATAATAAAGACCACTTTTCCATTCTTCATAGAGAAAACCTATTAAACATTTTCTTGTGGATTAAGGAGTAATATAGCAATTTAAGGGGGTGTTAGTTATTAACTAAGCAGAGAGTTTGAGGGGTTGTTGTGACTTCATTTTTTAAACTTGGGGGTCTAGGAAGTCCAATAATCCATTTTACAAGCTGGAACTATGGCAGACTTTGACATCTTCCTTTGTAATGGCTGTTCAGACAAAGCTGATGGGAAATGGCAATACACTAAAAAAGTCTTTTAAAGACACAACTCCACAAGGAAAGCTCTGTTTATATTGTGTAGTTTGTAAATCATTACATGATTCAGTTAAAATGTGCATCTTTTGGCTAACACTTTAGTCATATTACAACTCATAACAAAAGCAATCACAAAAATAACAGCAAAACCACTGAGATTCTTGGTGCATATTCTAGCATATAACGTTGTCAATGTAAATATTAAAGTGACTCAAATGTTGATTCATACACATGGATTGTATTGAATACTTTCCTCAGATGCTTCCAAGCAGTCCACTAACAAAAGACTACCAAATACACAATCTTGTCCCTCTTATTTGTACATTTGCAGCACAAACCCACGTAAATTCTAGTAAATCATAGAGAAAAGAAAGTAATTTCAGTTACAATTACTAGAAGTGCTAAAAAATTACAATGGTAGGGTTTCATATAGCCCAGATTAGAATTGTTCTAGTCATATGAAATTGAGTGGTTCTCCCTACGCAACATTTGAAAATTCATAGTTTGGTATAGGTAAGTTAATGCAATTAACAAAATACTCAAAGATTTGTTGTTAGCCAAGGGAAGAAACATAAAATCCATCTGAACAGATTCACTTTGGAAAACAAGACCCCATCCCCTGATCAGATGAATCAATGCAGAGACCAGGAATCCTTACCATTCTTGTCTCTAGCATGGATAAACGTCTTCTTCCTTTACTAGATGAACACCCTGCCACTGGGTAGCTTACAGTTCAATTCCAAAACCAGAAGCACCAAAACAAATAAATCTGAATTTAGCTTTGAGAGAGAGAATTTACAGCCCTTTTTGAGAAAGTAAAAAACTGTTACAGCGGCCACTGGAGGGAGGATTTGATATCACAAGCACATGGAACAAGCACACAGTATGCTATGCATTGTTTCTGTGAATACATGATTTTTTGGAATCCCTCACTGATATCTGTTTAATTAACAAACAGAAGACATTTGATTAGAGAGTTTAATTTCTGATCTTTGACAGTCAGGTGCAAAACCCACTACTGATGGCACAAAAATGAACAGTAGAAAATCATGAAGCTCTCTGAGTGGGTTGCATATAAGCAAAGCAGGAACTGCAGTTCATTCTGGGCATTAATTTCAAACCCCAGTGATCCTCAACTGCATATATTGACCACTCCACATAATTCCTGAATGTCATCAAGTTTATTGTAATAAATACTGACTTTAAATATGTTATTCTGTACAATTACTTAGAGGAGTCTTTTGAGAACACCTCTGTGATTTTTTCGTATTAGCTACATATGGCAAGCAGAATTCCTAAAGCAAATGTTACTATTTCACCTGAAGAAATAGTTACAGCAAATAAATTTATGTATATTTATTTTTATGTATCTTGCTTATGCATGCAAACTTAAGAATTCTGACACAAAATATCTTAGATATGTTCTGTGCCTCTTCAACTCCATTTCCCAGCAATACTTATTTGACACAGAAATAGTCTGATTTCATAGTTTCACATGAGACAATCGAGGTTGCATTTTCATTATACTCCTGCTTATGCAATTACAGAACTGGAGGATTCACAAACAAATTGTCAATAAATTCATTTTTTAAAAAGGCACATAAAAGAGAATACACACTTATTTTATTTCATGTTGTTGTCTATAAAGTGGTACTGGAAGTTTGGACTATGGAGTTTGTGATGGTGTAACAGTCCTATTTTCAAATCAAACTAGACACCATATCATATCCATACATATGGCAGCACACACAGGTTCTAACATACTTAAAATACCCTTCATTGTGCAAATACAGACAGAAGTGTGACAAAAAATGCAGTATACGATTTTGCTCTAAATTATTAATATCCGAAGCTAAGTCAATACTACAAATATTCCAAATAAAGACTTTAAATTACTGTAGTGTTAACAACACTGCAAGTGCAGCATAAGAAGAAAACACACAAGTATTTTCAAACAGCACAAGTCCTTCAACCTTATCTGAACACAATATGAAGAGGTGTTATAAGAATGCTTCTTTGCATCACACTCCTTTTAGAATATAACAGAATGAGAGTCTTGCTCCTTGGAAACTGATATCCTAAGCAAGCTAGGAACAAGTATGGGTTAGATTTGTGCAATGTGGCTGGTGACTGATTAAGACGCAATTTTTCTTCAAAGAGAAGGCTGGGTGACAGTTTGTCTCTAGTCCCTTGTCAGTATTGGCTCAACAAAGCAAAAAAATACCATAACTTAATATTAGCAGTACTTTCTGTCTAATTAGATTTTATCTTTTCCTGCTTTTAGGGCATTGCAGATGGCATCAGTAACAACTGCATCAATTAAGGCTGTACTTCACTTTCCCTCACTTAAAAGACCATATTTTTAAGTGCTTATTGGTTTGCACAACTTCAGCTCTAAAAGGTAATTATTTCCAGTCTGCTTTGGACTAAATGGTTTTGAAAATGTCTATCTGTAGTATACTAAGGTGCTTCACAGACAGCATGTTGTGCTCAGTTCTGATGATGTTAATGAGCAGCTACAGCATCCCCATGTTAGAGATGAGAAATTTAGGATCAGAGGATCAGCTTGGTAGTGTGTGCCTCTTGCCATTACCCTTAGAGCCTACCCAGATCTGCTGAAGTTAAAATTACTTTTCTCACAAATTTAATATAGACTTAATAAGGCTTACCAGAATTTCCAGAAAATTTAGTTCCCTAAAACATGCTCCATAGAGCTGCAAAAGGCAGAGAAAAGATGCACACGAAGGGGATTAATAAATGCTAGAAGGGCAGGATCTGTAACCACTTAGAATACAAAGGAACTGGCAATGACCCTAAAATCCCTGAATCTCAGTAGATCTTTGTACTCTAACAAATGGTGGTAGAACTTGTGGATAAAGTACATGACTGCAGTCAACACCAAAGGCTGATATATTTGCATAGCAACCCCTTCCAGTGCTGTTTACCCCGTAAGTTCAAACAGCAGCTGACCAGGAGCTGCATGTGTTAGCAGTATGCGTCAGTAACTCAGTTATTTACACAAAGCAGAGTCAACACAATTGCACACAGAGAAATTTTAATTATTTCAGTTTAACTTTCCTGAAATGCTGGAAATTACCTTCATAAACATACGCATATTAACACAAGCAAATAGACATATCAAAAGAACAGAAAAGGAGGCAGCACAACCCCAACACAGCCTCTGTGAGGTTTACAATATGATGGTATATCAACCAAACACAAGGCTCAAAATCATCTTCTGTAGTAGCAACAGCATTGAATACTTGTACTGGTTTTCTCTGGGATAGAGTGAGAGAGGAGTGATCAATAGATAACTCAAGTTAGCTATTGAGAGACAGAAAATGTGAATTCTGAAACTAGAAAGACAAGATCTCCTTTATCTTGTCAAGATAAGAGGGACAGGAATCTGTTTGAAGCCAGCACAGAAACNCGGGCCTGCTTGGGGCAAATCAAGAGTCAGTTTTTGTTGTAGTAGATTGCATGGGGCTAGGGTATGGATTTGTGCCAAAAACAGCAACAATAACACTGCTGAGCAGTATTCACACAGCATCTTGGCCCTTCCAGCTTTCATATACTGCCCTGCCAGCAGGCAGGCTGAGAGCAGGTAAGAAGCTGGGAGGGGACACAGCCAGGACAGCTGAGCCCAACTCACTACACAGTGACACACTCAGCAATAAAAACTTGGAAAAGAAGAAACAGGGAATGCATAGAATGATGGTGTTTGCCTTCTCAAGTTACTGTCACACCTGATGAAGCTGTGCTTTCTTGGAGATGGCTGAATATCTGCAATTCCTTATTTTGCTTTCCTGTGTGCACAGCTTTTGCTTTCCCTATAAAACTGTTTATCTCAACCAAAGAGTTTTCTCACTTTCACCCTTCTAGCTCTTTCCCCCATCCCCTGTGTGGAGAGTGAGGGAGTAGCTGGAGGAAGGACTTGGCTGCCTACTGTGGCTAATCCACAACACAATACAATATTTCTTAAATATGCAGAATATCAATAATTAGGTGTATGGGACCCAACTTCTGTTGAAGTAGATGGATAGTTATCTAATGAATCGGGCCATCAACTCCAGGGGCAGAAAAAAGTGATCCTGCAGTGAAGGCAGGAGAATGTTGCCCTGAGAATTCTGTTCAGGGAAAGAATTTGCAGGTGACTATTACCCAATGCCTAAAATAGAAAATGTCTGCAGATAACCTCTTTTTGTATACTTCTCATTTTCCAGGCAATCAACCTGCCTGATTTCCTTCAATGCTCAGAACTATGGACAACTGGATTCCTGCTTTAAGAACTTCAAAGCACCTTCTTTAGCTTTCCCAATCTCAGTGCCCAAGAAGAATGTACACTGACAAATAGGTCATGAACTTCAAGATACCTTCACCATCACCTTCCTCGAACAGGTCAGAGAGAACCCTTCACAAACAGCAGGTGCTAAGGAAAATCCAAGGAATTAATGTTTGTGGAAAACTAACACCCTGCAACTGAACCTTCAGGAAAAGTCAATGTAACATAATAATGTTATAATTAGTGGATGATTTACTTTCCATTACTTCATGGGGCTATACCTCAGCTAATGACAACAGAAAAAAACACTGAAGCAACACAATCATTTAGAAAACAGTTGTGTCAAATGCTCCTTATTTACAGAATCAGATTTTCCAGGCAGTGTACATTACAAGGAATTATGAGGACTTGGTAGGACATTACTTCCCAACATAGCTGAAATTGCCCTGTGATCGTTTATAAAAGAACTTGGTTTTGGTGAGATTAAGATGTTTGTACTTTGTATTGTTGGTTTTAATGGGATTTTGACTTGAAAGACAGAGTGAAGAAGACTGACTCTGAATAGCCTCATCTCTGCACATAATAAGCAGTTACAGGACAAAGCCAGAATTTTTAAATTTTTTTTAACATAATTTCTCTCGAGCAATCCCATGAGTCAGCTGGCAGAGAAAAATGCCTCTGAACAGAGAAAAACTAGAAGACTATTAAAAGAGTCTTCTCTTATGAGAGACACCAAAGTAATTTTCCAGAGTGCCACAGAAGAAAGAGAGAAAAACTGGAAAACTCTAGGGAAATGGTTTCTGCTTAGGCTACCATCAAAAGCTGCTAAAAAACCCTAGACATATGCCTATGTGTCTAGTACTTTAAAATCCTTTTTTTCTCCTCTCCTCCTTTGCTCTCCAGTAAGTGTGACTTAATGAAGGCATGTCTGCCATTAGCTGAAGATTCCTGAAAAGAACACATACAAATCAGATGGAAATGCAATGAATCCAAGTCTGTAGCTCAGATCCTTATAAACAGCAAGGTATTTCTGATTCTACTCCAGACTCTGTGCTGAGTAGGTGCACAGAAGGAGACTAAAGAAAGGTAAGAGGCGCACTCAGTTTTCTGCAACACACCTGTTTCATCCATCTTCCAGAATCTGCACATGCAAATATATACCACCACCTCACTTGACTACTCTGCATCTAATGCAAATACTGCAGATGACACAAAAATATACAAAACAGATGGATGCTATGCAGAATCAAATCACACACAACTGAAATGAGCATGCAGGGCTACTGAAGACATCAGCTCATCATCAAGTTACCTTATTTCAGAATCAGACTAAAAAGACCAAATTCCCACAGCATACATACCTCTTATTTGCGGCAATGTCTGCCTCAAGAGATCTGCCTTACTGCTCTTCCCACAGCTTTTCTTCCTTTAGAGCACTTGCTTTTTCAGTGTTTATAATTTCTCTAAGCTTTACTAACAGAGTATCTCAAATGCCTTAGCTCTGCCCCCTGCCTCGGAGGAAGAATGTGCTACATGGCCAGCTGAACCAAGAACTGTTGTTCAATTTCAACTATCGGGCAAGCAAAGCAAATAGTCCTGTGAAACACCTGCACTCTCACAGATTTGTTTCTGCTGGATTGACATACAGCAGCACAACAACATACATATATACATACATTTTACATATATACACATATACATATATATATGCATTATATAAATGCACTACTCCTTTTAGCCCAATATTTAAATAAACTTGATATTTTACTTCTACTGCATCAAACTTGCATTTTTTTTCACATCAATGTATCTTTTACTTTATTAAACAATAAAAAGAACAAAAATAAAAAAGCAATGCAAGTAATTTTCATTTTCTTTACTGGTTCAGCTTTAAAAACTGAAAATCCAATATTTATATAAAAAATATTCCACCAAGAGGCTGTCAGTAATTGTAATCACACTTCTTTACAGAGTTTGCTACTGCCTGATCTATAACCTTGCTACCTCTACCCAGTGCCAAGACTGACAAAAAGCTGTAACCACAACATCATAGAGCAGTCCATACTGGAAAAGACCCTGGGAAATTATCTAGCCTCCAACCTTCTCTGGAACCTTATTTCACTAGGTTTTAACAGGCCTTAGACCAGGTAACCTATGGTGCTGCCAAGATGAGCCTTAAATATTTCCAGTGAGGGACATTCCACCATACTTTTGAGGAACTTACTGCAGCGTTTAGTTATTTCTAACAGATTTCATTTTCCCTATACTGAGATGAAATTTCTCCTCTCACTATGCATCCTTCTCAGCAGAAAACAACTTCGCCTTCACAACTATCTTCTATGTACCAGATGACTGATGAAGCCTCTCCAAGTGTTCTTTCCACTGAGCTGCTGGAACATGCCCAAAGAAAGGCAATGAAGCTAGTGAAGGGTCTGGGGCACAAGTATTTATGAGCATTAGCTGAGGGAGCTGGAGGTGTTTAGCCTGGAGAAAATAATGCTTAGGGGGTCCTTCCTACTCTCTACAACAACGTGGGTGGGGGTTGGTCTTTTCTCACAAATAACAAGAGAAAATGGCTTCAAGATGCACAAAGGGAGGCTTACATCAGGTATTAGAACAATTTCTTCACTGAAAGAGTTGTCAAGCACTGGAACAGGCTGCCTGGTGTAGTGGTGATATCACCATCCCCGGAGAGATTTACAAGATGCGTGGATGTGGCACCTAAGAACACCATTTCTTGAGGGACCTGGCACAGCTGGGCTAACAGTTGGACTGGAAGATGTCTTTTCCAACCTAAACAACTTCCTTGAGCTTTCTTTCAAATGTTGAGCTCTCTAGCATGTTAATGCTCATTCTAACATACAAACCATCCTGGTGGCCATCTGCCAGACCTTCTCCAATTTTTCATCAATATGTCCCTTGAAATCAGGGGACAAACCAAACACAGCACCCTAGGTATACTCTTACCAATACAAGAGAATCAGTTTGACTTCATTGCCACAAGGGCACATTGTTCAGCTTGCCATCCAGCAGCATTCCCAGCTGCTTTTAAGTAGAACTACAGCCCAGCCAGTCATACTACAGTCTGGCAACAGTTGGGAATTATACCATCGTCACTGCACAACTTTATACATCTTTGTTAAACCTTTCATAATCCCTCCTGGCCTAGTCTTCCATCCTACATGACAGATTACTGCTATCCACAAATACAAATTCTAATTATGACAATGAATCTGGCCATTTCATTTGCACCTTTAATTTGAAAGCCGGAAGAAAAAAATGTGGAACAAGTGCTCTCTTTTGATCCTTTTGCCATACATACTCATAGCTGTTACTTGCCATGCTATAAAGCAAAGTCCTTGAAAAAATTAAATTCTACTTGTTTGATGAACTACTTCAATGAGGTTAAACAGACGTATCTATCGGATTCATTTAGCCTCAAGCCTAAATACTGTCATAGCAGTAACCACTCAAAGACATGGGCTAAAGAAATTTCATTCATTCTAAACCAACCTTGTAAAATTCCTTGTCCATTTTGTTGAGAACACTGCATTTCCTACCAGTTTGAAGGAATCCCTACTAAGGAGAAAAACTGTCTTAAATTTTTGTAGGTGCAGAATGTGTGATTAAGCAGAGATCAGCCAAGTAATGCCAAACTCAAAGGTGCAGATAAAAGCAGGAGCAGAAGGACATGGGGAGATGCAACCTAGTTTGACAAAAAAAACATTACTATAAATTCCTGATTTTTTCTTGGAAGGTTCACAGCTTCAGGCCAGACAGTCTCTCAAAATCAACCATACCCTCTTACACAGAAGCCTTTTATTTTCTTTAGCTAACAGTCTCTAAGACCAGTAACTCATGTTTAACTACAGCCATTCTTACAGAACGGCATTCACACCAAAATTCAAGTTATTAAGAGCTAAAGAGTCCATCACTTGCTGTGCTGTCTGAAAGGCTAGTCACTCTTCTTTGTACTTTATTTCCAGTCTGAATTACTTTGGCTTCAGGCTTCAGTCACTAATTATTGCTACACCATTGTATGTTAAATTCTGTCTCTTTTTTTCCCTTATGTGATTAGACACCACAGCCATGTCCTATCTCTTTCTTCTGGTAAACTAAAGAAGCTTTCTATGAAATTTTGATTCTAACCCAAAGTAATTTTTTCCTAGTTTCTATGTTCCATTCAATTTTTTAAATCCTGACTGACTGCTGTTAAACACAACTTAGTGATTTGAATAGTGTAGTAGCTAAAAAATGTAAGAGCTACAACAGCATGTATAGATAAACAAACTGTTATTACAGGAAAAGGGGTACATAATCCAATAAAATTATTTTACTTCCATGTCACCTTATGATCAGATGGATAATGTCTAACATTAAAAAGTCATGAACAATATACATGTTTACTAAGGACTGTCTATGTTAAAATTCTTTATGTCAATCTCTACAGCAGCTGATCATATTGATTCCCAAGACAAAAATTAATACAAGAAAAGCACAGATACATTAAACAGTGTGCTGCACAGGAAAAACGCAAGCCAGCATCAGCCCCACTGAGCACAACAGACTCCTGAAAAGCACGTTACAGGCAATACAAATATTTTCTCAAACCACTGATAATTTAAAGATAAATATACACTGAAATAGCACTACCTTTAAAGTATCATTGTGTAAACAAGAATTCTCTTTCTCTGTAATTAAATGAATGCTGTACCAAGCATTATATAGTCACATTAGCAGTATACACACATGACAAAATGAATCTTCAAAGACAAATACTAAATCAACTACCAAGAACAGTTACAGCAAGCAAAGAAAATGCTGCAAGCATCCACACATGTAGCTAGCCTTTACATTTTGAACCTACTTCAAAATTAAAGCAGAAGAAACAACAACTTAAAGACGTGACACAGTCCAAAGAAGCAAAAATTGTTTATCCTAAATTCCTTGTGCTGGAGAAGGGGGATAAAGGAAAAAAAACCAACCTTTTAGATAAACCAACACTTTCAGACTTACCATGTTTTGTTACTGAATTCTACTGTATAAATGAAAGTGGAAAGCAGATGAAAAATCATATGACAAAAGAAAGCCCTACACCATATAGCAACAAAACCCTAGATTTTCTTAATAAAGTATCAGCAATGCTAGACAAAATACATGCTTCCTTGATGTACATGAAGTTTAGCAGACTTTGTACAAATTTGAAAGGTGAAGTAAAAAAATCACATGAAGATTAAAAAAAAAAAAAATGGGGAAAGGGACAGGAGACAGAACATTGTCCTTGGAGACAATCAAAACTAACAGAACCCAAAAAGTAAGCAGCATGGAAAATTATTAGAAATTAAGTCTCAATTGCTTTAAAACCAAGCAAAGTATAGCATAAAAATACTACTTTTACATTTCTGGTAAAATATGTCTTAACTAGACAGGTGTTTAATTACCATGAGGATAAGGTACAAACTAAATGGAAAGCAACTACCAATTTACATTGATACATAAAAATTGCTCAGCTTCAAAATACTCCTCAATCTTGCAAGAATCAGCTGAAGCAAATTTCATCATTCCAACGAATACACCTTTTCTGTTACTGTCTCTGAAACTTCACAAAACATAATGAATATTATTTCAAGCTAATACAGTTTGGAAAGGGAAAACCCAAAATCTAGAAAAAAGCAGGAAACATTTTCTAGACAATATATCTATATATCTAGACTACATATAACGTTTCTCAATAGTTTAAAACAAGACCTGAAAAAACAAAGCAGTGAGGATCCTTTCAATTGACAGTCTGCTTTAGGAAAAGCATTGCCTGTAGGTTGAGGGACATGATCCTTCTCCTCTATTCTGCACTACTGACAGACATCTGGAATGCTGCAATGGTTCCAGACTCTCCAGCACAACCCAGACACGAACGTACTGGAGTAAGACCAGCAAAGGGCTGTAAAAATGGTTAAGGGCTCGGAGCATTTGATATCTGAGCAGAGGCTGAGAGAGATGGGACTACTCAGCAGGGAGTAAAGCCAGGGTGGGGTGGGAGGAGTCTAATCAATAACTATTAAATGCCAGCGGGGCCAAAAGACCATTGAGCCAGTCTTCCCATTGCTGTCCAGCAAGAAGGCAATATACAATGGACACAAACTGGACATTTAAACATAAGGAAAACTTCCTTACCCTAACAGGGCTCAAACACTGAAGCAGGCACCCAGACAGGCGTCAGAGACTGAAATGTTATAGTTTATGGCTTAAACATTTATGAAGGATTTTTGTCCATTGAAACTGTGTAGCTAAGCTGCACCAAAGCCCATCACAGTGTGAACAGGCCCCCTGGGCTGAGGCCCTAGCCTGTAAGTTAAGATACAATATAAATGACACTACTCTCAGGTCTGGGCTGGGGGAGAATGGTTTCAGAAGAGGACCAAGGCCAGCAGGTCCCGTATCTACCCAGACCAGGTTTGTACAGACACCGCCCCCCTCCNTGATGCAACTGATCCACAGTCTAGGAAGGGTCAGTGTCAAACTTGTACCCTCAGGGGAGGTACCTGCGTGGTCCCAGCTGGTCCAAATGTATATTAATCCACTGGATTCTGTGTTTTTTCAGTGCAGGACCCTCACTGCCAAGAAGACCAGAGATCAACAAGACATCAAGATCCACGGAGGGGTGATAATGTTTCCACTTAACCTGCCTCTGTCACTCTTCATGTCATCATCATCTGCTCCCCTCCCCCTTTTTCTATTTCTTTCTCTTTGCCTCTTTTACTGTTAATTAAAGTATATCAATTTTTTGGTATGAACATTTAACCTTGTTTGGTTCTAATCTTGTTTCAGGGACTGTTCGAAACTTCAGGATTCTATCCATAATCCACAGAGAGCTAGCTCACTTTGCCTGCTGATTACAGTGGATCATGACAACAGGATACAGAATCTCTGTCCTTGGAGATATTCAAAACTTACTGAACACTGC
The DNA here is from genome assembly GCA_013400915.1 of Pardalotus punctatus. Taxonomy (NCBI): domain Eukaryota; kingdom Metazoa; phylum Chordata; class Aves; order Passeriformes; family Pardalotidae; genus Pardalotus; species Pardalotus punctatus. The sequence continues at coordinate 26,690 of VZTX01028013.1, forward strand.
CACAAGTTATCTGCTCTAACTAACCCTTCTCTGAGCACTGGGATTGGACTAGACTATTTCCAGAGGTCCCTGCCAATGTCAATGACTCTACCATTCTGTGAAGAAAAAGCAAAAGCGCACACCAAACAAACAGGCAAAATGTGTGTGTGTGTGTGTGTGTGTGTGTGTGTGTGTGTGTGTGTGTGTGTGTGTACATA
>VZTX01028016.1:2753-133394 GCA_013400915.1 Pardalotus punctatus
AAGCACCCCCCCCCCCCCCCCCCCAGCCCAACCAAAAATACCCAAACCAACAAAGCCCAGCAAGAGTCCCAGTGATGAAATTTGAAAGGAACAAAAATTAAGCCTGCTAAAGTAAAAGAACTTTCTTTTCTGGACAACCTTAACACTCCCTTTATGCCACAACTCTTAATCGTATGATTACACACTTTTTTTCTTTGGGCCCTCTGACACATTCAATATACAGCATAGATTATGTTCTTTGATTTTCTTCTTGCTTGACGTTTCCTAGGTTTTATATCATACTGGTGATTATTAATTGTTTGCAAATGTATTGTAGTTTCTACATTCTTGTCCTTGTTTTCTTTCTATCTCTTGATGACATCGGTGGCATTTGTAGGTGTCACAGCTCTAGGGGTTAAGTCTTGCCTGACTGTAAAGAAATTCAGTATATATTTATGAGTGGGAATACACTATAATTTGTTTTTCTTTCCAATCTTTTAAGTGGTCTTTCCTCTCACTCACAGTACTGTAACACTGAGATAGTTACTGCCTTAAATATTCTTCTAGATAGTTACTGCCTTAAATATTCTTCTAGAGTTGCTGTAACTACAAAAATAAAGAGCAAAGAAATAAAAGGACATTTTTCTGTGTATTAGGAAAGTAATGGCTGTTCTATTTGTAATGGAAAGCACAGATATAAAATATATCTATCTTCTCATAATGGTAGTTCATTTTAATTTTTCTCTATGTTTTTCATGGGTTTACATTGCTAATGAAATATACAATTGCCACAGTAGTATTTTATAAACATAGGCACATAGGGGTGGTCTTTCATCCTTTTTCTGAGTCCATAGTGGAATGGTTAATTATAGATTACTGGTTACTAGTGAGCAGTGTTCATCATGCAGGTATTACTTTAGTTGCAAGGTGAATACTATATGGTTTATATTACACATTTCCTAACAATATACTCTTTTCCTTAATAAACAGAATTTTGTAAAACTCAGATTTGTTTTTAACAGTTATTGTGACAAGTAATGCAGTGTTCTAATACGATCACTTCAAATTCAGCAAAGTGCATGAAATCAAAATTGATAATTTTAGACTGTTTCCAAAATTCGATGATACCAGTTTTTCTGTCAGATCTGCTGGCAAATGGATTATGCTGTCCTTCTCATTAGAAGAGGATGATTGCTGGGAAGATGAAGCAGTTTGGTGTGGCGTTAGAAAAAAGCATGGCACACACATAATTTTATGCACTTTTCTTGTGAAATCTTAGTCATAGTGAAGTTTATGGGAATTTGGGAATTGACTTCAAAAAGGGTAGGATCTCACACTTGCATTTATCAAAGTACTTGTATTTTTCAGTCTGAGGAAGTCTTACATTCAATTCTTACCACGGAGCTTTGAGAGAGTAGGATTAGAGTAGCATTCAGCACATTTTAGAATATCATACCAAAAGGGTACAGTGTCCAGACCTAATACAAATAACCTTATCATAAAGATGATATGCTATTTTTACCATTTGCAAAAAGCAGAGCTAAAAAAATTGTCCTCTGAATTTTTGAATTTTCTTTCATTTTGGAATCAACTTCATGTATCATATTCATGGATTAATCCATCCTCCTAAATATCCTAACGTTGGGAAAGTAAGGGTGGGATTTGTCTCATATGACTTCAAGCATGCACAAATTAGATGTCTAAATCTAAATTAGGCTGCTTTTTATACCCCTGGGATAAAAGTAGGTGTCTCTGGACGTGATGTGTCTGATGGTATTCCAGAAGCCAACATTATTATGCAGAATTTATGTCGTGGTTTAACCCCAGCTGGTGTCTAAGCCCCACAGAGCCTCTCACTCACACACCATTCCAGTGGGATGCAGGATGGAATTGGAAGGGTAAAAGAGAAAACTCATGTGCTGAGATAAAGACAGTTAAATAGGAAAAGAGAAAGGTGCACACACAAACAAAACAAAGAATTCATTCATTCATCACTTCCCATGGGCAGACCAGTGTTCAGCCATCTCCAGGAAAACAGGACTCCATCATGTGTAACAGTGACTTGGGGTTGTGGTTTAACCCCAGCCAGAAACCAATTACCAGGCAGCTGCTCTGTCACTCACCCACCATTGGGTCAGCAAGAGAATCGAGAAAGTAAAAAGTAGAAAACTTGTTGATTGAGTTTATAACAGTTTAAGAGGTAAAGCAAAAGCCATGCATGCAAGCAAGCAAAACAAGGAATTAATTCACTGTTTCCCATGGACAGGTGTTCAGCCTTCTCCAGGAGAGCAGTGCCCCATGACACATAACGGTGAGTTGCAAAGACAAGCACCATCACTCCAAACATCTCCCTCTTCCTCCTTCTTACCTCCTTCCTTTATTTACTGAGCATGATGTCACATGGTCTGGAATATCCCTTTGATCAGTTTGGATCACCTGTCCTGGCTGTGTCTCCTCCCAGCCTCTCAGGCACCCCCACCTTCCTCACCAGCATGGCACTATGAAAAGCAGAAAAGGCCTTGGCTCTGTGTTAGCCCTGCTCAGCAATAACAAAAATATCTGTGTATTATCAACCCTGTGTTCAGCACAAATCCAAAACAGAGATCCATACCAGCTACTGTGAAAAAAACCAACAAAAACCCCCAAAAAACTAACCAACCAAACAAAAAACTCTATGCCAGCCAAAATCAGGACAGGTAATTTCCTGTTTTTCTTTGTGTATCATGAAAAACCTAGAGGGACCGGCTCAAAGATGTTGGTGCCTTTATTGCCCAAGATAGATCCTGTGAACCACACCCTAAATTTCCTACACTCTATGCCAAAGATAGATCTCTTGATTACTTTTGATCCTTGAGTACTTCAAAAGTACATTATGTGTCTCAACGTGGTCATTTTCTGGGCCCATTCCAGACAGTTGAGGGTGATTTTGAAGCATTCACCTCTAAATTGCTTATAATATTTTTTTTCATGCTAAATAAGATACATAGTTCAGATTGGTATCTTGTTTTATTGTCCCACCTTAAATTTAATTTTCGTTCCTTTTTCATTCGTTGCTAGAATCTCTTTTTATCTTTGTACTTCTTTTCCCCCTTTGGTAGCTATATAAGTCCTGCTATTCTTCTTTTCCCTTTTTGTCATATTCACTTTTAAGAGTCCATGGATTCCTTTCCTGCCACTCCTTCCTGTATATGTACTTTGAACTCTGAATAGCCCTTGTGAAGACACTCTGACCATTGCTTTGCCTTATATCTCCTTCCCCCACCCCCCCCATGATGAGTTTCATTCCTTTTGCATTTTCCCCAGAAGTCCCCAATGTTTTTTCATAAAGATAAGTTTTAAGAATTTATTCTTATCCTGTATTCAATATGTTATGTTCTCTAAAATGTTTCCTAAAGTGGAGTTGATTCCCTTGCACCTTTTTTCTCTCGGAATGATTTTCTTCCTGTATTGGATTAAAGTGGCCTGATTTCATAGTTTCAGTGCCCCACTTCCCAACAGCTGAAACTTTGACCCAACTCTTCATCTTTAGTTTTTGGAATTCACCAAATGTGTTTGGCAGCTTTGCATCTGTATGCACTATCTAGAGACTTGATCAACTAAAATGCCGTCAGAGGTTTGCGCGTTCTCTGGCTGTGTTCCAGAGAGCTGGACTAAGGGATATGCATGAAATTATTGCTATACAGGTTTTTGTTCTTTTAGTTTTGTTTGTTTATTTATTTGCTTTTTTTTCTATTTTCTTTTATGCTTATCTAAGATTTTTACTGTTTTACTGTTGTCACTATCAAAATGATAAAATATGTGCTTTGAAAGCATTATATAACATATTTTACACCTATAATTTTCTCCACTCTGCCTTTCCCATGCATACTGCATCCTGTCTTTTCAACACAAGAGAATTATCCCACTAAGTTTCAGTTAGTCTTTCCAGATCATAATCTCCTTTATTTAGTACAGCACCTTCCAGTTGTTGCTTGTTTCCCCACACATTTGCGTCAGGCATTATATTCTTGTTATCCTTCATCTTTTGCTTCAGAACAATTTTAGTTTCTCGCCTAATTTGTATGTTGGAAGTACAAGCTGGATTATTCAAATTAAGTGAAAGCTTTCCCTTTCCCTCCTTCTCCTGGAGGTTTGCAGCCTGCCTAACAGGCCCTTCCAGTTCTGAGCCCGAGGCTGGCAACCTGTCTGCATAAGGGGAGACAGTGCAATCCAAACAGTTGGCTGGGCGGCAGGAGGCATTCCAGTGATCTGGGCCTTCAAACCCCTCCAACCTACCCCATTGTATCTTCCCTTGGTTGGCTTCCAGCACAAGCATTTTACTTTCTTCACCCATGCTTGACATGGGGAGGTCTTCTGCAAGTTCCTTATCTGCACAGTTCCAGTTAATTGTCTTTTCCCTATTGTCTGAAGAAGCAGTTTCTTGTATATTATACCAATATACTTTATTGGTGTCATCTGTTTCTTTAGGGAGTATGATGATTAGAACTTCTGAAACATTACTCAATAAATCTAGCAACACCTTTGTTATGACAGTCCTTTTCATCCTGGCTCTCTACCATGTTTTGCTTATGTAATATTTTGAACTATTTTCCTTGTGTGCAAAGTAGTCATTTGGGACTGCTCATCCTTTCTGCCTTTCTGACAGGTCTCTTTCAGTGCTTGTGCTGCAGTCATACATGGTTGGAACTCTTTTCTTCATATCAAAAAAATAACACACCTGTTGCAGGTGTTAGCACTGTTTCCACACATATTTCCCATCTGCTTTTCCTGTGAGCTTTTTCAGGATTCTGCCTTGGCACAAAGCTTTGCTTTTCTCCTCTTCTATATGTGGGGTCTAAATTATTGCTTTTTCTTTTTTTTTTTCATTAGTTTCTTCTCTTGGTCTTTTCCAGCCCCCCTTTCAACCTGCCTCTCCACTTTGCACTTCATTTGGCTATTCCCTTATCACTCATAGAGTACATCTATTCCCCACTGGCTTTGTCCATGGAAAGGTCACGGACATAGTTTGAGGCACTGTTTCTTCCTGTTCTTCAGGTTAGTTTGCAATGTCACAGCCCTTTGCAACCCTTTCTGCGTTAGCTGCACCCACCCTGTGGCTGATTCCTGACTGCCCGGTTTTCTGCCGTGGTTTGCCATGTGCTACCATCTGTCTGAGGTGATCCTAGCTAGCACATATGATTGAAAACATGATAAGGGGAAAAGTGGGGGAAAAATAGACCTGTATTTTTCTAAGGAAGCAGCACATTGGGAGACCCATCTCCCTGCTGCGGCTATCTCAGAGGCTGGTCACAGCTTTCTCTTAGCTTGGGCAGACTTTGCTGCCAAATGCTGAGACATTTTGAAGTAAATCAAAGTAAAGAAAAAGATCGGTCAACTATGTATGTATAATCCATACAACAGTCATAATACTTTGCTTTCAAATATTTTTTCTGAACAGGGAACACAGTCTTGTGGAAGGAGTTTGAGGACAGAACACCCCGTGCAATGTCATAGTCACAGAATCAGAGGATGGCTTGAGTTGGAAGGGACCTCTAAAGGTCATTCAGTCCAACCCCCCTTCAATGAGCATGCTCCCCTCCTGCCCCTATGAAGAAACAGTAGGTTTTCCTGGGTCAGTAAATGAAAAAGTGAGGAAAAAACCCCAGGCATTATTATTTCAGAGCCAGCAGGTTCCTTATTCTCTCATGCCCTGAGACATACCTGAACTGCTTTGTACCACTGGAGGTGTTCAGTGGAGGAGGAAGAGCTGCTGGCTGCCTCCCTCTGGAGTGGGTCCAGTCCTTTCTGCATTGACTGTCATCCTTCTTGTACCCATGTATAAATTACCTTGCTTCAGAAATATTCTCCATATGGTCATGCTATTGCCACAAATAACAGAGAGTGGTGGAAATAGAAGGAATTTCTCTGTGGTTCAGGGCCAGTTAGGCTTGCTGCAAGCTTTATAGGAAGCAGGTTTGAGATCCCTGGTGTAGCTCTTTACATAGGTTGGATATGGGTCCACGCACAGAAAGTGCACATAGGTCACAGAGGCTCTGAATTCTGCTTTTTGCCCTCCAGATTCTTTGATGTGAAATTGTTGGCAGTGATTCCCTTCAGGTATGAATTCCTCACCAAAACTCATGAAGTGGTTTAAAAGCACTTTATTTAAGGTAGATCTGGGCCCATTTTCTTGCAAAGCAGGTTCCCTATGGAGAAAAAGGTGTTCAGCCTTGTTCTCTGTATAGGGTGTTAATCAGAATACAATTTTCTAAAAACACTCTTGTTTTGCTATCTTGTATTGTTGACTCCTATTCATACTGTGCTTTTTGGATGATTTGCATTTTTATTACACCATATTTTTTTCCTCATCTTATGAAATGGCTATGTAAATTTTACAGGCCTCTCTAAGATGAGCTGTCTGAGTAAGAGTTACAAAAGAGATTATTGCAAACACTTTAGAAGAGAATTTTGTAATTTTGTCAAAATGAGCCACAATCAAACATATTTATACTAGGTGAAAAATAACATTAAAATCAGGGAGGGGGTAATTTTGCAGTCTGCTACTAATTTTCCATTCTCAAGAAGAAGGCTAAGTTTTGTCCAAAACAACTCAATCTCTACTCTTCTCACTAATGTACATAGCGTGTTTGATATTACATTTCATTATGTAAACATTGCTTTAATGCTTCTCATTACTTCTGCTCAAGTAACCCTGAATAAATGTAGTATCTGGCACAAGATGCTACTCCTATGGCATCATTTCAAAACTAGTGCCTTTGTGTTGCACAAGATGGAACTCTCAGTAACATGGCAGAGCCTCCACTTTAAATCTTCAATCTAGGAAAACCCTTCCATCTAACTAAAGCCTGGCATCCTACATGAACTTCTGGAACCCTACCCCAGGGCATCAAGCCAGCAATGCAAGATTAAACCTAGTTATGAAAAGGCCTTATGTTCAGAAATATGGAAGTTTTGGTTTAGGGACTATATATGGAGAACATTAGGGAAAGGTCTTTAGTTCTGTCTGTTGCCAGTCCAAAATCACTGTAAAAGTACTTTCTTTATTTTGCTGGGATGGACAATCAGAGAAGCAGGAGAGAAGGAAGGAAATGAAAGACTCTAATTACGCTTCTACAAATGTCCTCCAATACCTTGCTAATGTGGTTGGGGGAACTTTTTCAAAACTGAAGTAGACAAATGTGGTTCTTCTTGTCCAGTTAAAAGTGGGAAACTTGCATGCACCAGGCTTGGCTAGAAAGCTCCAGGAAAGCTTGACTGTAAGTGTGTAGCCATACTGCATCATTTGCTGTGTCAACAGTGGCCAACAGAAATGACAGCTAAAGCTGCCTATAACAGAGCACTGTCTTCTAGGCTCTAAAACCTCAAAGAAATCCTTCATTTGACTGTATTGTATCTATCCTAGTGATGATATGATATTATAACCACTTCCCACCATTAGCAATACTTAGGTAGATGGCACAAATTGTCTTTGTATATTAAATAAAAGAAGGGATGGAAGGGAAGTAGAGTTTTGGATACTGTATTGTAGGCACTACTCAATTGTTGGCTCAGTCCCAGGCTCTGGGAGGATCTCTCCAAACAACTGTTTCTGAGCCAGTATGTGGCAGAGTTCTGTGTCTAATTTGTTCCAGAGACCACCTCCAAAAACGGTCACATTTTTTTTGGTCTCTGGCCCTGTTTTATTTACCAGCATAGACACAGCCATTGGGTTTGGGTTGGCCTGCATTATTATGAGGCTTTTCATAACAATTCTGTTTCTCAATGACTTCACCTCATCAAATGTCAGCTTCAAAACTCAGTCTGTCCAAATCCCCAGCTGCCCTGTCATATTTCTTCTCTCCAGCACATCCAAAATTCCAAATATCTGTGAGCTACTATTTAATACGAATTATCATCTTTGTGGTTTGCATTTTCTGTTCTTGGTTTGGTTTTTTTTGGTGTTTTTTTTTTTTTTTTTGTGGGGTTTGTTTTATTATTACCTATGCTTTGAGTTTTTCATTGTTTTTGTTGTTTGAAAATTAGATCTGAACTCAATACTAACCCATCAGACTTAAGTTCCTTCTCATACATCTTTTTCATGACTGTATGCTGGTGAAACTGATATTTTCACTAGGTTGGCTTAGCCAGCACAAGTGTGTGCAGAAGAAAAAGTTTACAATATATTTCAATACCTTGCCTTATACTAATTTATATTAGAAACATAAGATACAATAACTATAGTTTTCAACTTAAGATACAATAATTTTACAACATCCAAGTATTTTCAATGAAGCAATTTCATTTAGAGGGAGACCATACATCTAAAACTCTAAGATGATATTTTTCTTTTAAAGAAAGTTGAAAAACATGTCTTTGATGGATATAATTGTGCTTTGTGGAGACCTGAAAAGTGGCCTAGTAATCTCTTGCAATCAATGACCTTATAATTAAAGCAATAAAAATTATGCATTGGCATAAGAAAACTATATATTGATGTGAGAAACAGAAATACTGATGTGGGATCTGTGTAATGGATAGAATGGTTTCAATAGTTCTTTTGGGAAGGGAAAAGTGCACATGTTAGCACTACCAGTCCTCAGCAATTTCCTATTTGTGTAGTCAGTCATGGCACTGGCACATACAGTGGAAGGTATTCACAGGCATTACCACCCTTACAATGTTTTAGAAAAATGCCTTTCTTCAGAATTTTAGAATTTCTTTGTTTGAAATTAATTATTTTCCATCAGAAAGGAAGGAATATTTGTCTGATACAGAATGGATAAGCCTACTGAGTCCATTCAGAGGGGTCTTTGAACTGCATCTGTTTAGTTTTGGTACCCTGTGGCTGTAAGACTTCACCTGCCTCTTATAGTCAGTCTAAGGTTTGGCTGCTTTTCTGGGCAGATCACAATTCCTTTTATTTTCTACTGACCTTTTCAAATGTTATGTTATCTAACATGCAAAGTTCATTATAATTTTTATATTTAGATGTTAATCAGGAGTTAATTTGTACCTGTGATAGCAGAAAAAGTTTTCATACTGACACTTACGAGTATATGTTGGACAGTAAATATTATGAAGAACATTTTGGTGCTGCAAATGTTCTTCATTAACAAGCATGTAGAGCTACATTCATACACAATCCACCAAAGCTCTTTTGAAGGTCAAGGTGAATCTCTAGTTTTCTGTGCAAGTGGGAGGACTGATCTATTCTTATGTAGGAAAGAGTTACGCTTTGGTCAATTCATCCATTTTTTTGGTTTTGAGCTTCTTGATTTCAGAAACTATTTAGGGCATGTTGAGAAATAAACCCTTTATGTGACAAAGGTGCTATGCAGTAAATCAAATCCTCCAGGATTTCACACTTCAGAATATTTTTTGTCTCTATTTTACTGAATTAATCTTCTTTGTCAAATGATTACCTGCCTAAGGAGAAGTATGTGGAAGGATGTGATAGAGTCAAGCATATTTCATTGAAATATATAACAAGATCTCAAATCATAGCTCTGGGATTAATAATTGATAGAAATTTGTGTATTTCCCACATTTGTATTTGTGTCCATTCACAGATGGTACCTCCAATCTCAGAATCAGTGTTTCTGCAAGCCATTAAACTTATAATGTAAGGCAAAACCTCCAATTCAGTTGATATCACTAGATATTAATTGCTCTGAAAGTCTGAACCTTTTTCTGCATAAAGTTCATTTTTAAAAAAGGGTTAGCATTGTGCAGTGTTGACAGCACAACATGAAAAGTCCTGCTGAGCTTGTCTATACATGTTTTGCTATGGCTGAGCATAAAATCCTTTGCTATGCAACTGAATGAATATGAAAAGAGAATATGAATACATGTAGCAGAGAAATGAAGTGTTTTTGAAAGGCCTTTCCTCTGAATGAAAGAAGAACAACGCGAGATTGGCTAAGAATCAGCAAGTTGGTTATATTTTTTTCTACCTTGGGTGGCTCTGAGGTTTGACTGGGTGCCAGTTAACAAATTAAGTCATTGATATGTTACTTCTGCATATGGAATAATTCTTGATAACTGTATAGTCTGTCCACACATGCAAGACTAATCTTAATTTCCAACATCCTTCTTTCTCATTTGGGGAAAGAGTTTTTACTGTCAAAACAAAATCTACTGATGCAGATTTCACTCTCCCCTCCTCCCCTCTGCCCCCTTGCCAAATAAGAACAAATGAAAAGGAAAGAGCTTGTCAGAAGTTATTTGATTTCAAACCACCTCTCATCAAAAAGAATAATAAATAAGCTTGAAAACAGACTCTCAGTCCTCTTAGGCATGTTATGTTTCAGTTAGAGAAAAAGGACGCAGTGTCATTTTCTGTGACAGGTAGATAAAAACTTTTTAGAAGTTTTAAAAAAAATGCTAACCACAATGTATTAAACATATATATATATATATATAATTTCATGAGCCTGGGTTGTCTTGGAGTATGAGAACTAAATGCAAAGCAGCTACAAAATGCTACTGTTAGGATCAGGTAGTGATTTAGGATCAGACGGTGATTGACACATATTTTACACAAGATGACTTAGCAAGAACTCAGCTTCCTCCCCCTGCTCTTCAATTTTTAGCATCTATGAGTTTGCCAAATGGTGTGCACTGATGATGTCTACATTTGGTCCCCCCTCTGGATCACCTCCTTTCTCGAGTGTTCCCAGCTTCTCATGTGTTCAGCAGATTTCCAGCCTTCACCACTGGCACCACACAGCCCCGTGCCTCCTCATGGCCACCTAGCAAGGAGACAGTCTGTCTCCCACTCACATCTCCCGCTCCTCCTCTCCCACCCAGATGGACCAGCAAAAGAGGAGGAGAGGGAAGGGGAAGTGGTGGCTGGCAATGGTTCCTATAGAAAGGTCAATTAAAGGCTGAGAGTTGGGAAAGAAAGGATTAAAGAACTGACTGAGCTGTGATGGTGTGTAGGGAGCAGGGAGCTCAGGGTGACTTGGAGAAGTGCAAGAGAGGAGGGGGAAGATAATTTGGCCACAGGAAGATCGAGTGTGCAGTAGGGAGGATGAACCACAGGAATCGGGACTTTGGAAGCACAGTGAATGCAAGAAAATTGATGATAATAACTGATAATTTAAGGAGAAAGAGGCTCAGGAATAGGAGAGCAGAATAAAACAAGATATTAGGATTTTCCATATGCTGTCATGTGAGACACAGTCCCTGCCACACTATTCAAGAACTTCAATATAGTAATTCTTGATTGAATGTCATGTAAGATGTTGGTAAATATGTTTTCTGTAAATTGTAAGTTAGGTATGTCAAATGGGGAGAGAAAGTTCCTTGCAATGGGAAAACTAACATAAGGTGTACACTGTAATATAGTGTGCAGAGTGAGGTTTAAACAGTGTATTTCCATAGGCTCTTTTCTTTTTTTAATTGTCCTTTAAAATCTTTTTACCATGTAGGTGTTGTGAGTTTTTGTACATGCCTTATCTTTTGCACGCACTCTCACAAGAACAAATGTTATGTCTATGCAGCTAAACAAAGGATTGCCAAAGAGAAAGTCGAACAACTGAACTTTTTGTTGCAAGTCAATACATGTATCTATATATTTATGCATAAATATTTATATTTCAGGGAATTATAGCCTACTGTGACAGGGTTTTACAGGAGACTGAATGATAAATCAGTCTTGTTTCTGCCTTTGAAACATGACTTTATTGGACTGATATTTGTAGACAAAGTATACCTCATATTAGTTTCTTCTTGTTTGTTGTCATTATTATTACATATTCAGAGCAGTTATTCCTTAACAATCCTATCTTAAATTGACTTCTGATTGTCTGCACTAGTTCTCTGGCTCTGTTCCTAACTATGCCAACCTTTCCAAAATACATGTGTTATAGAGAGGATGATGCTCTAGAAATCTGGGTGCAAGTCTGTCAGTGTCACTAAAGCCAGAGATCTCTCCTTGTTTTGACACCATAGACAGAACATGGGTGACCTTGGAGAAGCCACTGAACAAACAGTGAGTTTTTCTGTTTTGGCTGTACTCTGTTGGATTAAGAAACTGCCACCCCTAGAGATCATTCCTAGCTTCCCTATTGTATTTATTTATCTAGAGAATTTGAGATTTATTGATCTAGAGCAAAAAAATTGCATGATGATTTAGTGTACTCACCTGAGGATGGGTGTGCTCACATCCCGTCCCTCTTTAAGGCTTGTTTTTATGGAGGGTAAAAAAATGTATACTCACAGCAACAGCAACTTCCGTTTCTATATATTGTGACTGGATCACAGTTTATTCTCAGAAATAGTAATGGTTTTTCATCCGGTTTAGTTTAACTAAATCTTCCCATTTTTGGAAAATCAGGAAGAGATAACATCAGCCTTGCTATTTTTGGTTTATTTATTGTTGTTTTGTCCTATAAGAATATTCTTTAATACAGTTTTAGATCTTTTCTGAAGGTACTGCAAGTTACTCAGAATTTATTGTCCAGTGTGCCTCCATGAAAGAGCATTTTTACCTTCATTAACAAAGTCACAATGACAGCCTGTGGTGTTAATGTACAAGGAAAAGAAACATTTCTTCTGACACTGAGTAAATACATTTTGGCCAAAAGATCTGTTCTGGGAATCCATACAAAATTACAGACACACTGTACAAGGTTTTTACAAATGAATAGCTGTGGTGGTTTTACTTGGTCCAGTTTTTGCTAGTGGGTAGGGAGGGGCACAAAGATGGCTCCTGTGTGTCCTGTGTGAAGGTTCTGGAAGTTTTTCACCCTGTCCAGCAGAGCCACTCTCTGATGGCTCTGAAGATGATGGACATGCTGCTGGCCAAACCTGGGCCAAGTAGAAATGTTAGTTACGCCTCTGTGAAAACATATTTAAGAAGAAATCAAAACAATGGGTGCACGCACTTCTTTGTAGCCAGAGGAGGAGGAGGAGGTGAAAATATGTGAGGGAAAACAACATGGAGACACCAAGGTCAGTGGAGAAGGTGGGGGAGGAGGTGCTCCAGGCACCGGAGCTGAAAACCCTCTGCTGGCCGTGGTGAAGACCATGGGGGGAGCAGGTGGTCCCCCTGCAGCCCATGGAGTCCAGGGGGGTGCAGAGATCCACCCACAGCCCGTGGGGAGGTGCCCACGCCAGAGGAGCAGGTGGATGCCTGGAGGAAGCTGTGATCCAGTGGGAGTCCCAGCAGAGACTGAGAGTTGCAAAGGCTGTGGACGAGAGAGAAAGGCCTTGGCCCCGGGATGGAAACAGCCTGGCCTCGGCTCGGGAGCCTGCACCCCATGGACAAGCACTCGTGTTTGCAGCAGATTTCGGCCGGGCTGCTGCTCGTGAGATTGGACCCACGCCAAAGAAGTTCTCAGAGGACTGTCTCTCGTGGGAGGGACCCCATGGCTGAGTAGAGGACTCTTCTCCCTGGTGGACTGACCCTGACCAAAGGGAAACCCCCATACCCTGCCCCCTACCCAGAGCTGTTGGTTGAGTGAAGGAGGGGAGGGGGGTGAGCTGAGAAACTGTGTCTTAAGAGGGAAGGGGGGTGAGTGAAGAAATAGTGTCTTAAGAGCTTATTTTTACCTCTCATTTATCCTCTGACTCTGTTAGGTTAATAAATCACTTTGCAACTTAAGTTTTCTCACCTGTTTGCTCATATTTTTCGTGCGTCCCCTCCCCATCACTGCCTCATCTCAACTCATGAGTCCAGTGTGTTTGTGTTAGTTTGATTCCTCTCCTCTGCATAGCTGCGGCAGGAGAGAGCATAGAGAGCAGATGTCGTAGGTCCCTGGCATTTGGCCAGGGTCAAACCTCGACAAAAAAAGATATTTTTTGCCATGACATTTGTGCAAATGGAATGAACGAACCATGAGGACACTTCATCCTCCATGTACACTGTCTCAGAAGGGTGTGTTACTCTTCTTCTTACTACAGCTCTGCATTGTCTCGTCACTCCAGGGACACAGCTGATACTTATCTCTGCACCTTGTATTTCAGTCAGACAGAAGCTTTATTAATAATGACAATAGCACATCCTTTGCAGTGTCTTCCTGCTTCACTTGGAGCCTTCTCAGATGTTATCTTCATTGTTTCAAAGTGGCTATAAATACAGAAGTATTTACAATTAATTGTTTCAAAACAATTAATTACTGAACTATGCACTAAGTTTATATTGGCTTTGTTACTCCCAAACTCAAAACTGAGAGCAGAATCAATTAGATAAATCAAATTTTTCATATTTGGGCATAAAAGATATCTGATCTATCATCATGGAGTCATTTTCATTTGTAAAATGTGAGGTACCATCTTGGCAAATGTGCCCCTGGATAATTTCAGGTTGGAATACAAGCACTAACTAGAAAAAATAAAGAAAATTTTTCATTTGGTAATTGTATTTAAATTAGATTAATACTTAACATACATGCTACATCTTCTCTTGCTTGTAAGTTTCAAAGGAGTCTAGAAGGGTAATATTAAACACGTCAAAAATGGAGACACCAAAGATTCGTTAACATGCCCAAGTCACTTTGCTCTTCAGAAGCAGAGTGTGGAAATTAGGTCTTTAGCTGCCAAGACAGGAAAGCTCCACCTCTTTTGATGTTTTCAAGCGATGTTAATGGGGTTTTTTTGTCATAGGCCTCAACAAAAAGACTGGGTAACTTAATGACAGATATGAATGGATACAATTAGGTAAAGGATATGTTTAACTTCATAAGGTTTTTCCTTTAATTTTCACACAGAAGTAGAAACAAAAGCTTTCTGAAGATTTGGAAAGGATCAAGATTAATGTATTTGTTTTTAATTGTGCATCCTAGAGTTCATAAGTTTGGCTGGCACTACCACTATTTTAACAACCAGAATTGCCAGCAGTATATTCCTTTCTGTAGCTCAGACAGCAATTGGAAACCTTGTTCTGAGAAAACGGAATATAATTCTGGGCTGCATGTACTCTATAATTGTTCCTTTTTGATGAAAAAAAAGTGAAAAATATGGTATTCTACAAAATATGGTATGCTGAAAAATATGTTATACTACAAAGTAATAACTTAGGCTGTTTAGATGAATTTGAACAGCCAATGGGTTTACTGAAAAAGATATTGGTGTGCAAAACCATGTGCAAGGGGTGATATTCCTAGTACTCTACCAAAGTGAGTTTTCATGTGATGCTCAGTCAGTGTAGAAAAGGGTTTTTTTCATTATGTGACATGATAGAGACAGAAGTGATGTTTCTTCTGCTGTCATGGCTGTGCTACTGATCTGCTTTGGTTACTCTGAGAAGCATTTTATTCACAATTAAAATAGGAATGCAAGCATACGGAGGAAAAACTTGAAGCTGAGGGCTACAGCAGTCAGACTGGCACAGAAAATGAAGTGCTAAGGCAATAATGATCCCTAAATTGCTAGCCATAATGGGAAGGAGGTTGAGGAGAAAGGAGGCTCGGGAGATGGAGCCATCCCAGAGGAGCTATCAGCAGGACAAAGAAGATGATGGATTTCCTCACAGCTCAACCTCTCACTCCTTCCATAGACATGCAGTTTTCTGTCTCATCTCTTTTGGGAGGCAGATTGCCAGGGGTAAGGCAATAATAATTTCACTGCCACTGTGCATGCAGTGTTGTGTTTCTCACTTTCACCATGGGAAGGTAAAACTAACCTTCAGTCAAACCCTGCAGTTCAATATTTGTAGAGGATTTGAAGCAAAAGGGTTTTATCAGGGTCCAGGGGACAGTTGAAAGTACAAGTGATTTTGAGTCTGAGAGATATCATACCGCAAAGTACCAAGCACCCTTTCCTGAAGGTAGCACACAATGCTACTCAGAGCTTAGGTAAGAGGCACAGAAAACCCTTCAGATGACATTCTTTTCTTTTTCAGCCCCAAGCCTTTGGGATCATGAGCCAGGGCATATTAAAGAAGCTGCTAACCCCAAACTGCTGAGGGATGAAGTCAGGCAGCTGCTGTTAGAGCGTACATGTGAGGAAATGATGTCATGCAGCACAGGAGATATATCCTAACCATGATTGTCTGCATCAGACTCTTCTCTTGAAAACATCAGCATCACCAGCACTGCTTTTAGTTCCCTGAGAAATGTAATTGACTCCACAGTGTCAGCCAGAGAGAGACAGAAATCCAATTTCCTGTTCCAAGAATAAGGAGCAGTGGTTCAAATGCATTAAGCTCTAGCCTAGGTTGTATCTGGCCAAAAACTTAAGATTAATTATTAATTCTTCCTCGTTAAGTGCAGAATATGTGCTTGGTGGTCTGTAAGGCATTTGGAAACCCAGCACCTACAGCTAATTGCTTTCAATTTCCATACCTGACCCTTCATAGCCATGCTTTCCTTCCTATTCCATTGAAACTTTGTTTGAATGAACAAGGATAATTTCAAAGACAAACTATTTACATAGAAAGAGTCTGGTGGATATAAATATTTAAATTACAGTTGTCTCAACTGGATATAGAAGGGAGAACTGACATGAATATACCTGCAAAAGCTAGTGAATGGAAACATAGGAAAGTAAAACTTTATAGCTGTGTACTCATTGTGTTCATAAAGTCAGTTCCTGGTTATAATCATTATATTTTGATTGCTATTTCTGGTTTGTGGGAATAAGTACATTTTTTTAACAGTAGAGTTTGGAAAGAAAATGAGACATCTGTGGTCTCGGGATCTGAGTAAAGCCAGTAGTGCATTTTCCATTAACTTAAATTTAATAGGACCTAAATTTGATTTCATTTAATTCTCAGCTTTCTGTAATGCATTTTATAATGTAGTTTAAAGAGACTCCAAATTTGAGATGATAAAACATTTCCAAATATGATGCAGCTAATATTCAAATAATAGTTATCCCTAGAGGTATGTTATAGTGATGGATACAGATGTCAAGATTAACAACTCTCAAAGCTTGCTGATATTTAGAATGGCTTGTTGGTGTGGCTCATATGGCTATGCTGGAGCTGCTGCTAAACAGGTCTTTCATTGGCACAGTTTATACTCATTTTCCAGACAGAGGAAGTCATGCTAGCAGAAGATTTTTTTGGCATTTTAGAGTCAATAACCATTAAGTATTTCTGCTACTTGTTTTGTGTGATTCATTCAGTGAAGTCCCTGTCTCACCTGCTGCTCTGCAGCATCTGTAACACAGGTATCACTGTTTTGGACAATGGAGAGTTGGTCCCCATAGCAGCTCTGCCAGGCACAGGGTGTCCCCAAAATAGGGAAGCGTGACCTGGGAGCAGAGTGTTCATGCCTTCTACAGATGCTGGAGACTCCCATAAGTCCATCTGGAGATATGTTGTCTCTAATTGCAGCCTCGTACCATGTTACTACTTTAATTTACAGTCATTTGGCACAGAAAAAAACAAACAAACAAACAAACAAACAAACAGAAAAAAACAAAACCCTCTTAATTTTGGTGGGTGTAATAAGGTTTCTTAGAGATTTAGCTATTTAACTAACAGGGAATTAATAGCTACAGAAAGTTCACTTCAGTAACACAAAAAGTGAAAGAAAATTTGAAAAAAATAGTCTGAGAATGTGAGAGATGAGCCTGAATGCTGGTAGTTACATGGAAAGAGAGTTGGATGGAGCTTTGCAGTAGGCTGCAAGAGGAAAAGTACAGTGCTGTGTGCTGCAATGTCTTCTCTGAATGAAGAAAATATTCAGAAAATTGCGCTGAATATACCCATGCCACTGCTCATACTTGCAATTATTTCTTGGTTGTGATGTCATAGAAAAAACAGGGAAGTGTGATCCATATCCCTGTCATTCTGCATACATATACATTTTACCACATGATAAGAGGGAGAATGCAAACCCTCTGGAACCTGTCATATTAAGATTGTTTCATTTTTTGCTATTTCTGTATAGAGAGTCTGAATTAGGAAAAAAGAGTGCCTGAAAAACCTGTTCTTATGCTGTAATGAGGTGGTAGTCGTGAAACTATTTTGCCTGCTCCTTGTAAAGGAATGCTTTGTTTTTCAATAACATCGATTGAGAACATGTTGCTAATGCAATTTTTTTATCCGCTTATTTTTTGGACGACTGCAACATATGTTTTTCCTCTTCCAGTTTTTAATATTTTGGTCTCTGGTGAATCCACATACAAAAACTTCCTTCCTTTAGTTAGAGTCCACGAATGAAAAGCTTTTCTTTCTCTGATTGCAGATTAGCCTGCCAAGAAACAAACGCTAACTGGAGAACATCACTTTAATTTATTTATGGGATACAGATGACAAGGAAGTCTGTCCTCTTCTCAGGCTTTTTGGAAAGCTTTGGGCTGACCCAGCCCAACAGAGTTCATATGGCAAAGACAAACTATGCCAGGAACCAAAGCCAATAGTCACTGCAAACCTTTGAACCAAAACATTCCTTTAGTGCTTGAATTTCCCTATAATTTGTGTAGATTCTCTTTTTGTCAATGAGGCTTGCAGTGGATAACTAGCTTAGTGCAATCAGACTAAACAACTGTGCTATTCATTCAGCAATTAGATGATAGCAGTAATGCATTCTTTATGGTTTCCGTTCTTCATTCTTTCCTTTCTTTTAAAGTCCTTGGAGACAAACCCTGGGATGTTTGGCAAAGAGGAGGCTCTTGCTGAAAAATATCTTTTTTTTCCTCTTTTAGTGTTTCTAATAAGTTCTATTCTCAGAGGCAGAACATCAGATCTACATAGGAAGAAATGATCAGCTGGAGAAAAAGTGACTCTACAGTCATTTACATATATGAATATTTGCTTTGATCTGTTTCAATGCTGGAGGAAGAACTTTTTTTTAATCCCCAGCAGCATATGGCTTAATTTAGAATAAAATATTTTGAATGCAAGTAGTTTTAGCAGAAATATATAGTAAGATATGTTTGCTCTATAAATGACTTGAGAGAGACTTAGTGCTACAAGTAGAGAATTTTGCTTTTGTAGCAGAAGATAAATCTTTGTGAAAGGACAGGCTTCAGTGCTTCACATTTCAGTTAGAAGTTTAAGCTTTGGCCAAAATCAGCTGTGATTTTTACTCTTTCCTTACTGCTGCACATAACTTCTCTGTTTTGGAAAAAAGGGATCTATATGTGTGGTTAACTCAATGATATTGTTAGTGATCCTATTATCTAAGGGGCATAGTTTACCTTTGTGTGTATTAAAAAAAAAAAAAAAAAGTTTAACCAGGTCAATAAAAATATTATGCTGCTTATGAAATGTTCTCCTCATATAGCTGGAAAGTAAATGGTGGCTAACTACTACCTTTGCATTTTCTTATTCTGGCAGTTCTTCCTTTGTTTTACACCAGTTCTGTCACTCAGCTTCTGTGTGACCTCAGACAGATCAAATAAATTCCCTATACTGTAGTTTCCTTATTTAAGGGCTAATCCAAACCCCACCAAATGCAGTGTGGGCACTGAGAGATAAGTACTGGCAGATTTAGCTGTTGTAGCTTAAAGCATTACAGCACCCAGATGTCTTTGCTATCTCTTTTCAAAGGATTACTCCCCCAATAGGAGGCAATGAAGGATAGGATGTGAGCCATGTGCCAGTTATCGTGGTTTGCTGGACAGAATACTAGATTAAATTGCAATGAAGGTATGTGCTCATTAATAAACTGAGCTGTAAATGTGATAGTTGAGGCACAGATTCATATCCTGTTCCATCGTTCTGCAATATTGGTGATGATGTAAGACTGATGGCCAAGTCAAAAACATAGGGTAGTTTCTCCTGTAGCTACAAACATGAAAGGTATCTGCCAAAGCTCTGAAAATCCTACCTGCATACCTCAAAAATTTAAGAAAATGCTGATTTCTATGAACTGCTTGAAGATGCTGATAAAAGGCAATGAATAACAATAAAGACTCATTGTACATAACAAGGGAAGAATGGTTATGTTTAATTTTGAAATGCTGAAAAGAAAATAAATGGGAAAAAGGAATTTCTAGCTGTCTGCAAGTACACTGGATTTCTATTCAGACCACTTCATTTGGTTTCCAAATATGCTGTTGTGAAACACCTTTCAGCATAAGGATCATAATTTTTCTCACAATGACAATCAGTCATGACAGTATGAATGTTTGCAAGGACTTGAAGTGGAAATAGAGAAAGATAAAGTAATGAGAAGCCAATGGGGCAGCTGGCATTCTAGCATGGTTTGTACTAACCGCTGAATTGAAATACCTTAATGTTGGGACACTCCTCGGAAACTGCTCTAGTGCCTCTCTAATCATCCACTTGAGTTCAGTGAGCTCAAAGTCACTCCACCTTTCTTACATAAATATAGTATAATAATGTATTTAGCTAAATAATATATAATACATATATATTTATATATAATACATATATATTATATGAATTATATATATAAATATATATGCATATATATTTATATTTATATATGTATAATTTTTTATATATATACACATATATATAATACATATATATAGTACATAAATAATGTATTTAGCTAAATAGCTAAAGTGCTCATGATTAGAGTCTTGTTGCCCTGGGTTTCCTGTCTTGTCAGTGGTCAGGAAAAGATGTTCAGAATTTACTGTCTTTCTCTCCCTGGTGAGTGCTTGAAGAAGGAGAAAGAAGTGACAAGACAAGAGGAAATGGCCTCAGGCTGTGCCAGGGGAGGTTTAGACTGGATATTAGAAAAAGTTTCTTCAGTGAAAGGTGGTCAGGCATTTGAACAACCTGCTCAGGGAAGTGGTGGAAGTGTATAAAAAAAATGTGTGGCTGTGGCACTTGGTAACACACCTTAGAGTGAACCTGGGTTTACAGTGGGATTGGATGGTTTTAGAGAGCTTTTCCAACTTTAATGCTTCTATGCAGTATGGGGAACTGGGCTGTGATCCGCCTTTTCTCTACTGACACCTTAGAGCAGTGTTATTGTTATAACAGACACATTTAAGCACTGTCTTGGCAAAGGCAGAATGGTTTAGAGTTTTTATTTTCAAGTCCAAAGCTACAATTATTATGCAAATTCTTTATATTACTTATTGTTTAGTTGGACCAAATGTAATATAATACTGGTAAGAGTAGCAGGGCAGTGTGAATGGTACCAAATCACAGAGGGATAACGGTATAGGATCAAAACAATATTGGTTTAGATGTCACAAAAAAAGGAGAGAAATTTAACCCCCACTCCACTGAAAATCAATGGAACTAGTGACATCTGCATGTTAATTATTAAGGTCTGCCTTGCAGTAGTGGACGAAAATTAAAAAAATTCAGAAGACTGTTACTAGTGATTAGATCATGTACCCTCCTTAAACTGAGAGAAATCAGCAGTTCCAGAACAGAAACAAGTATATGAGTTCTCCCATATGATGTTTGTATTTTTTCAGTAAGTACAGTCCTTGAAAGACAGGAAAACACAAATGGAACAGCTGTTTCTGTGGGTTAAGGCTAAGGAAAAAAAGAAATTTATACAAAATTGTGTTGTGGGAGAAACAAAAATTGAATGCAAAATGCACATAAAAAAACAGTGATATGAAAAATATACTGCTTATTTTACAATAGAAACATTCTTATTGTTAAGAGTATGACATTGGTTGAGTTCTGGCTGTAATGAAGTCTTAGAAATAAATGTGAGGTTTTACAGGATATAGGCTGTCATATTGCCTTTGAGCTTGGTGTTTTTCACTTCTGGGACATAAACAGTTACCAGTAATACATCATGAATAAATTTACTTTATTTGTACTGCTTAGAGTACAAATTTGTAGTGTGTCATTATTTGAAGTTTGCTGTAAGTCTCAATTGAAACATTAAACTTCTTATGAACTGGAAATCTTGGAAATCCTTCAGAGGAAGGCTTTTATTTATGATATTATAGTCAGTGTTTCCATTATTTCCCCCTGTTTTCAGGGATTTATAACACAGTTGTAAAAAAAACATTCTGGACTGAAATTTGGCATATGGGATTGAACCCAAAGAATGATGTTTTTCCCCAGTTTGAAAATAAGTCTGATCACACATAAACTGGAGAATATAGAAATTATTATATGTGTTCTTTAGGGGTTGTTTTGCTGTATTATTATGTTGCATTGCATTGTCCCATTTTCTACAATTAATTCTATATTAATAACATTATATTTCATTCCAAAATCCTGTCTCTTGGATAAAGAATAGAATGATTATGGCTATGTTTACCACTGAAAGGTAGTATGGCTGAGTGTTTTGTAGCTGCTAGAAAACATGATTGTTACCTCTCCTGAGTAGCATAACTCACTAGTTTGTTACATAGATGAAATGCAAGCAGACAAAATGCCAATAAAATACCAACTTTTGCCAACTAGACATTGCCAAAAACCAAACAGTCAACACTAAATAAACATGTAAATAAATATTTACCCAAATTAGAAAAGAAGAAAAAAAAACAAACCCAAACCCAAAACAAAGGTCTAGGTGATACTAAGATGCTTAGATGCAGCATAGCTAAGTCATTCTAGTTTCTGCAGTGAACTATGGGATAGAGAGATACTATAGATTTTTCATTATTTTCAAGATCCACAGTTCTGTTCCTAGTTCAGAAAATGACAGCCTTTTCAGATTCCTGTTACTTTCCCATTGGAACATCACATCACAGGTGATCAAAGGAAAAAAAAGACTCATTTTTGAGATTAGATTCTGTTCACAACTGTACAGAGAAAATTCATGTGGCCAAAGCTCAGTTAAAATTAAAGCTGGCCAATACTGGGGAGGGAAAATGAAAACAGCTTTAAAAATATATATTAACAGCAAAAAACAGTCCGGAAATAACATTGGATAGTTTCTTGATGAGGATGGTCACCTCACAAACAGTAACAGAGAAAAGGATATTAACCTATAAGAGATCATTGAAAGAAGAGCCATGAAGATGGTGAAGGGGAAGTTGTATGAAGAGCAGCTGAAGTCACTTGGTTTGTTCAGCTTGGAGAAATGACTGCAGGGGGACCTCTTTGTGGTCAGGGGAGGATCTCATCCCTTTTTCCTGGTGACCAGTGATTGGACTGGAGGGAATGGCATGAAGCTGGGTCAGGAGGTTTAGGTTGGATATTAGGAAAAGGTTCTTCCCCCAGAGGGTTGTTGGGCACTGGAACAGGCTCTCCAGGCAAGTGGTCACAGCACCAAGCCTGACAGAGTTCAAGAAGTGTTTGAACAAGAATCTCAAAAGCATGATATGAGTCTTGTGGCTGTCCAGTGCAGGTCCAGGAGCTGGATTTTGATGATCCTTGTGGATCCCTTCCAATTCAGGATATTCTACAATTTTATGTCTGTTCAGTATTAATAACTTGGGATAAAATGTCTGAATCCATAACTAGATATTGTGAAATCATGAGAAAAGGCTGAAATAGAATTGCAGAAAATCAACACTAAATTTTGGTACATATTTATGGATAAAGGAATACAAGAGGGCAGAAATGTACACAGAAGAAACAGGGGACAGGAATGAGAAGAGTAGTATGTGGACAAAGTTAGTGAGGATGTGATTACGCTGTTAGAGATTAAGGAGTAAAGTTAAGAATTTGGGGAGGGATCAGATAAGAAAATTAAGCCTGTAGTGTTGAAAAGGGAAAAATGTATTCACAAATGTTGCTCACGAAGTGTAAGAAAGACCATGATTGAGACTGGTTTTATTTAATATTTTAGTTTGTTCTTTGTTGATAAAGCGTGTGTGATATGAAATGAGGCAGTGGCAACACTGTTAAATGATACAGACAGAGCTGACAAACTTGAAAGAAAAGGATTCTAATAATTCCTGGTTTCATCTGCAAGATGTCTTCCCAAGAGGGAAGACAGGATGTGCTAATTAATCACAGCAATGTGATCCAGTACTGGAAAAGGCATATGACACATAGAATATATCAGAGATACAGACTCAGATGAGGTTTTGGTGGGGCCTCCTTTGCATCACTTACAGTTTTGACCATCCATATGTTTAGAAATGTGTTAAGCTGAAACAAGAAGGAAGCAGGAAAGACAAGATAGCTAAGGAAATGCAGAATCTGTCTTCTGAGAAGAAACTGAATAGGCATGGTATTTGACTTACTGAAATGGAGACTGGAATGAGGATTTCATTACTGTTTGTAAATGTGTTAAGGGCTTAATGACAGAAAGGCAAAAAGCAATGATGAGGGTCAATGTTTGTGTGAAAACTAGATGAATGTAAAATAACCAGAAATACGTGCAAATCAGAAGAAAGTTTTTAACTGCTGGAATACTGAAGGTCCAACACAGATTGAATAAACAACTAAACAACCCAACACTCTCTTAATGAAACTTCATAACTTCATGAAGGATATCCTCTGATATGGATGTCTGCAACAGCAAGAAAACAACTTGATGAACCACAAGGTCCTTTTTGTCTTTGGTAAATGGCCCGATTTTTAAAAATTCTTTCTTGCAACTTTCATTATGTTGTTTTTCTTGAGAATGTTCATAATTTTCCTTTGAAACTCCCAGCAGCCAAGACCTGGTGACTGGATATATTTAGTAAGTTATAGATTTACTCTATTGTGAAGATTCTATTTTAGGACTATGGCAAAGCAAACTTGCAAACACTTATATTATTACCATGATATATGTATTTGATTTAGTGCTATGGTTGCTAGCCTGCTTATCTTGCCAATGCGAGCCATGGAAAGCAAGGGAGCAAGCAGCTGACTCCTTTGCATATCATCTAAACATTTCTCATGTATTTGTTTTCTCAACCTCCATGACTTTCCTTTTGCTCTGCCATCTGCCTGCATAGATTCTCCTCCTGAGATGATCAGTGGGCAGCCTTAACTCCCACCAAGTTTTAAATAGATGCACATATATTTTAGAGCTCATTCTAGGTTTGGTGTGGCTTTCATGAATCACAATGTATATGACTTTGTATTTATATGAATGGCTGATCTTGGCTAGTATCTACATTAAATGTAACATTAATTTTTTTTTTAACATTGCTGAAATCTTCAGAAGATTGTGCATTTTGTCTCTTGCCTTTATGGTATAAGGTGAGACTTCATGATAACTGTGCAGGATGAGGGTAAAGAAATGTAGGTTAACGATGGCTTAAAAGAATAGTGGAAATAAAGAAGGGAAAGCTCAGTGGAGAGTGACTGAATCCTCTGTTTTATTGTTTTTTATATTTCTGTTGGTGGGATTTGCAGTCTGGCAAGCTACCACCAAATTAATGAAGTTTATGGACTGGAATTTCACCCAGAGTTATAGTTATTTGTATTGACATGTATCATTTCCTCTATGCCCTCTGGCTTTTTTTTTCTGTACCTGTGCTTTCAGGAACACAGCATATATTTTTTTGCCAGGTCTGTGAGATCCAATCTACTAAAAAAAACCATCGGTATTCATCCTCTAATATTAGCTTTGATCTGCCAAACCTACTTCATATCAGTGGGCAAAAAGTGGAGTGTGGGCTGAAAGTTTTCCACACTGATTTAGTATGCCATAAAAGCCTGCACAGGCCACTCCTCAGTTCTTGCATAGGCCTGCCTATGCTGCAATGAAGTTCTGACAGCTTCTGCCTGGATTTAATACAAGATCAGCTAAGCAGGTGTTGAAATCCTCAGCTATATTGTAAGGTCACAATTTATAAAACCTGAGACAGTATGTCACCTGTGGTTTGCTGTCAAAGGCAGCTGAAAGGATACTTTGTCACTGCACAAAACCTGTTGATATGTGCCTTGATTTCCTCTATTTCTAGCAAAAATTACCTGCCTGGCTTTTGTCTGTTAAATTGTACACTTAGGATTGCAATCTTTCCTTTATTAATCCAACTTTTTAGTCAAAACAGACTAATAATATTGGATCTGTAAAACAGTAATTATTTTTATTTGGTACGTTCTGACAGCCTTGCTAACGTCAATTTTACTCATCTCTCTTTTTCCTTGTTTGGATTTTTTTTTTACTCATTTCCAGAAGCACCAAGTAAAAAAGCCTGCTGATTTGTTCTCTAGACAAAGTGACACAAAGGAGCTCTCATTCATGCTGCCAAAGACCACTCCGAAGTAGATATTTCCTAGGCTTAGTGGTCCAAAACGGAGACTGTGAGTGAGCTAACTCTTAATCTGCATGAGCAATCAGCAGTTCAGTGCTTGAGTCATTCCCTGGCCCTTTTTCATTTAACAGTACAGTTATAGCTTTAGGCAATGTCTATACTAGTAAATAATGTGAACCAAGGCCCATCCTCTGGCTCTGGGTGTGTGGCATGGCACAATTTGTGCCCATGTAACCAAGTATTCTTTTACTTCTCTGAAGGTTGCCTTCATATACAGCAATGACTGTGAACAGTCTGTGGCTTGTGTTAGCCCTAAACTGGGGATGGTCGGGAAGACTGGTATTGAGACCAAATCTCTCAGGGAACGCAATTAATAATGATCAAGTAGATTGGTTGTGAGATGGTACTTTGGCTTACGTCCTGTCTGAATTTTGCTGTCACATGCAGTAGCCATCAGTCCATCTGCAGGCTGGACCTGGATTTCCTTCAGAAGAAAACACTTCTGAGCACCTACAGCCCTTTCTAGCCCATCCGTCTGAGTTTGGTGCCCTTTGCCATCCTTGTGTGTGACTCTCTTTCCCGCTTTTGGCACCTAGTCCAAAATTCCCTTTGCTCCAGGCTTGTCTCTATACTTAGTCTCAACCACCCATCCCTACTGTTCTCCATGTTCCTAGTTGAGTTTTCCAGCTCTGCCATTAACTCCTTCCCTCCAGCAAAAAGCTTCTTTTTCTGCTCTTATCCCATTCTGCTTCCATTTTATTGTTTTCCCCCACACCGTATTCCCCCCAATTTTGCTGCATTTCTCCTCTACTTGTCGTTACTTTGCTTTTTGTGTGGCTTTCAGTCCCCATATCCCCATGCTTCCCACACCTCCATATCCTCTCCCAGGCCCCTTGGCTGGTGTGTGGCCACTAGTGACCACCCTGTGGCCTTCCAGTGTATAGCTGGGTGACAGACAGCCCCAGCTGCTCCTACTCTCCATATCCAAGTTACCAGTACCCAAATTTTTTCAGTGCCCCTTCCTGCATCCATATCTTGCATGGATGGAAGAAAAACTCTCCAGGCTTACTCCAGCCTTCCACTGTACTTCTAGTTTTCTTCCCTCAGGAAAGTCCATGCACATTTGGGTGAGCAGAAAGTGTAATGACGGACTGTGCCATACCCAGTGAAGACCCACTTTCATGGACCCATAAGGCCTGAATTTAGGCTCTGCTTTATGTAGCCTAAGTGCTGTGTAAGTCTCTTTTTGTAATGTTTCCTGTTGGTTGGGTTTAGCCACAGAAAGTATAAAAAAGAAACAAGAAAAGGGACTTCAGCAGATATTAGAGTTCAAGACACTGAGCCTATAAATCCTGCTGAATATGTTAAAAATGTTGACTTTTGAAAACTTTAGATGTGAACATTTCTATGCAGACATATATCACTGACAGAAAATCAGCTTTCCCCTCTCTGTTTTCTTGTCACCCCAAACTTCAAACTTTTACTTTATGCTTAAAAACACTTGGACTTCTCCAGGAAAAAGTTGCCAGTATTTTTTCAACATTACTAAACAACAGATTTCTTTAACCTTATTCTCAGAAACAGCTGTACCATTTTGGATGAAACTTCCTGAAATATTTCTGCCTCAGGCAGACACCTGGCATGGAAAATTTCAGCCCAAATATTTAAGGTTTGGCAAAGTGATATGCAGCTGAAAACAGGCTTTATAATGGGAAGTGTTGGGCAACTTTAATAAGAAGCAAAATTACCAGCCTCACCCCAGCACCAATCCTAACCAATGTGACAAGCTCTATGATAAAATACTTAGTTTAAATGAATGAAGTCCTTACATATGCAAAGACCAAAAATAGCTAGGAACATAATCTTCGTCCAGATATAACATGCATTTCTGGCTTATGGCTTAGTGATGTAAAGAGAACGAAGTAGATTTATAACAAAGTATAAGATGTCATCTTGAGTTTGTGTCTGTTAAAGAAGCGTGAAGTGTGTGATGTGTACTGACAAAGTATGTAATACCTTTCTTCCTTAGAAGTTATGTGTTTGAGTCATTCAAAAGTCAGATGGTTTATTTTCTCCAAACACACCCCAAAACTTTAGCTGGAAAACCACTTAGACATTTAGATGGTGAATCTAAGTTCTGTACACAATAACGTAATTTATTAATCTTTCAGCAAGTCTTCCAAAATGTTTAACAACTGCTTTTTCATTTAATTTCCCCTTCCAGTTCAAGAAGAACTTAACTTCCTATTTCAGTTGTTCTCCTCTCTAAAATATAGCCCTGTCATGGTAGTCATGTTGTTCTTTAACCAAAATAATTTCTTAAATATGAAGACATGTAATAAAATTTGTTCTTCTACACACAAATGCAGTGAAATAGCTCTATAGATGTCATATCTGTAAAAACACATTTTAATTGTATTTTTAATAGAAATAAATTTAAACAATATGTATTTATTTGTTAAAAGAGAAGTTAAGCAAAAAAATATGAAAAGGAAAAAGGAGGTTGAGGTTAAGGTAATACTTATTTTTCATAGCCAGTCTGCATTTTGAGGTTTTTTAGGGGCATGTTTGGAGTGTCTGAATTATGTTCAACATACAACTTAAGTGGATTTCAGACAACTAAATATAATAGAATATCTTCTATTGCCCTCTCACAAGCAGTATGTAAACTTTAGAGACTCTTAGAAATGTAATAACACCTGGTCCTGTGCAGGACCAGGAGCTGGACTTCAATGATCCTTGGGGCTCCCTTCCAACTCAGGATATTCTATTCTATTCTATTCTATTCTATTCTATTCTATTCTATTCTATTCTATTCTATTCTATTCTATTCTTTTCTTTGTCCTTGAGAAAGAAGCACAGTCCCTGAATAGGACCCTTCAGCTGGCAGAGAAAACTGGGTGCCCAAATGATTAATTCATGCTTCCTTATGTTTCACCGAAGTCAAGGAGAGGCATCATCTCTTAGTGTCGTGGTTTGACCCTGGCCAAATGCCAGGGACCTACGACGTCTGCTTTCTATGCTCTCTCCTGCTGCATTTACACAGAGGAGAGGACTCAAACTAACACAAACACACTGAACTCGTGAGTTGAGATGAGGCAGTGATGGGAAGGGGACGCACGAAAAATATGAGCAAACAGGTGAGAGACTTAAGTTGCAAAGTGATTTATTAACCTAAGAGAGTCGGAGGATAAATGAGAGGTAAAAATAAGCTTTTAAGACACCATTTCTTTACTCATCCCCCTTCCCTCTTAAGACACTGTTCCTCAGCTCACCCCCTCCCCTCCTTCAAACAACCAGCAGCTCCGGGTGGGGGGCAGGGTATGGGGCTTTTTCTTAGTCAGTCCATCACCACAATTCTTCTGCTACAAACACTGTTTCTCTACTCACCCCTCTCCCTCTTAAGACACCATTTCTCAGCTCACCCCCCTCCCTCTTTCACACAACCAACAGCTCCGGGGTGGGGCAGGGTATGGGGGTTTCCCTTTGGTCAGGGTCAGTCCACCAGGGAGAAGAGTCCTCTACTCAGCCATGGGGTCCCTCCCACGAGAGACAGTCCTCTGAGAACTTCTTTGGCGTGGGTCCAATCTCACGAGCAGCAGCCCGGCCGAAATCTGCTGCAAACACGAGTGCTTGTCCATGGGGTGCAGGCTCCCGAGCCGAGGCCAGGTTTTTTCCATCCCGGGGCCAAGGCCTTTCTCTCTCGTCCACAGCCTTTGCAACTCTCAGTCTCTGCTGGGACTCCCACTGGCTCACAGCTTCTTCCAGGCATCCCCCTGTTCTTCTGGCGTGGGCACCTCCCCACGGGCTGTGGGTGGATCTCTGCACCCCCCTGGACTCCATGGGCTGCAGGGGGACCACCTGCTCCCCCATGGTCTTCACCACGGCCAGCAGAGGGTTTGCAGCTCCGGCACCTGGAGCACCTCCTCCCTCACCTTCTCCACTGACCTTGGTGTCTCCATGTTGTTTTCCCTCACATATTTTTACCTCCTCCTCCTCCTCTGGCTACAAAGAAGTGCGTGCACCCATTGTTTTGATTTCTCCTTAAATATGTTTTCACAGAGGCGTAACTAACATTTCTACTTGGCCCAGGTTTGGCCAGCAGCGTGTCCATCATTTTCAGAGCCAACAGAGAGTGGCTCTGCTGGACAGGGTGAAAAACGTCCAGAACTTTTGCACAGGACACACAGGAGCCATCTTTGTGCCCCTCCCTACCCACTAGCAAAAACTGGGCCAAGTAAAACCACTACACTTAGATACACTTAAAGCTACCTCATTCATCAGCCCTGAGTTCAGTTCAGAGAGTGGGAGAAGAAAACCAAGAAATAGCTTTACTCTGTATCCTCTAAAGAAGAAAAGAGAGTTTGCTCCTTCAGTCAGTACTGTCCTATGTCCTGGCTTATGGCTTGTTCTACTGGATCAAATGTACAAACTGCATGGGAAACAGGGTCTTGATTTTCCACTTTCTCTGGGACTACTCTTACCAATAGCCTCAGGGAGAAAGTGGGAAAACTGAGGCTTTCCTCTGTCTTTTGTTAGGACTGTGTGTAACAGTAACTTAACTTGATAATAAAGGGAAAGTGGTCAGGCAAATTATCTTGAAGCCAAAGCTCCATATATAAAATAAGAGTCCTAAAATCTCATTTTAGTTTGGTCTACACTTCATGTTGTAGAAGACTGTAGAAGCTGAATTGAGCTGCTTCTGTGATGTGATGCCTCAGAATCTGTCCCAGTCTGCTTCTACCAGTAGAAAGAACATCATCTAGATCTTGCTGTACAAACATTTGTTACCTTTGGGTAACATAAATGGACACTGTTTCTATCATCTAGATCCACTTAATAGTGACAATGTTTAATTTTATTTATGCCAAAAGCTCATTAGATTTACCGCATGAAACTATAACTAGTAGTAAGAGATGCTGAATCACACATCTAACATCTGTAAATTTTGAGATTTTCCTTTGCTAATAATACCTTTAGTACATGGTGACCAACAGAACTACTCTAAAGTGCATATCTCGTTTAAACAAGTACCTTTAAGGAAAAAAAAAGTACTTATATTAAGTCTTCTTCATTGTGTCAATGTATAGCACCTATCTTAAGATACTATGTGAGGAAAAAACCCAAACCAACCCCATACAGGATTAACAAGAATATAGAAACCAATCTGTGTTAGAACAAGGTATGCGTAACTACAATCATGGTAGAGCTTCTGAACTATTTCATACACCATCACTGGCAAACAGCCTTTAAAAAGTACCAGGAGCATTACACCGTGATGGAGTCAGAGGAGCGCAGGGAACAAAGGCACTCCACTTTCTGAGAAGACTGTCTGATGGGAAGGATTGCCCATCTGAGAGCCATGTCACTGCAGAGATAAAGGAATCAGCAAATGGATGTCTTGTCACTTTACAGTGGGAGCAGGGAGGAGAAACTCTCTCTTTTTCTGAGGACTGAGCAAGTAATTGAAACACACATTGTGTATCACATGTGGCCACATGTATTGTATCATATGGTAGTAACATGGGAACTTATTTTAAGAATTGCTGTTGGGATAGTCCTTAGCAGGAGAGACACCTTCCCTACTGCTAGGATGTAGCAGTGCTCAGTATCCTGAGGAGGCACCAGGTCCGAGATCTAGTGACTAACTCGGATGTTTGTACAGACCTTTTACAGCTCCCATGGTACCTGGGAAATTCAGATAGCATAGAGTGAGTGCCCTGCAATCCCCCAGACTTGGTAAAAGTGTAAAATAGTTGTCTCTAATGGCATGACTACAACATGCAGTTCAGAAAATGAGACTTGGGGCCTCATTACTATGTCTCCACTTCTGACATTTATAGTTAAATGATGTTGTTGATTCCGGCAAGAGACGTTACAATTTCTCTAATTAAAGCAGGGGAAAAAAACCCCAAAAAACAATCTTCTTGTTCCTTCCCAGATTGTTTCCATTTACTGCAAATAGGCATGAGTTCCTGCCTGGAAGCACTATCTGCAAACTGCAGTCAGATGTAAAAGAAGCCTAATCAAGCTTGGGAACCAGGCCTTAATTAGACTGCTTGGAAAACAGAGCAGAAGAGCAAATGAAAATTATTAACCATCACTCATGATTCCTGTTTCTAATTTTAAAGAGGAAATCATGCATTAATCAAACTCTAGCCCTAAGCTCAGAGATGTGTTTTAGAAGTATCCTGAAACAACAAGAGGAAATCTTTTCAGTGTTTAGAGAAAACAACTCCTGATCAGCTAGTATGTGTAGCATAATATATTTTGACATGAAATAAGCTGTATTTCAGTACGCCTAGATTTTGTTGGATCCAAGAAAAACAAAATCAGTACCAACTGAAATGAAGGCACATGACAACAATTGGGGTTAAGCCTGGGTTTTGTTAAAGGAAAACAGGAATGAAGTCTATGTTGTTTTCATGGATAAAGGAAAGATATGGAAGGGTAAGAGTAAAAGGAGCAATGTAGTAACATCACTGCTATTGTTTGCTTTGGTCATAGCAAAGAAACTCTTTGGTTCACATAAACAATATTTACAACAAATTAATTCTGATAAAAAATAACAAACATGAGAATAACATCTACATATTACCCAGAGATTACTTGAGATCATGTAATAGGATTTATCAGAACTTACCTCATAGTTTCTGTTATATTTGGACTATANGGAGAGACACCTTCCCTACTGCTAGGATGTAGCAGTGCTCAGTATCCTGAGGAGGCACCAGGTCCGAGATCTAGTGACTAACTCGGATGTTTGTACAGACCTTTTACAGCTCCCATGGTACCTGGGAAATTCAGATAGCATAGAGTGAGTGCCCTGCAATCCCCCAGACTTGGTAAAAGTGTAAAATAGTTGTCTCTAATGGCATGACTACAACATGCAGTTCAGAAAATGAGACTTGGGGCCTCATTACTATGTCTCCACTTCTGACATTTATAGTTAAATGATGTTGTTGATTCCGGCAAGAGACGTTACAATTTCTCTAATTAAAGCAGGGGAAAAAAACCCCAAAAAACAATCTTCTTGTTCCTTCCCAGATTGTTTCCATTTACTGCAAATAGGCATGAGTTCCTGCCTGGAAGCACTATCTGCAAACTGCAGTCAGATGTAAAAGAAGCCTAATCAAGCTTGGGAACCAGGCCTTAATTAGACTGCTTGGAAAACAGAGCAGAAGAGCAAATGAAAATTATTAACCATCACTCATGATTCCTGTTTCTAATTTTAAAGAGGAAATCATGCATTAATCAAACTCTAGCCCTAAGCTCAGAGATGTGTTTTAGAAGTATCCTGAAACAACAAGAGGAAATCTTTTCAGTGTTTAGAGAAAACAACTCCTGATCAGCTAGTATGTGTAGCATAATATATTTTGACATGAAATAAGCTGTATTTCAGTACGCCTAGATTTTGTTGGATCCAAGAAAAACAAAATCAGTACCAACTGAAATGAAGGCACATGACAACAATTGGGGTTAAGCCTGGGTTTTGTTAAAGGAAAACAGGAATGAAGTCTATGTTGTTTTCATGGATAAAGGAAAGATATGGAAGGGTAAGAGTAAAAGGAGCAATGTAGTAACATCACTGCTATTGTTTGCTTTGGTCATAGCAAAGAAACTCTTTGGTTCACATAAACAATATTTACAACAAATTAATTCTGATAAAAAATAACAAACATGAGAATAACATCTACATATTACCCAGAGATTACTTGAGATCATGTAATAGGATTTATCAGAACTTACCTCATAGTTTCTGTTATATTTGGACTATAAAGATAATTTTCTATAATTTTGGCAAACTTATATGAGTTTTCTGGCTGTATTTCAGAAACTAGCTTTTTTGGGTGGAGTCAAATTGAAGTCTTCAACTTTTGTAGAACTCTCCACAAGAGGAGAAAAAATAGACACTAAAAGTATATTAAACATTGCACCCATTCTTGTGGAAACATCACATTCTAGAGAATGCTCACTTTTTTAAAACACAAATATCCAAGCTTCTTACTTTGAATTACAATGTTTTCTAGAACACACCAATTCCCCCCCTAGCTGTCCAAGCATTTGCCAAGTATTACCTATTCAGATTTCTGAAGCTAGTGGTTTCATGATCTGAAATGGCATATCTAGAAGTGTTAAGATGGCATGCATGTTTGTGTTGCTATTGTGACTCACAGACCACAGGTATTGTTCTGTGAACAGATTAAAATATTACTGACAAATGAGAAAAGTACATGGATTTTTTTCGTCTATCATGCTATATATGTCATGCTTTGATAGGACTAAGCAATGAAGTTCAGTGATCAAAGCTGGTGATTTGATAGAGTGTTATGGTCTGGAGAAATGGGCACAGATGAGGGTTACTAAGTACTGAACTTTAGCGATAGTCTTGGCATGGCTTCTTCTAAAATCAATGAGTGACCTCCACAGTTCGGTTCTAGGAAGAAAACATTCTGAACAAAGTGAAGGTTTTCTATTCCTGTTTGGTGGCATCTCCCTGCATGACATAATATAGATAAGAGAATTTTATTTTTTATTGAAATATTAAACTAGCTTTGTTTAGTTGCTTTGCCTGAAGCTTCCATTATTTCTCTTTGACTTCTAATGTGCAGCCAGTTTGGGTGATGCCCTGGCTGCTAAAATTCAGTTGAAATGCTTTAACTAAATTAAAAATGACAGGATTTCAACTCCTTATTTCAGTAGATGACTAAGGACAAGATAGAGCATGTCTAGTATAAAAATTGGTGCAATTGCATTGGAGGTGAAAGAGGAAGGCTTAAATCCTCTTAGTCTGAACAAGGAGTTGGACACAAAATTCCTGTCTGTGATGTGAGTGCTGTAGATGCCACACTGTTATGCAAAAATGTAAGTGATAAGAGTATAATGATTTGTAACAAATTAACCGAGACTTCTACTTCATTCTGGAATGAAAATTACCTCTATGCTTATTATTTGCATCCCTTTGGTTTGGTCCTGTCTCATTTTAGGCTGTGGTCAGAAGCAGAGCTCAGGTGGTAAGTAGGAAGGACATCTGTAATTCAGAGCAGCACCTTTCACTCTTTTAGATTCCTGGAGGGTTGTCATTGCACCTGGCTATGCCTGGAAAGTTTTAATCACTTTATGGACAATGGAGAAAGTAGTTTAATACAATTCGAATAGTTATATTATCTTTTTAATACCTGTAGCTCTTTCATTTGTCATCTTTGTCCTTCTGGTTTTGGATTTTTATCATTGCAGCATAGCTTTTTTTTCTAAGCAGTACCACAATAGCAGAGTTTACTGATATCTGCCTTGTTTTCATACTTATGGGAAAGTGCCCTGCCAAGTTTTCCTTTCAGGTTAATATGCTACTCTGGGCACTACCATGTGATTTCTTGTAGTAATTATTTTTCCCCGCTTTCTTATCCTATATCTGCAGTTATCCATCAGAGCCATACCGCTATCAACACTCACAACCCAGAAGTGGAAATGAGCCTGTCACTGTTCGTTCCATATTTATGTACCAATGTAACAGCCTAGTAGAAATAAAAATTTGATTTGATTTTGAGAGTATTCCAGCATTACATACTTATGTGCCATGACCAGTCTCTCACATCTACTTACTTTATTTTTTTTTATTTTCCTCTCATTTCTATCTTGGCACTCATTTTCAGTCTTTACAAATTTGCAGTTGTTATTGTAACTGTGTGCTTTTGGGTAGCAATCACAAAGTTCTAAGTGCTTTCCAAACATTTAAAAGGAAACAAAACCCCTCAGTTTCTTGACTATTGTAATCATGTCCTTGCAGGTCTATCTCAATGCACCCTCTATGTGAAATATGCCCACAAGCACGTGGCTTGTTTGATTTATAGCTGCTTGTGTTTTTCCAAGTGACTTGACTGTTGAAGAACTCCAATGACTGCTCTGTTTGTGTATTTTAGCCGAAGCTGGCTCAAGCACTTAGGACTCTGCACACTGGAACAACTTATTCATAAGGTTTGGTTTTGCTTTACATTCATCTTTGTTTAGTTCCCTTTGCTCCACTTTTTTTTTTTTTTTTTGTCCTGCATTTGGTAATTGCAAGTACCATGTCTGTTCTGTTGTTCTATCCTTTTGGTAGCTCCCCCTTGTAGATTCTCAGTGATTGAATAATGGTGTCACTTCAAAACACACTAGAAAGATATTTTTATGCATCATTTACTCTTCTGGATTTTTGTTATTGTTCTCATTTGATGTCATTGTTGTGTTATGATGGAGCCTTGACTGCAATTGTAATCATTAAAATAATTTAAAAAAAAATCCACAGTGATGCCAGACCACAGAAGAAACAGATAACAAGCAAAGTATTTGTTTCTAAAAGGATCTGAATCTGGAGCTCTGAGACCACTGCACAAACTGCCTCTGAAATATATATAGATATATATTCCACAAATAAGACCTAGTCCCTCATACAAAGTAAGATCTTATTGCTTCTCCTTGTGGTTGCTTTATTAGACTTTTCCATATTTTGAGCTTTATAAGGCTGCATTCACATTTCTTTTCTGTTGCATTCTCTGGTGCAGGCTGAAGTCCTAACCTACCTAACCTGCCTATCCTGATTGTTTTTTGATTAGAATATGCTCCTACCAAGACTCTGAGCACAACTTTGCTTTGCAAGGAAACTGGGATGTGCAGATTGTATACATGTAGGCTGAAGCCCTGCAGGAGCTGTAGCATGTCATTTAAGTTGGGGACTGGAAAGGGCTCCTTGCTAATCATGATACAGCTGCTTACAGCAAACACTTTTACAGCAATCAAACATGGGGCATGACTGCTGAAACCATATAGGAAGAGCTTTGGAATGTGACTGTTAAATTTTTCTTAAGGGAAAAGAACCAAATGCATTTTGCAGCAGAGAAATGTATATATTTGTAGGTGAGAAGTATTCAAGGAGGCTCTGTTAATACTGAAGGGGCTTATAATACACTCAAGCATTTTGTTATATTTGGGAACCTTAGGACAGGGAGGAGACAATCCTCAGAATTGTGTCATTATCTCACAGAGTGGAAAGCTGTTTACAAGCCGGAACTGGTCGCTGAGGCTTTGTCTAAATGATAAGTCAAAGAGAGCTGGGGATTGGTCTAGTCAGTGTAGATGACCAGGACTACTTCTCTTGGCAGAAGACATCATATAGGAAGCAGCTTTAATGGTCCAAAACAGATGTAGGAGCAAGGCAGTAATGAAGTGATGTGGACAACAGTGGGTCCAGTGTTTGAAGTTGATTTCTGGCCTTAGAGACAAAGCCTTAGAAGTCTGGCTGCATCCTTCACATCTTAAGCTGGACTTAGTGCTGCCATATGGAAGACAGGTTCCAAGCAGCTAATCTATGTAGAGTGCAAAAGAGGTGGAGGCTTCAGCCGTTTTTACAAATCAATTAGCAAAACCTCAGGAATGGGGCTTTGGAGTGCTCACCTGAGACGTGTCAGGTTTAGCTTTACTTTACTGCTCTATTGCACAATTCCTCCCTTACCTAGGAGAAAGTAACTTTTGTGAAAACATTTTGCCCATCAGTAAAATGAAAACTGCAGTACTTCTGTATCAGTGTTATGATGTGCTGCCATGCTTTGGAAACAGGGATTCTACAAATTCTTTAGGTAGGTGGACACAGAGACTCCTGTAGCAGGGAGATTTCCAGAGCTGATTCAGAGTAGCTCTGCAGTCTACCAGGCAGGGCTATTTCCAAGTTCAGAGCCAAACTTGTTCTTAGAAACAAGATTCAGGCAATAAGGAGATGACCTCACTGAAAGAAATGGAAGAGGTACATCATGTACAAAGCTTCTTTCACTTTATTTCAGAATGAAGGAAACTTTTGTGGTGTTCAAATACACTCCTTTTCCTGCTTATCTGCCAGGGATATATTGCCATCTTACTTTTTTTTTTAAAACTTTCACTTATAAATCATTGTAAAACAAGACAGAACCAGCAGATAGCATAAAGTGTAATAAAATCATTCAGAACTTGATTAAAAAATGAAAGGAAGAATTTATGGCAAAGAATGCTGGAAACTCCATTTCAACATTTGCACACAAGGGAAGGAACGACATTTGTTTTTCTCTCTTCTCCTTCCATAAATTCTGCTTTTTCCTATGTCTATAAAGAGTGCTTTACATTGATGTAACTTGAGCTGAAGAAGGTCTTTGCAAAGCAATAAACAGAAGTGCTTAAAGATTGTCTTGCATATGGCAACCTGCATTCCTGCTGTTGACTGCTTGTTGCAGGGGCTGCTGCTGCCATCTCACTGTTGGTATTGACAGGCCCGTTAGGCAGGCTGGCTTTGATCTAGCTTTTATGTTCCTTTACCATTACACAAGCTGACTTTATTGGACCAATTAAAATTGCAGTCTTCCCTTCTTATCTCCATAGGACCAGAGATGGAGCAAACTTAAGCATTTTCATTTATATTGGGTTTATGAATTTTTGTTTGATGTCTTAAAATTGAGTTTATAAAGTGCAATTTGCTTTGACCCTGCTTATCATTTATGTAATAAATATTTTAAGACAAAGGATTAAAAAGTATTAGTTGGAGATATGTAATTTTACTTAAAGCTGTTTTTGCAACATTGATTACAAATGTACTTTAATTGGTCAAATGTCAATAAAACTATATAATTTGTTTAAAATTGCTTATGATATTTTGCTGAAATGGAGTTTTGAAAATATGACTTTTAGAGAAAACCAAAGTGAAAATAAGACCAGAGATGATTTCATAAGTATCTTTAAGATATAAAAGTCGTGATCTTGACATCCTTCCTGTGCCAGAATTATGTGGCTCCAGAATGTGCAATCATCAGTCAGATTAATTATCTAGTGGTGGTTAATATTACTTTTAGGTTATTGTTATTTTCAACAATATCAGCTCATGGTGTGGCTGCTGTTCCACCAAGCAGAAGCTAGTGCTGGTACAAATGAAGTACCTGAACTGGTTCTCATTTCGGGGAACAGCATATTTTCAGATTGACTTTAGCAGCTTATGTCACAGCACTTCTGTTCTTGAGTATGAGCACCAGTCCTGATAAAATTCTCATTCACCCTGGTGAAAGCAGTCCTGGTTTCTATTTACAGGCTTAAAGTACAAATGTAATAATCTGTCTTGGTTTACTGATGTTGTGTAAAATGAGTATATCCTTCTATTATTGCTCCCATATTATTAAAGCTTCATGTACAGAGAAGAAAATGGCCCAGTCAAGGGCACTGAACACAAAAGAGCTGTGCTTGTTAGATATGGTGTTATAACTGCCCCAAGACAGTTGGTTTTGATGCCTTAGAGAAAACATTTCTTAATATGAATGTCCATCATCAGTCTGTATGTGTAAAAGCCTAAATATTACCTCTCTCTTGCCTGTCTCTAAGCATTTCTCAAGAACTTGCTAGTCATTGCTTGTTACAATTAGAAGGTACTAGTAAATTAGGTAGTAACAGAATTTTCCTAGGCACTGGAATTCAACTCTTGTTTTAATCTGCATTCCCTCTCATGGTTTTGGCAGAGCAGCTCTCAATCTCCCGGACATTTCCCAGGCTTAGGAATGGGTATTCAAACAGATGAGGGACTATTTCCAATTGTCAGCCTGATGGTGGCCATGATGTTTCAGAAAGGAGAGTGTAACAGACTTGGACAGTTCCACACCAGTGGATCTCATGGTTAGAAAACATTTTGGCACGCAGTTAATTACTGGTACTGATGTGTGAGCTGATGACAATCCTGTCCTGTCTTCCAGGACTGTCTGCTCTAGACTTGTGTCATGCTGATGGTTTCAGGTTTTAGGGTGGAGTGTGTTTACAGGAATAAAAAATACATTGAAGGAGGGATTTTGATATAAGATGTTGCTGAGGTATCACCCTGTTTGAAAGGATTGCTTTATATAACAGGAGGTCTTAAGAAGCTGGATAAGTTAATTCTGGTGAATTTTGTGTTGCATTATCACTCTGAAATTCTTAAAGGAAATTGAGATGCAAAGAAGGAAGACTTTTACTTTTTCATTGCCCTCAGTAAGCCTATTCATGAAAACAACAGGGTGGAGTTTTTTTGCAGAAGGGTGGTTTTTAGTTTGGTGTTGGGTTTTTTCCTCCATGAGGAAATCTACAGAAACTGCTAGGCAGAGTTCATCCCTAAGTATGTGGTATATTTGCAGCACTGTAAAAATCATAAATTACCTACTTTATTTGCAACAGCAGAAACCAACATGGTCTGGAGATGACATTTGAAAAAAAATAAAATGGAAGTTTTCTTAATTCTAGATTCACAACCTTTTGCAGTTTTAAGTTTTTCTATGAAATCATAGCCCTGTCACCTTTTAACACAGCTCATTTGCTAATAATTGATGTGACTACAGCCCCTCCTCAATAACACTGTCTATCCTCTGTTTGCTGTAAAGGAGTGGTTTTGTTTTTGCGAAATTGACTAGGAACTACTGAGGTTTAAATACTTTTAAATTGTGGCCAA
Organism: Pardalotus punctatus; assembly: GCA_013400915.1. Classification (NCBI taxonomy): domain Eukaryota; kingdom Metazoa; phylum Chordata; class Aves; order Passeriformes; family Pardalotidae; genus Pardalotus; species Pardalotus punctatus. The sequence continues at coordinate 43,108 of VZTX01028016.1, forward strand.
AAGGCATCCTAATACAGGTCAGAAACTGCTTTCAAAGGTATCTACTTGTATGTTCCCTTGTCATCTTTGTCTTCAGTTTAGCAAAACCGGCAGCAGCTGCTAGTATACTAATTCCTATTTCTCTTCTATAGAATAATCAGATACTTTCCTCACATCTACTTTTCAGATAAGCTGAACTTGTGTGAAATTTGCGAAAAGTCGAAACAGAGCAGCCCTAAAAACAAGAGTTATCCAATATTTACTTGATAGACATAATATAGACCTATATTTTAGTTCATTTTCCTTATTAAAAATACTTTAAGACACAGATTGGTGGGCAATGAACAGTTACTGAAGCTCATACTGAGGAAAGAAAAGAGGAAGACTATGTCAATGCATTTAAAAAAAAGACTTTGCAATCTGTGTCCCAATAGTATTATTTTTATTCTCAAAATCCAACAACTGTAATTTTAGAATAATAACTAATGCAATCTGTGTTCGTTATGCCAAGGCTTTTTACAAATTCAATGCCGGTGTGATGCAGCATCAGTGCGTGCTCCTGTTGGGTCACACCACAGGTAGGATGAGCCTGACCTAGCTTTAGCCATCTCAGTGTCTCTGGTTCTGGAGGAAATACATGCTGGAGGAGGTCATGGGACTCCATTGGATGAAGAGTTTTACTGAGTCAAGCACCTTCAGCCAAGACTAATTCCCTTGTCTGCTTTTAGAAAACCCTAAGATTTGGCCAGTAAATTGTCCCCCCATAAGTGTTTCCCAGAACTCTGGCTACATAAATTTAGTTTATATTCCAATAATAAAGTAAAAGAATAACAGAGACTTAAGGCACAGTTTTCAGTAGAAATGTAGCAATACGTAACTAACACCACCATTTATCTCATCTACAAAGTTTTCTTCTACAGTAATAATGACCTATGTAGCAAGAAGTCATTTGTAGGCTGTATTCATGTGCATTCTATATTGTCTACAGTATTGCCTGGAAGTGGGAGGAAAGAATCACTCTATAGTTTGGTTGAATATCAAGGATAAGATTAATCAGCTCTAATAACATTGCTGTTTAGATAACTTCTTCCAAGGTTGTGAAATACTTGTATAGCTCAGCAGCTGGAAAATATCTTCAGATGCTTCCACACTATTTATAGTCTGTTTTTAGGAAGAGAACTTAATTAATTTTCTTGGTCACTGGAAACTTTCTGGAGAGTTTAAAGCAATCTTGATATCATTGCCTCTTTGACAAAGATCAAGATGTTAGAGAATTTGTCTGCAAGTCATAAATGTTATGATTTTCTCTGCTCAAATGTTTGGGGCTTTTTTTATAGCCAAGAGTTCAATTAAAAATTTAAAAAGAGCAAAAGAATTGTGCTCATGAAACACAAGGACCTGCAAATTCTGAAATACAAAAATAACATCTTTTTATATGGCTAGGTATAGTTTTTAATGAGCGTCATATATATGGTCTAAGAAGGCGTCAGGATAGCAATGCTACATCAGTGCACACCAGAACCATATTTAGTCTATTAGGTTCACAAAACAAAACTTTTTTCTTCCTGTCTTGAAAATCTGAAGTTCCATTATTACTGCTAATTCAAAGTTAGTAAATGCCTAAGAAGCAAATTGTGCTACCCACTAAATGTAGTTTTGCCCTTCCATGAATTTACAAATACAACTTATAATTTCTTCCTCTTATTTTGCTAATTTGAACATAAAGGTTGAACTTATTCTCAAACCTGACAAACAAACTTTCATTGATAGCCAGCGTTTCCTTAAGAGTCAGGAGCCAAAGGGAACAGTACCATCAGCCAGTGCCCAGACCCATGGAGCATTAAGGTAAGCAGGACAGACTTAGACATAGTGGCCAGCTCCAACTAAGTCCAGATCATGAAGCAGCATCACTGTGATGAGACAGATCTGAGGTCAAGGAGAAAGTCAGGCTGGATTTTTTTTCCATATGTTCACCTATTCTCATCATTGTCATCATTACAATTAGTGATCCACTTAGACCATATGTCAGAGCTTCATTAGGTAGAAAGACACTATGCTCTTTGCTCTAAACCTATGAGGTGAATTTAAAACATAGAGAGAATTTGTGGGAACCAGGGATTAGTATTCTGCCCATTTTCAGAAGCAGAAGTATGATCATGTGAATTATCTGTTGTTGTCCTTGGGAGTCAGAGGTTCAGGAGACAATGTTCAATTTTTCTCTGCAGTTGCCCTTCCTGGAATAAAATCCTCACCACCCGCACAGTAAATAATTCCTTCCTAATATCTAATCTAACCCTATCCTCTCTCGATTTAAAGCCATTACCCCCTTCTCTATCACTGCGTACTCCCTCTGTAGTCCCTCTCCAGCTTTCTCATAGGCTCCTTTCAGGTACTGGAAGGCTTTAATAAGATTTCCTTGAAGTCTTCTCTTCAGCCTGAGAACTCCAATTCTCACAGCCTCTCTTCACAGAAGAGGTGTTTGCATCCTCTGATCATCTTTGTCTTCCTGTTCTGGACTCACTCCTGTGGGTCCACATTCTTCTTGTGTTAGAAGACCCAGGGTTGGAAGCGGTACTCCAGGTGGGGTCTCACAAGAATGGAATAGAGGGGCAGAATCACCTGCCCTGACCTGTTTGCCATGCCTCTTTAGATGCAGCTCAAGATAAGTTTGCTTTCTGGGCAGCAAATGCACGTTGCTGTTTCATGTCAAACTTCTTTTTCACCAATGTCTCCAAGTCTTTCTCCCCAGGGCTGTTCTCAATCCGTTCTCTGCCCAACCTGTACTTGTGCCCCAACCCAGGTGTAACACCTTGGCCTCATTAAACTCCATGAGAGTTGCATGGGCTCACGTCTTAAGCCTGTCAAGGTCCTTCTGGGTGGCATCCCTTCCCTCCAGCATGTCAACTGCACTGCACAGCTTCATGTCATTGGCAAACTTGCTGAGGGTGCACTTAATACCACTATCCTTGTCACCAACAAAGGTGCCTAAAGAAGTGTGCTGTGCACTTTCCATATAGATAGAAAGGAGAGGAGAGAATAAAGACAATTACTTGGTCAACCTATGCAGCAAAACACTTAAAATTAAGTACTAGAAACAGTACATCCCTCATGGAAGAACATAGTAGCCTATTTAATTCTTGAATATACTGTGAAGTGATAATTAGTCAAAACTGTATAAAGCCTTTTATAAAGTCTTTTAACCTATTTCTACCTGGCCTATTTTTACATCTACTTAAATCTATCTCATATACTATGAAGTTTGCATCCATCTTTGATACTTAAGTAAGTTAGATAAGATACTTAAGTACTTGAGCTTTGGATTTGTTGAGAATTGAATCAGATAGAAAAGGGGACACTTTTAAAGGTACAAACACAATTAATTTAGGACATTTGAACATAATTAAATGTTTTATTCTATATATGTTTTGAAGTTATTAACTGTGTTTATTCTGCAATGAACTCAAAGAATACTCATATAGCACTAATATTAAGGCTTGCAAGAATATATTTTCACTGCAGAAAAAAGTCTTTCTATAACTTATTTCACTGATATTTCTCAAAACTCTTAGCTTAGCTTTTAACGATGGCATAATATTGGTCTATTAGAAGGGAAGAGGCTTTCAAAAAACATTCTTCACACATTCCTGCAAAAGCACTAAATGATTTTTTTCCAGTTTCATGTGAGACAGCAGACGTATTATGCACTTAAATGTGCCCTTAATTCTAATTCTCAGGCAGCTACAAAATGTTTTTTAAAGCCAGTCTGTTCCATCTGATTTTTTTTTTTGTGTTAGATAAGTAAGAGTCCTCAGCAGAGCTTTATGGAATTACAGGCTGTGAGGCAAGCATTTTGTATGTTGAACAAATTTACAACAGACTTCATGAAAGTCGGGAGCCATCATGCAAAAGAATTTCATAAAACTCAACTGACTTCAACTGAAATCAATGGGAGGCTTTCCTCTGACTTCAATGAGAGTTGAAACAGATGCAGAAGGGGCACTTTATAAGGAGAGAAAACTAGTTCATTTAGGATTTTTCTACATAATTAAAGTATCCCATTATTCACATATATGAATGCCAGCTTGTTGTACTATGTCTTTCATGATTAACAATGGTTGGATAGTATCCAAATGACAATTCTGGCTACTTCTGCCTATCTGGCTTAAATGAAATGAAATGTAATGTGCCAGATTCTTGCAATACCATATGTGTAGGCCAAGAATGATCTCTCTACATCATATCCAGTTATTTTACATGGGATGAGTTTGGAAAGGTGGGATTCATTAAAGAACATCCACACTGCTATTAAGAAATATTATCATACAATGGCATCTGTGTAACATGTTCAGCAAAAAAACCTGACACTGATTATAAGGACCTATGAACATTACTTCACACATTGCCTAAACTTGCACAAGAATAGCCTCTTCCATAGCCAGAATACTTGAAGACACACTCTGAACAGAACCATACTGCCCTCTGTCCCATAAGTTCTCAGAAACAGATGTGCAAACATATGTAATGTTGTGTAGTCCCACAGAGTTCACTAAAACTACCATATTCTCACTCTGTGCTTTAGTCAAAATTATTTGCCTCTTCCACCTGTATCGTTATAAAATATTCTAGTGTATCACTGCGGCAGTGATAAAACTTGTATATTGCATGCAGACATATTTCAGATATTTTCTTTTAAGGGTCTTCCAAAGATATTGTTTCTAGACTGTGGCTGGTTTAGCCATACTATCACTGTTTCTCCCTCCTGTATCACACTAAATGCAAAATCCTGCTCTTCAATAAGAGGGTCTCACAGCCTTGTCTCCCTAATTATCCCTATCTTTCTTAGTGTCTAGACATACATATTTTTCTCCCGTTGGCTGCAACACCAAAACTCTCCCTGTAATAGGTACAATTGTAAGGAAGCATTTCTATATTTTCCCCCTGCTGCTCCTTTTAGTTGGAAAGTGCTCTCTTCAACTGCCTGTAAAGCCTCAGTCATCTTTCTTCAAATCATTGTTAAAAATTTCTTATTCTGATTTCTTGAGAAAAAAAAAAAAAAAAAAAAAAGAGAAAAACCAAACAAGCTTCTGGAAGAATATGTCTGCCTGAATACAAAAGCTTTGTTATGGAAATACAAAACAAATGCTACTTTTTATTTTCTGGGCAACCTAAAGCCTATTGGATTAATTTGCATACTGAAGTTTGAGGTCCATACTTTTTACTTCTTTCCTGGGCACAGTAGACCAGCCTTAATGGCAAATGTCAGTCAACAAATGTTAATGTCAGAAGAAAGATGACCTCATAAACAGAAAACAAGGTACAGATTTGTTCTGATGGTCTTGATGGGATCTCTTCAGAAGTTGCATTTTGGTCCCAGCTGATCATATTTATTCTATTTTTAATCCCAGTGATCACATTTGCCATTGTACATCAAGAGACATAATTATTTATAATAGCTGATAAAATGAGAACTATATTTACTTATCTTTTTATAGTGACAAGATGAAGCCATTTAGCCAGTGCTTAAAAAATTCAAGAAAAGAAAAAAAACTCTTAAGAATTTTATTTTCAATTTTAAGTCAGGATGATATCAATATTTAATACCCTACCTTCAACCTAACAAGGGATGTTTTTGCAGTTACCTCAACGTTTGCAAGCCTGTGTGGCTCATGAGCAAATTACTTTCATGGTTGGGTTGCATTTACACAAGTCAGCGTGTGAATTTTACATGCAGATCAACAAGATGGGACAGATTTAGGTGTGGGCATATTTATATAAAGGATTTCAAAATGGGCATGAAAGAGTGGAAAGCAAAATATCTGCATTGATACATTTGCTACTTCAGGCAGAAATTACTCACAATCATATTGATTAAACTTTAAAGAGACTAAATTCATACAAGGCATTAAATAAGATTTTGTCAGACAGTTTGTGGTAGAAGCTGAAAGCCAGTGACATCCCAAATCCTTAACTAAATATGGATTTATGCCATGTGTTAATCCTTCACTTACAACAAATGATGTGCACCTTATCCCAAAGATGGCAACCAGCCACATTAGCCTCCCTGGTGAAGTACAAAATGCCACTGAGCTTTAAAGGGTAAAGGGAAACTACATACACACAGTTCAAACAGAAATAAAACAGCACATTTTGCAGTGTCTCCTACTAATAGAGCACATGTGCACAACATGGCATATTTGATGCCTGGAAGCAGGCTACCTGAAACAGAGGCCAAAACAAGTTAGGAGTAGAAAAGCAGACAAATTTATTGAAGGCCTTTGAGGTACATTTGGGCAAGCAAAGTTCCCCCTCAGGGACTACACCCAAAATGGACGACCAGTCACGAGCCCTTCACCTTTTGTAAGTTCTGTCCCATTAGCATACTGGGCCCTAACTCTCCAACCACACCCTCAGATGATGATGTTAACCAACTTGGGCACAATCCCTCTATACCACATTAGTTTACATATTTTCAGGCTCTAGGGCAACAAATATGTCCTTGAATCTGTATTCGGAGAGCCTTGTTTTGGCTAAAGGTGCTGGGAACAGAGGACTTTAGCACTTTGTAAGAAGCACAGAACTACAGTGTATCTGGTCGCGTGGGCTGGACCAGCTGACCACCAGGGACAGTCAGCAGCTCGTCAGCGGTGTCTGCGAGCGTCCCTGAGTATCAGGTTCACTGCAGTCGGGGACAGTCTCCCCCAGCCGCGAGCCGTGCTTCCCTAGGATGGCAGCCACGCTGTCCCCAAAAGCCGGAGTGCTGCAAAGAGAGTGTTCCCTTGCCCGGACCCCAATCAGACACGCGGTCACACGGTGGTCAGGTGCTTGGGGTCAAGGGCGAGCGATCCCGGCCTCAGCAGGGCATCAAACTTTTATTCTGAGGGTAACAACCAATCCCGGAACGGCACGGGGGAGGAACCAGGGAGGGACAAGGGACAGGGACCAATCGGGAAGGAGGAAGGGAGGAGAGAGGGAGATACGAAAATACCATTATGAACTGAGGGACAGGAGGCTCTAGGTCTCCACAGATTCCTCGGGGGGAAGAAACTCTCTGGTCTTGAACCACCTCTACACTACAGCAAGTTACAGATACATGAAGAGTAAAAAGCTAGTCATAATGAAGGCATCATATTGATGTAACTCACAGCAGGGAAGTGGCTCTTAGTTCCACACTGAAAATTCATTGCTTAAGAGAGTGAGGGGTGGGCACAAAACTTTGGTAATTAAGAAGATATTGTTTAAATGATAGGAAGGTGATGAAGCAACCAAGCTAATGGAATTAGAAGAAAAGGAGACTAGGCAAACATTCAGTTAAGCTATAATTTCTACCTATGGCTTTGTCTCACCTTCCCAAACTTTTTATTCAATGTTTACGTAGTTTATTCAGAAGGTTAACCTTTAAAATGAGAAAGAGATTTAAAAAAACAAAACAAAAAATGTATGTCTTAACTCAGAGTAAAGGATTATTTAAGATCAGAAATCACTCAAGTCAGTACAAATCTGAATATTAAGAATGTAGCTTGTACAACAGTTTATTTTTAAAGAAAAGTATTCTTTTTTCCTCCTTCACATTTCATGTCAGAAATAGCTTGTAAACTACAGAAAAATGGAATCATCCAGGAGCTCACCTTGCATTTCATCTTCTATACTATGACAAAAATGTTGACTCAGTGGGATCTGTTGTTACTGAGTATCTTAAGAAACCTGGCTTCTGCTCACAGATGCTGATAGAAAGACAAGTGTTCTTTATGACTTGCAAGGAATGGTTATGTAGGTGAGAAAAAAAACAGTGGGAGTATTTTAAAATCAATTATTTTGCAACAGAGAAAACAAAAGGATAATCCTGCCATCAATAATGCATTGTTCCATGTATAGCTTGTTCATTCTGCCATTTTCCTATTTGAAATATTGTCTTTGAATGTGATTTTGTGCCCTTAGTTTTGACAGATTTGCAAAAAAACCCCTACCACATGTTAATTTTAGTAGTTCTTTAAACTGTTTGTCATTGACTTAAACATTGTTCCTTGCCTATGCTTCTCTGCTAGTTATTCCAAATTGGAACTCTCTAGTTTAAGATTTGATCTTCAACATTTACTTTACTAAGTTCATTGTTCCGTATTTTTTCATGTCTTCTGTAGAACAGTGATGTTTTGGTGTTTTGGAAGACCTTGCTCTGTTTGTGCTGACTTCAACAACATTTGCAAATAAATTAAACATTAAGGTAACCTCTTGGAAATGCATTCCCTCTGAATGAAATGGGACAGAATTTCATGTGTTCTGCTTTTTCGATAGAGCTGCTCCATAGGATGATTGACAGGTTATAGGCCAATCTAGAAAAGCGAGACAATGGCAGGGGAATATGAAACTCTGGCAATATTGCATTGTTAGTTGTCATGTAATCCTGTATATGACCCTGATATCAAAATGAGTAACTTTTTGATTGGGGGGTTGATGGTGCTACTGCTCTGGCTGTCCCCCAGTGCAGGGGCAGGAACACTGTGCAGAGCCTGCAGCACCCTCCTGAAGTGGAAGGGCTGTGAGAATGCACATGAAAGTTGGGTTGTAAACACTCTAAGAACCATCTGTTCCATGTCACAAGTCCCAGGAAGTGTCCAATGCCATTCTCTCAATTTCCCTGTTTTCTTCATACTGGAAAAACAGATTTTTTGGCTGCTGTGTGCTTGTCTCCACTATAGTCTGTGTGGCCAGGTCCTCATGATATATGTGTTCAGCTGTCCCCAGCAGAGCCAGAACATCATCTGGGATGGTGTGGGACAGATCCCTGGATCACAAGCACAGCCTCGCTCAGGACCTCGTGCAAAATGCTTTCAGCTGTGTTGAACAGAGCCTGGCTGCACCCTGTGGGGCTGTGCGTGGCAGCGACCTGTCTCTCTGCCCCTTTTGCTGTATCCTGCTCTCTGAAGGCAGAAGTTTCTGCCTTTGCTGCCTCTTGTGCCTTGGGAGCAAGAGGCTCATAGTCCTTCTCTTTGTGCAGTGCTGCCTGCCACTGCCTGCAGTCCACCTGTGGGCAGAGGAGGTGTGGGATGGAAGCTCCTGCTTTGGCAGAGATGCAAGCTTGGCCCTGGTCCCCAGGCATCTCTGTGTGGCCCCATCCCACCCCTGGCCTCTTTCTCCTGCCCTGTCCCTCACCAGGCACCTCCTCCACCAGCCTGGCAGCTCCTTAACAGGCTGAGAGTTGGGGTTCATCTTCTTCTCCATAGGCATCTCTGATGTCTTCTGCCACAGAGACACCCAGGGGAGGTGTCATGTCCTGAGGGAGGTGCACTCCTGGGAGCAGGGACACCACTCCTTGAATACTGCCATAGTCAGGGTGAGCCTTGTGATGTTGCAATGGCATCTGGTCATGATACAACCCTAGAAAGGGCCTGGAACTCTCCTATCAAAAAGGGCCACAACCCAGTGCCCCTACAACAGCAGAACCACTGGGACTGTTTGGAACAAGTTGGAAACAGCTGGAACTGGCATGGGAACACCCCTGCTTTTCCCTCACAGAGGCCACATCTGTCCCAAGCCAACACCTCCCACACAACCACAGTGCCCATGGCCTCCACAGAGCTCAGTCCTGTCTGCATTCAGGCCCTTGCAGTGCCACTGCCCTGGGCAAGTGGCAATGGGGCAGGGGAAATGGGGATGGTGCTGGTGTCCTGGGACATGGTCACAGTGTTGCTGCCCTGATGGGGACATGTGGACACTGGCCTTAGAATGGAACCCCAGTTTGACAGGTCACCAGCCTGATGTAAGCCATTTACCATAAGGTTTAGTGCCTGAACAGCGAGCCAGTTTCTCGCCCACTGCATGGTGTTGATTCAGCTGTGTGCTGGACAGTTTGTGCAGACAGATACTGTAAAAGAGAGTATGAAAATCTTTACTGAAATCCAAAAAGATTTCCTCTGGCTTCCTTTGGTCAGCTAGGTGAGGAACCTTTTCCTGAAAGGAAATGGAGTGTGTCGAGCAGGACTTTTCTGAGCTGGCTGTGACCAGAACTTGCGTAGACTTTCAGGTGTTATTCCAGATCACTCAGAATAATCTTCTCCATAATTCTTCCAAGCACTGAATGGAGACTGAGAGGCTTGTGGTGACCAGGGTCACCCTATTTGCCCTTCTTGAACACTGGGACATTTGCCAGCTTTCAGTCACCTGGGACATCTTAGATCCCTATGCCTCTTGAAAATTCTGTGGGAGGTTTCACAATGACGTTTGCGAGATCTTTGAGTACCCTGGGATGAATCTCACAAGGCCCCATAGACTTACAGGGAACCAGCTGGAGCAGCAAATCTTACCCAAGTTTGGACCTTGGCTGGGAGTTTCTCTTTCTCGCAGTCATGGTTGCTCAGCTCAGGGCTTGGGGGGTCCCACAGCTATCATTGGTGTTGAAGACTGTTGGAGGTTGAGGGGTGGGGAATTTTTCCCCATTCCTGTCGCTAGGTTACTAATGGCTGGATACTTAAGGACCATTAACTTTTTTTTTTTTTTTTAAAGGACAAAGAGCTGGCTTGGGTGTGGGGAGGGGAGGAGAGATTTGGTGACCCTGATAAGACACTCTGGACCACCGGGAACGGCACAGGACAACAGTGGGGAACTGCGGATCTCCTCCTCAGCTGCCAGCTGAGGGAAGATCTCGAATTGGTGCCGCTTTTCCTTTCCTTGGTGAGTGAGCTTTTCGTTTGGGAAAAAAGGGCGTGTTCCTGGGGTGCACATCTCCCCGGCTGTGCCAGCAGCTTCTTCGGAAAGGGGCCAGTGCCACTGCCCCCCACTTTTTACTGCCAGAGAGGATTGAGAAGTCCCTGCCACCTTTTGTCAGCGAGCCTGGGTGATCCCGTCTCTGCCGCTCCTGCCCCCTGCGCTGAGCTCCTGCTGCACGTCTGTCACCGCGTCTTCTGGTTTTTGTTTGTTTGTTTGTTATTGCTACTGTTGTTGATTGTTTGCCTTACTATAGATACTAGTAAAGCACTGTTATTCCTTTCCCCATATCTTTGTCTGAAAGCCCTTGATTCCAAAGTTATAATAATTCGGAGGGAAGGGGGGTCACATTTGCTGGTTCTAAGGGAGGTTCCCATCTTCCTTAGCAGACACTTTCTTCAAACAAAGACAAAGACCAAGGCAAGGAACATCTGTGCCTCGGCTTTGTCCCTGTTTGTGTGGTGATCATGCTCATCATGTAATGGGCTAATGTTATTTCCTGACTGCATTTTGCTATTAATATGCTTTTAATTTGATATTTTGATTGTCTGATCAATGTCCTAAAAATTGCAGCAACATGAGACAAAGAAAAACATTCTGGATCAGAGTCTGTCCCTTTTTCTTAAAAGCACGACAACATATAGTATCTTTTCACTGAGTTAATACATCCCTTATAGTCCAAATGTTCCTGCTGATAAAGATATAGTACAGTATATTCAGGCTTTGTACACTTTTATTTAAAATGAGTATTTCTCAGTCAATGCACTAACACATAGGCACGGAAAATACTCCTTTAGTAGAATAATGGTATGCTGATAAACTTCAATCAGAGGAAGTCTGAAATAAAGCTCAGTGCCTGTTTTATCTGCATGTTTTCTCTAAAAAATCATTGCATATTTGAACCAGAATTGTTTGCAGAGGGAAATTGCTTTTGACTGAACTTCTGAAAATGAATGGGATCATAGTGCTTTTAAAAGGAGTGTTAAGAAAGTCGTGTATGTAACTCACTAGGAGCACGTGCAAGTGTGTTTCTCCATCCATGTGTCCATCAATATATGTGAGAGAAAGAGAGAGAGGGGTGGAAAAAGGGAAGGGGAGGAGGATGAAAGCTTTGAAAAGGGGCATGAGCCAACATCATCTAAATGCTGAGAGAGAAAATAATGAATGCTGAAATTTTTTTAAAGCTATGCTAGCTGGAAGAGTGTTGATGTAGTTTTATCCCGGATTCTGCAAGTGAATATCAAAATGTACAATGGCATTTTAGACTGGTCTTAATAGATAATTGAGTCTTACAGTATCCATTAATAGTTTATTATATACAGAAATAGACTGGAAGAAGAAAACCCTGTTAATGTACTAGCTTGGTTTGAAAAGAGGTACAAAACAATAGAAATCCCACTAAATTGATTTATCTCATTTCAATACAATTTAGACAACATAGTCTAGCCTTGTTGAGGATTGGGTTTCTGGCTAGTAAGTGTGTTTTTTTCCAACTCTTTAAGTACCAGGATAGTCCTCCTTCCTCCTTCTCTGTATTACAGTAATCATATCAGACATGGATTTGCCAATATTTGTAAATCATGAAGGGGCTTTAGCTTGGGGCAGAAGTCTGGTGTGTTGAAATTTTAGACAGACTTAAAGCAAGTGTGTTAGTGTAATAAAACATTTCTCATGAACTTATGAACCTGCAGCTCTTAAAGATTTGTCTCTCATGGTTTACTGTAAAAATGGTGTGTATACTTTCTTTACTAAGTATCTGTCAAAATGATGCATATCTTTCACATAGAATATATCTCCAGATGCATCCAAATATAAGATATGTCTAAGAAGGCAAGGAACATGCTAAAAGGAGAAAATTTATCTACATGCTTTAAATAGCATTAATGAGTGCCATCTATCCCTCTTTTTAATGAAATAAAAGTGTTGTTTAATCAAAGGCTTCTGTCATCAATGAAATTCATATGAATTCACAAACATTTGAACAGCAAGTTTTTATGGGGTTAATACTATGTTGATAGATTATAACATTAAAACAGTTAGACTGGAAAAAAATCTTAGAAATTCCATAAAAAATTTTAAGAAAACAGTACTTCATTTTTCTGTTAGTCCAAACCCTTAAAAGAAGCTGTCCTGTTACAAAGATAGCTTGGTTTCATGGGAAAGACATGAGAACAGTGAGCACATGTTTCTAAAGATATTTTATAATGCCCTAAAGACATTTTGAAATCCTTAAAACACATTGCATAAAAAAGCCCCAAACTTGGTGGAGAAAGATTTCTATTGTCATTTTTGTAAAAGGCTATGCCTAACTCGTCCTTGAGTGATGTGACCATCTGAATCTCATTCTGTCTTTTGCTTCAATATTTGCTACTTCCACATGCAATATCTTTTAAGTCCCTGTTTCTGACCTGTTTCCTTCCTGTCTCTCCCTTCAGAAGACAAATGTCATTGTCCAAAACAGTAGTTTTTATGACATATCCGTATCTCAGTGTTGCAGCCTAAGCATGATAAACCTAATGTATCTTTGAGATGTTAAAATGCCCCAGAAGCCATGTGCCTAGAATGTGTTGGACTTGAAGATGTGCTGCTCAACCTTGCATGTGAAGTGCGAAATTATTCCAGATGTTAAGCATCTTGTTCTATGCTGCTACTCATGGTGAATGATCAGTAATCTGGAAATACGGAGAAATTATTGAATTCTACATTTTTGCTTGGAGGAAGAAAACATGTCTTGCTACAGACAGACATAGGGTACTACGTCTTGGTGTTGAGGGAGAGCACAGAGTGGGCTAGGGCTTCCTACACCAACTTTGCTTCCTGCCACTCTTTTAGATTCAATCCCATGCCAATAAGAAATTCTATCCATAGGGTGACAAAAGAATGATGATGAGAGGGAAACCAACATGTCTTGATTTTATGTATGTCACTGTTTTGTTTTTTTATTTATGAAGAGGATGTATGTCTGCCACTAGTACATAGGTATCAATATGTCCTTTCACTATCCACAAATTTACAAAAATATTTCCATGGAAAGATGTCTTGCCTACTGAGTAGGACATGAAGTAGGACTATATCTGTCAAAAGTCTCAGTTGAAAATAACAAGTTGCATGATAGTCTCAAAAACAACAATGACTTTTTTTCTTTGACTGTGACAGAGTTTACCCTGTTTTGCCAGGTAGACAAGATGTGTCAGTCCTGAAGGGTGTGTAAATTTCTTACAGTTGTTATACAGTTTTAACTCTTTATTCAAGTGCTAACTGAAATATACTGTCTCGCTATGCACTTACAAGCAAAGCATGTGGGAATTGCTAGGTTCTACTTTTTACAACACAATTTAATAAGCAGATAAAATGATCTTTATGTTCTTTCTTTAAAGTGTGCTAAATCAGTTAACATAGTTTTTGTTTGTATAATGTATGAGTGATAACATGAATCGTTCACCCCATACATTTGCTATTTTTTGATCAACTCTTGTTTTATAGAGATAATCTTTCAGAAAAAGAGAAGGAAAAAAAGGAAAAAAAGAGAAAGAAAAGAAAAAGAAAATGAAAAAAATAAATAGAAAAAATGGAGAAAAAGAGTATATAATAAATGGTCTAAAGAGAAAAATTATCCTCTTCCAAGACCAATTTAAGTAGCAGCCAGAGTCACTCTTCTTTCTTCCTTGTTCTCAAGTTTCTGATCGTTTATTTCCTTTTTACTAGGTGACAGAAGATTTGGATGGCACCTGCCTTAGGTACTTTCACTGTTGTTATCTCTGTAGTCAGAGACTGTTGTATTTACACATGTTTAAGGACACACCTTTCAAAGCTGTCTAATCTGTTTCTACAGTGCATGGCTGAATTTCTTCCTGACCATGTCTGCAGAGTTTAAAATTACAGGAGCGGCTTAGAGTAGGTATATCTACCTATACATTATTTTAGGCACATCTTATCTTTTAAAGAACTATTGATAAATCCCAAACTAATTAAATGCCATGTCAGCTTTCCCTAATACTACATGAGATGAGTAGGAAGGAAACAGAGACAATTTCTAGCTTGTGGTAGAGAAATGTTAAAGATTCAGCACACTGTTCACTGCCAGGATAACTGTCTGAAATATCACTTGCTGCTTTAGTCTGTTTTCTGTCAGACAAATGTTAACACTCTGCTACAAGAATGGAGGGTCTTGAACAGAAAGCCAAGTGCCAAGACTCTATCATGGCACTTCTTCAGGCAGAAGTTGGAGGGACAAGATGCCAGGCATCATCTTGCAGTATGAGCTTCTATTCCTGTAGATGCAGTACTTATCTGTTCAACAGATCAGACAACCTACAGCACAGATCCTGCAGCAGTGACTGCAGAACTACTTTACTGGTGTGTCTTGGGTCTTAAGAGCAATCAGAATCCTCAAAGAATTATTTAATATTTAGGAGCATGTAACTGACTTTCACATGGGGAATACTTAGAAAGGGGAAAGTATCCAGCTGGTGTTCCACTGGCTTTGACATCTAGGGATGATTTAGCTCTGAGGCAACAGAGCAGATAGCAAAGAAATATCCTAGGGCTGGGATTCAGCTGCAGGTGGTAGTCAGTTAATTGTGTCCAGATGTTGATGAACAAAATATCCAACTTCAGTTACAATCAGCGGACATCTTGAGAATTTATCAGTGGAGTCTCATGTACTATGCAGGTGATCAGTGTATATATTAATTTGAAACTGGATTCCACAGATTTCTTTGCAGATACCAGCTGGGGCATAAGTTGGTTGTTTAACACAGGCAAAAAGATGTTTCAGATGTCACAGAATATCAGAGATGTCCTTAGACTGACAGATGAGGGATTTCATGTATGAGCATTTCTGAGCTCCATCAGACTTGATGTTTGACATGAGATAGTCAATGTCATGGTTAGCGTTGCAGAGTGATATTTCTATTAATTCTTATTTTCAGTGTAGCAGGATGAATGAGAATACTGGTTGAGAAGTGGGCAGCAGATCCATCAGAGAGGCCAGGGATGATGGCTGCAAAGAGCTCTGCATGCTACAGCCACCTGCAGAAATGGGTCTGTGAGTACTTGGTGCAATTTCTTCTGGCAAAGGGCTGCTATCATGGGCATCCTTAGAAGCAGGGCCTTGTTTTTCCTAAGGTTTTGGCATTAATATAACACATTATCCAGATCTTAGTGCTAAATGAATATGCATTGAGTGTACATGCAATAGTAGTCATTGTTATTTACTGGTAAAATCCTGGCAACTGGAAAGGGCAATTCTATTTCTAAACAGACAAAAGTGCATGTATTCTCTGTCATGCCCGTAGTGTATGTAGTGTGTAGTTGGTGATCCAAGAATATTGGCAGGTTTGGGGGTAATGTCAATGTATTTTATTAAAGTAGCCTTGCTTTGCTTAAATAGGTAAATAACCTTTCCAGGGTTAGAATTTGCTGCAGGAATGTAAGAATTTCCATTTATAACACCCTAAACTTTTAAGATCACAAAAAAAACAAGGGCTCAGAGATGACCTGTCCACCGAAGGCCTCAATTCTAAGCAATACCCAGGGACATTCCTGATATTCACAAGTCAGCTGCATGAAGCTTGGGCCTCAGAGTTTTCTCCTTTTCGTGAACCAGAGCCAGAAAACTGGTTGGTTGAAACCAAAGTGTGGTTCACACAGGAGTGTGTTGCAGTACACACAGGAAGCTGTCTTTTTCTTCTATTTTGTGTGTGTGTGTGTTAGTGCTTGTACTGAATGACTGCAAGGATTGTCTTTTGTTCTTTCAGAAGCAAGTCATTCATTAGGATGCTTTACCTTTACTAAAAGACATGATTTCAACTTTGGCATGGCCACTGGCCAGAAAAGCAATTTCCCCCCCCCCCCCTTTTTTTTTTTCTCCTTCAAAAAAAGAGGCTGTAAACCATCAGCCTGTATCAGGATGAAGTATTTCAATTTTAAAGGTGAAATAGCATTTGCTCCTTTTGCATGATAAATGGAAGAAATAGGATACACTAATGAAAGGGAGAGGATATAGCAATTAAAAATACCAGGAGAGGGTGGTACACAAGTCTATCCTCATGTTATCTTAAAGTAAATTAACATGAGAGGTTAAAGAAGCCAGACTTCTTTTACTACATAAATTACTCAGCTTTCAGTACAGATTTTACAAGAGCACATATTACTTACCTGAACAACTGATAGTGTGGTATTTATCACATGCTGTCTCCATTTGTAAGGTCATAAATTCCCTTGCTGTGGTTGCCTGTAACTTGTTTTAGTGCTAAGTGTAGCAGTAAAATGCTGGAAGAAAATCTATAGATTCAGCTTATAATACCTGGCTCTGCTTTATCCTATCTTGAAGGAAGTGAGAGATAAGGCTGAGGTTGCCTAAAATGAGCAGATATAGGAATAATGGCTACTTAGTGTCTTAACTGTCATTTATACAATGATTCCTGGCATTTTAATGGATGAAGAAAGAAAACTTTTGCTTCCTACATTAAACCCAGGTATTTCAGCTTGGTATCTCCCCTGAAACTCTTGTCCCTTGCAACTTAAACACATAAATCAATACAAATATATAATTTGAAATTATAAAATGTACATATATTAAGATGTATTTATAGCATACAATTTATATTAAAGCAAATAATAATAATAATAATTTAAAAAGTTACTGTACTGTTTTTACATGTGTACTGGTGAAGGTAAAATGCTGGTTTGACAGTTTTTTTAATTTAAAACAAGAATGAAGCTTTCAAGTTGCAAAACTGTTAAGGTAGAAACTTAGCTTTCTTTCTTAAATGTGAAACTAGCCCCAGTGTCTGATTACATCCCGAAGTATATTATGATTATTTCCAGTAGATCTTAATCTGTTTTTTATTTATGTTTTCTTTGTTTCATTGAGTTTGTCTCACAGTTTATGGTATATAAATTCTTGCCACTTTATCGTGACTTGTTTTTTATACTGGTTTACTTTTGCAAGATAATTATGCTATCTCAAAAACAGTGGAATATGCTGTTTACTGCAGATCTAGGGCATACTGCAAGGGCAGACTGCGAGGACTTCATATCCAATAAAATTATGTTTTGCTTACAGATATCTCAGTTGATCTTCTGAGGCATCATGAGATGTCTGGAAGTAGTTTGCTATGGATACCTTAACAACACAGAATAAGATTGTAGCATTGTTGGAAACCAAGCTGTATTGTTTTGTGATTTGCATTTCCCTAACAGGTATGACATCTGCTTGATGACTCCTGGAGTGCAGTTAATAATACTGCTGGCAGGGTTTACTCTTTCCTGCATTTTGCAGATGTTACATCCAGTGGTGCGCAGTTTTATGCTTCTCCCGAGACATTAATTAAAAATCTGTGGTGTTGTATGCATGTTGTATATTATGTGCTACAGGACTGAGATGAAGATGACTTTCTCATGTCTTTCTCAGCACTAAGACATCTGTTCTTTTTGACAACAGGCAGATCACTTCGGAGGTTTTAAAGTGTACATATATCCTGTTGTACAGAAAAACAGATTATTTCCCTGATAGTCATGTTCTACTGCTAAAATGTATTCAAATTTTTAAAAATATTTTTATTTAATTGTGATACATATTTACTAAACAAACCACAAATACTTATCAAAATTGAGCAGTTTACATGTTAAGTAGGCTGTTGCCATAATCATCCTGTTTCACACTCATGAATAGAGAGCAGAACTAATCCTGTATCTCAGAGATTGAGGATAGGGCAAATTATTTCCTCAGGGTTGCAGAAAGATGTGTCAAAATCAAGATTCAAAGGCAGGAGTTATTTTGAATAAGATTTATTAAATTAGCAATCTACATAATCTGCATCTAATTATTTATTGGCTCCATTCAGACACTTGAACTCAGGTATCTGGTGACATTTGGGATGACATAGGATACCTGGGACATGCTTACATGCCTAGGAGATATCACATAGGACCTGGGGGATACCCAAACCCTTCTGATGTAGGGGCTGAAAGGCAGCATGATATTCTAAGATATATTAGAATAGGTACCTACTCTTAGGCAGCTGAATCAGGTCTATACACTTTCATTCTGTTTTCTGCTTTTAATTAGATTTGGATAGAAAATTACCCAGTTTATTTGCTGGCAGAAGACAGAGAAATACCTTCAAACAACTTCAGACACATGAGCAATTGCCAAGGTGACCTGCAATTTTTGATTTATTTGGAGTCCTGAGAAGAAAATCTGAGAACCTGTTACCAGGACTTCATGACCTACATCAGCGAACAGCTGCCTGAGCACAGATGAGCTCTGAATGGGCCCTGGTCCTCTGATTATGTACCCTACACTTCTGTCCCTCATGAAATGCATGTTTCTCTTTCTTTTCATGGTCACTCTCCTAGTTTAGGAATGGTATTTTCCAATTTAGTACTCCCAAATCACATGCCACTCCTCCTCCACCCTCCAATTGGAGGCAAAAAAGACAAAGTTCATGGGTTGAGATAAGAACAATTCACCAAAAATGCAATGAGATAAGAAAATGAACAGTAACTGCAAAAATATTAATAATACAAGGTATAAGAAAAGAAATTATTAATGTAGAAAAACTCTACAGTGGGAGACAATACCAAATGGCTCCCTTCACTTTTTCTCAACCAGATGGAACCCCTTCTCCCTGGATGAGACTCCCTTTCCCCGGCCCCGGGAAAATACATGAGGTGGTACAGAATAATCTCCCTGCCCTTGCCATGCCCTCTCCTGGCTACTGCAAAAATGAACCCTCTCCTGGCTGGAGTCAGGACAGTCACACGGGGCAAGGAAAGTAGGAGCTGATGTGCACTGGACTGCTGTAAGCTGTGTGAAGCTGGGATTTGGTTTCCGTAAGCATCTCAGGCTATCATCAGAATGTCCTGCCTGGATGTTGTGACAGATATACAGCCACAACTAGCTAAAGAAATCAGCCTTTTACATAGCTTATGACAATCTTTGTGCTAAGCCAATGCAATTTTTACTTACTGTATTTTCCACAATGTCTTTAAAAGCAGAGGAAGGTACTAGGGTCTTACTTTAAAAGAAAAAAAGGTAAAAATTTTGTAATTTATAGGAAATTGAAATAAATTGAAATTATAGTTTTGTAATACCCACACTTTGGGTCTACAGTGAAGAAGGCTGCTCTTTTCAGCTTTACAACATAAGGCAAAAACATAACACAAGACAAACCACACTGGGTCAAATGAAGTATTTATCCTGCTAGTGGTTGTGAGAGACATTAGACACCTTGGCACGAACATGACAAGCAATCAAGTAAATGTACTCTGTATTATATTCCCTGTCTAAAGCAATCTAGGGTTTTGCAGATGTATGTAATTTATAACATGAAAAAACACTTGTGAAGGAAAACCACATGGAGATGGACAGAGGTGTTGTCTTTGTTTTTAATAGTTCTTCATGGATTCCCTACCACCTCTCTTTTCCCAGTTGCCTTTTGAATCATAGGAAAAGGAGATATTCGAAAAATCACCTTCTCTTTGTTCAGAACCTGAATTTTGCAGTCCTCATGTCTCTCAGGAGTGCTCTTCAGAGTACTTATAGCACTATTAATGAAAGAAATTTCAGGGTAATCATTAACAAATGGTTAGCCCAAACTCATTTTACATAGGGAACTAAAAAGTCTCTGTTTAGAAATATCCGCTGGTGTCTTACTGAGCCTGGGCTTTTGCTAGGAACAGAGAGGTGAAAGGCTCTTTATTCTGCTCTCACTACAGTCTCCTGTGTGACACAGTCCACCAGGATGCAGGATTTAAATGTTCAGCAAAGTGATTCCACTGATACGACAAAACTCTTCATGGTGAAAGCCCAGATGGAGAGTAGCACCTTTTATAGGATTCTAACACTGTTATTACTAGCACCCTGAAAGTAATTTGTGACAATAACAAAATAAATAGGGCCTTCAATCAGACTGCCAGTTCCTGTTTTAACCAGAACAATTAAAAAAACAGATTGTAAACTCAGATTTTCAATGGACCAGTTTAAGAAACCTTTTCTTGCTGATGTGTAGCCTTGGGAGGAAGAATTCTTGCTAGATGCTGGTAGTGGTCCTTATTTAATTCAGTGTAAATTCATAAAATAAATTACCAGGATAACTGGCTGTGTCTTTAATCCATGTGCACACACATACTGTATTTTTTCCATAGATGCAAAGCAGATTTATAGCTTAAAAGTAGGTGCAAAGAGAAAGGAATATTAAGAACAATAGGCGTGTGCCAGATTTTATGACCAGCTATGATAAAAAAGGAGTTCAGCCGCTTTGAATAATCGGATCTGTCAGACCCTACTCACTATTTCATAGGTCCTGATGGAAAACCCAAGAACTAGATACACAAAATGTATTTGATTCTTCCATTAAAAATTGAATACATGTGGTACTAGTACTATTTCCAAAGAGTAATGTTAAAAAAGAGTAATGCTGAGATAAAGCTCAGGTTGAATAGTTCTTTAATTTTAGTTTGGATCCTGTGTGTTAGCCTTCTCAGTTGATTCTTGGATCTCCTTGTTTAGGAATTTCAGTGAAGTTTCTGTGTTTTGCCAATGATGCCAAATGGACCCAATAGAAAAAATGGCAAACAGTTACTGTGTGTTCTGAAATGTGCTTTCCTCTATATGGATGAAGCAAGGCCAAATACCTGTAATTAAACTAACAGATCCAGCTGAAAACCTGTCTGTTGACACAGAAAACGAAATTTCGCCTTTCCACACACACTGTTGTTTTTCTAGAACAGTGTGTGTCAAAGTGCACTATATATATTGTTTAGACTGTTTAAGAAAAAAAATTGCTGAAGCCTGTTTTTTCTTTTCTTTTCTTTTCTTTTCTTTTCTTTTCTTTTCTTTTCTTTTCTTTTCTTTTCTTTTCTTTTCTTTTCTTTTCTT
The DNA here is from genome assembly GCA_013400915.1 of Pardalotus punctatus. Taxonomy (NCBI): domain Eukaryota; kingdom Metazoa; phylum Chordata; class Aves; order Passeriformes; family Pardalotidae; genus Pardalotus; species Pardalotus punctatus. Next base: position 64,673 of record VZTX01028016.1, read on the forward strand.
TTCTTTTCTTTTCTCTTCTCTTCTCTTCTCTTCTCTTCTCTTCTCTTCTCTTCTCTTCTCTTCTCTTCTCTTCTCTTCATTTTATCATAATCATAAAATGCAGCAAGGATAACCAGCAAAATAAAGCCGTTTCTAGGAAGGGATGGCTTGGTAACCCCTGAAGGCATGACCTGTGCTCCAGGGGATGGAATGTCTTCTTGTGCCCACCAAAGAGAACAGGTGTACCCTGCTGCCGGGAGACCCTCAGGGCTGAAGATCCCACTGGATTTTCTGGTCTTTGTTCAAACAGACCTTGTAGGAACTTCCTGCTCTGTCCACTCTGTGAATATGCATAATTTCAAAGGCCACCTTCAATAATGCTCCAGCTTTCAAGCTTCCCCCCAGGGAGAATACATTTCCAAGAGAGTGATTTTGTGCCACTAGTGGTCAGACTTTCATAGGAGAGCAGCACCCAGCATTTTGCAGTTTTTGAATTATCTGCTTTTCTACTCTAATGCTAAATGGATTAGGTCTCTAAAAAATCTGAATCTGAAAGCAGGAAGTGATTTATTAGGAAACTTGAATTGAGACATCAAAAATAATTAAAAAAAACAAAATAACTGAAAAACTACTTTTAATGAAGACCATTAGAAGTGTGCTATATTAAAATCTCTTTGTAAAGCATGATACAGGAAAGAAATGTTCAGCATTTCCCTCTTCAACCTTCAGTGTATCATGGACATTTTTTTCCCTTGTATTGAGAACCTTCCTTTCTGCTGTATTGGGTCTCAGGATTAGTCACATCACATTACATTCCTGCTTTCTACATTTATTTTACCAATTTGGCTGGAGTATGACAGATCTTATCATGTTTGGCAGGATTTGTTTTGATGATGAATGGCTCTGCAAGTCTTTGCTTGCAAGTATGACAGTCCACATGCATACTCTTAGCTCTCACTCCATTTATTAGTTTAGTTGTACATGTTTTTGTATAATTCTGTGTATTTTAATTAAGAGGTAGATTTCTAAAAGAACATTTGGGGGGTCTGAAAAACTGTGCTCAATGCTCTGAAAATACATTGAATTTTGAAGTGATAGCAGATATAAACTTTTATAAAATTACTTTCTAAACAAGATTTTATATGGGAAAATAAACATACTATTGTAGACAAAAGGCTTAAATTATGTTCATTTCAAAATTTTACAGTTGTTTTCACTTGGCCACTTTCATGATCTTCTATTAGTAATTTATAAATAGTTATGTGAAAAAATTGCATAAGTTAGAATATCTGGAAAATGTTTATTCTTTTATATGTATACCTAGGCAATGGAAATAGTTTTACTTAATTCGCTTTTTCTTATTTTATGGTTTAGAAATCTGTCATCTTCTCAGGGAATAGATACTGCATTACCTGATGTAGGCAGTTTAAAGACACAAAGGAAATGTTTTGTTTGTGCTAAAGCATAATCTAAGGTTTATAAATTAATTATGTATACTACCTGATGTGTAGAGTCCTTGCTCATAAATTGGTGACTGCACCAGCATCCCATTGCCTTCAAAGGAATATCTAACAGATCTAAGCATGTGCCAGCATGAGCTGGCAATTCCAAGCAGTCCTTGATAGTGGGAAAAGGAGTCAGAAAATAAAATTTTCTTATTGACTGCAAATTAAACTTGACCTATTGCATAGGCAGTCAATTTTTGTTGGCTAATGCAACATTATATTTGTGTGGTGAATGAGCTCTTTTGATATAGTATTTTGAGAAAATATAGAGAGAAATGGAAAACACTTAAATACCAGAAAAAGGTGGTGTATTTTCTTTATGCACTGTTTTGATCTTAGCTTATTACAAGGATCAGTCAGAAATGAAAACAGGGTCTCCATCAAACTCCTAAAATAACCTTTTAAAGTAACATCCTCACTGTCAGAATTAAAAGTATATAATCTATCTGGTTAATTTGCAAAACAGATTTTGCAAAATCTGAAACAAGTGAAACAAGTGAAACAAGTGAAAGTCATCCTGTGCTTGTGAGTCCAAGTATTCACTGGTGACTCATATAATTACATATTGATTTGGTATAGTTGTCTATGTCATCAGCTTAGATGACAATATTATTAGATCCTCAAACAGCTTCCAATAATGTGTGAAAAGAATAATTACATTATCATGTGGGATTTGAGTCACCTGGGCAGGGAGCCTTGACATCTCATGGAGTCACCAGTGCATCACTCCAGGAATACCTAGCCAGGTTGGTAGGAGCTTTCACCAGCCTGGTTTACTGAAAAGTGACCCTGACCATGGCAGGGGAGCTGGAACTAGACTTTTATCTTTAAGATAAATAATTTTCCCTTCCAAATAAAACAATTCTATGACTTTGTGATTTCCTGAAAGTTACAGAAATAAAACAGCACAGAGTAGGACTGACTGAAATTACTTAATGTTAAATCTCATTAGGATGGAAAATAGTGAATTAATCACTCAACAAGGAACAAATATTTTCAATATTTTCTTAACATAATTAATTAGAATCTGGTTCACATTTTGTATGTAGGCAAAGAATGACTCAGGCCAGTGATGAAAATACATGGCTCTTTTGAAAGATGTTTTCCCAAAGTTAAAAGTAACTGCTGACATAACAAAGGAAAAATTCCCTGTTAATGGGTTGTTTGGGAGACACCAACAGATATAATAAAAGCAAAAAAAAATTCTGCATCATTTCAGACTGCGACTAGGAAAAGAGCCACTGTATAAGGAAAGTTATAGTTATAACATTTTTGAAAAATTACATACTTCATTTGTATAAAGAAACGAGAGGTATTATTTAAATTCTTAGAAAAAACCCTTGCTATGATATAGGTTCTCAATGAGACAAAAATTATGTTAGCCATTCAGAAAAGACAAAGATATTTAATACGCAGCCATTTAAAGTCCCATAATATAATCAGGTGTATTCATTAAAAAAAAATCTATATTTGAAGTAGGAAAATTTGTTCATGTCTTGCAATGCTAATAAAATACATTCTGTTTCATCAGTAGCTGTAGCAGACATTAAATGACAAAATAAAGAGTAAACCAGTTTTGGATCCAGTAGATTGTATGACTTGTAAGCAAGAGTATTAAAGGCATTGGCAGATGAGCTTTTTGAGAAATTCGTGATGATTTTAAACAAGGCATACAAAATGGGGAACTTTCCAGGATGCTGAACAAAAGTTATGTTGTTCTAATATTTTATGAAAAGTATTTTATGAGAAGTTTTATGAGAAAATTTATGACCCACATAAGTATATCTTCATACTGATCCTGAGCAAGAGGCTCACAAATGAAGCATCCACAAAAGAAGTAAAAGACATTTACATAATTAAACCTAGTCAACATACTTCAGGAACATTGATCATTTTTCAATGAACATGTAGGCCTGCTTTCCAGGCTGACTATTATGACAGAAATTTATGTTTGTACTGTATTTAACTTTGTTTCATATGACATCTGAAAAAATTTTATATCGAAAATTCAGGAGAGACACTCTTTCTTGTATCCTTACTTGAAGCAGGACCTTGAAAAATTTGGTAAAAATTGAGGGGTTTCAAAATGGACCTGCAAACCTCTTTTCACAGATGCCTTGCAAACATATTGTCTACTTTCCCAAGATCCAACTATTTTCTTTACAAAAATAAGTCATTTTTCTTATACACACTCTACTGCTTGCAGTCTCACTGTAGCTGTTCATGGCTGCAAGCACTTAATGTTGCTTTTCTTTCATGCAAGCAGAGTTAGCCCCACTTGTGAGGGAAGGTGATTTAAAAAAATTGCTAGGCAGACATGTGCTAGAATTCAGAGATGAAAAGGCTACTGTCTTAGTTAATAAAAAGGACAAATGAAAGAAATAAAAGTTTATAAATTTGTCCCATCCATTTCCATTTGCCAGGGTGGGCAATAAGAAGTGGGCATATCTTATAGCATCTTGGAAATTTGGGGACCAAGACCGGTTTTGAATTGCAGCTTTTCTGTCATCCACCCTAACCATAAACTGGTCTCACTTTCACTCTAGTCTGCAGAAAGTCAGCTGGCTCTCTGGTCAGGAAATTTCAAGATTTGTGGGGCTGGAGACAGGGAAAGGGGAGCAAGGTTCAGAATGTATGCAGCTGAACCAAGCCTCATGGATGTGCAAACTTAATCTTGAGGGCAGTATATCCATCAGTATAGCCATCAAAACAAGTTTTTTACCATGTTTAACAGTGGGTAAATATTAAATCTTTTATATTCATTTTTCACTATTCCACATTTTATATTTTTCTTTTCTCCTGACTGAATTGAGAAGTTGAAATCCCTCCTAAATAACAGCTGCTCTCTTTAGCCCAGCTGGCGCTCTTACAATAGGGATGTTTGGAGAAAGCTGGTAAGTCTGTGGGGCTGGCAGCCTTGCACTGATGTGTACTGGCTCTGCAAAGATGAAACAGTTTCTGTGCACAGCTGAAAGTTTTTCTCTATCCACATCTCAGGGATGAATCTTTTGCTTTCGAAAGGCAAACATAGCAGGTGGGACTTCAGCAAATTCTATCTTCTCCCTCGTGGGGGGACACAACTGAACTGACAATAAGAAAGCAAAGGATGTTTTTTCAGAATGCTGATTATTACACAAAGAAGAAGTCTGTGGGAGCCCAGGGGAAGAGCTGCATTTAATCATGTCGACACAAGGGGATGTACGGCCGTGCAACATATACTACAAAAGTTGGCTGGCCTTTCTTTGCACCTTCAGCTTCAGCCTCCCATCCAATCCCTCTCTCACTCTTCTGTTATCCAGCAGAATCTGGAAAGAAATCATTAAACTGCATAGCTATTCCAATAGCAGCTGCTTGCAAGGTGGCCTTGGGAGTTCATGTCAATTCCTGTGCTGTGCAGGGCCGCTCAGGGCTTTCATGTGTGTTCCTGGCAGGTCCCCACTCCCACAGCTCCAGCATAAAGTTGTGTGCAGGCTCTGCAAAAGAGTGGAAAGAAGTAAAAGTGGAAAGAAGGGGACAGCATGGCTCATTGTATGAATTACCTGTGTGAGGGAGAGCTACAGCTTTAGATATTGTAGGGCTTCTCCCTCATTTTCCCTTCGTTGTATTTCTATTTGACAGTTTGTGTTTATTTGATTTTTATCTCTTTATCTCTTTCCATCTCCTTTTCTGTATTCTCCACTGTGCTTTTATGTACCTTTTATATTCTCTTTCTCACTTTCCCCCCCTTATCCTCCTACCTTTGTTAGATCATTCAATTTCCTTTTGTTTTTAGGAATATTTATTCTGTTTCTCTCCATTTCTTCACATATTTCCTTCCTTTCTCTTTTTTCCTGCTGTTTTTCCTAAACTGCTTCTCTTCATTCCTTCTCTGCCTGATTTACTCCACTCTGTTGTCTTCTACACTGCCCCCTTCTCCCTCCCTCCCAAATCCCTGCTCCATTATTCCCTATCTCTGGTTGCAGGTGCTGCAGCTGCGGGAATCTGAGACTCTCCAGGAGGGGTGGAATGGGGTAGAGGGTGGTGGTACTGGAGAGGGGCCATGCCACATGGATTGCTCCCACCCTGCATGCAAGAGGAGGAGGGTGCTGCCTGCACAGGTCTTGGAACAATGGCTCCTGTCAACAGGATGTGGGAGTTTTATTTAAATATGGGAATGTCCCATGAAAATTGGGACATCTGGCACCCTTGCATTCCATGTCTGACTTAGCTTCATCTGCTGCCATTATGAGTGTCATAAACATGGGTAATTTCACGAGCCATAGGAGTCAGAGTACACAATTGATTGCATTGCAGATAGTATGCCTGCCCTTAAAAGGACTGGGTCCTGTAGAGTGTAGAGATTGCAACTTGGCATATACTGGAAAGGGAAACATGAACTCAGGAATGAAAGATTCCACCAGTGTCATCACACACAAAAAATTAAAAATATCACAGTCACGATTTAAAATCAGAAAAGGAAGAAATCAAAACATGCAAATATAAAAGGAAAATACACAGAATTAGTGTAGGAGCTATCATTCAGTACTGGACAAGCATAAATTTGTAGGTTTCTCATTTATGTGCCTAGATCAAAAATTTTCCAATGATCCTTCTATAATTAGTAAAGACATGTCAAGGAGACCATGCAGTGCACCTAGGCTGGAACTCTGCTCTTGCCAGGACCCTCAAACGGTGTCTCTCTCCTAGTCTGGGGGGGCTTTGCTTCTTACCACATCACCATGATTCAAATTAGTCTTCCTCTTTCCTGCTATTTCAACAGATACTTTGCTCTATGTTGTTGTTGTTCTGGTCCTGCCCTTTGCTTTGAGACCACTGAGGCCATTTCCTCCATGTTGTAGCAGTGGGTTGGTTTGCAGCTACTTGTCGAATTTTTGGCCACAACTATTTTGTGATTTGTAGCCACACTGCCAATCTCATAACCAGCAGAGGGAGTACAAGTTAGATCTGTCAGTGCCTATGGCTATTGGTGCCTGTGCAAGGAAATGGCTCTAATGTAAATAGCAGAATGTGTTCATTCAAACAGGAGAGATAACATGATAGAGATGAGTTGCCAGATGGATGACGCTAGTTGATGAGAGGACTGTCTTCTCTAAGCATTAAGAGGATCATATGCACAATGTCAGATGAAAAATAAACTGGCAAAAATTTAATTAATATCATCTGCTTAATCTAAAATTTTTATTTTTTGTTGTTGATTTAAATCAGATTCTTTTGCTGAAGGTTTATGTTAAAAATGCCCTTGTTGCTTTTAAGAGCCTGTGCTTCAAATTTTTCCTCCTAAGATATGACTTAGGGGTGAGGGGGCAATGGCGACAGAGGCTGCAAAGGGAAACAACTTTCTTTGGGAACTGCGTTCCTTTCCACAGTGATTTTCCATCTCCTGTATGGGATAGAGTTATCTGTTTCGCAAGAAGTCATGTCCTTTTGTTCAGGTACATGGTAGATGTTGCAAATATAAGATGACTAAAATATCTGCAATGTGTTAACATCTCATATGATCCTTAAATGTATAGATTTTTCTAGTACGGAGGGCCTTAAATCCATTCAGAAGGATTTAACAGCCTCAGCAATATTTCCTCTAAGTTGAGAACTTGGTCCCTGTCAGATGGCGGTGGTCATGGCAGGAATGCACTACATTAGGTACCAGGAGCTAAACTTTGCCTTGGGTCTCATAATACCTGACTCTTTAATCACCTTGCTGGACTATTAGCCAAAACCTAAATTGGTCCTACTTAATCAGTATATTTAGCATTTCCTTTAAAAGAATGCTATGGGTCCAGTAGCAAACCCACTAGAGGATAGAATATTAGAAATCTGGAGGAAATAGAGCTCTAATAAATGTAATGAAAAAAACATATTTTGAAAGTGAAATAATGTACTTTTTATACCACAGATAGGGAAAGTCAGTTACCAGGACCAAATGGTGGTTGGTCAAAGCCATGGAAGCACACATGTAATTGGAACACTTGCTGTGGATCTCTTCATATAAACTTAAGTTTTGTAAATGGAGAGTTTGACAGAAACAGAAACCTTCTTTTACTAATGTCATAAGTACAAGGAAACCAAGATTCTCTAAAACAGTGTTTTAGAGAATTCTAATCTGAATTCATACCTTTGTAAAAAAACATCACTATTTGGAACAAAGATCAAGACACTAAATATTCACTCCCTTGCTCTGTAGCAAGAGCTCCAGCGCACAGTATTGAACTTGAGAGAATACATGTTTCATACCCTTAAAAGTATTCTTTTTCCCAGTATTCATCAATTTTATTCTGACTATGCAACATCTCCATTGCAAGAAGAAAGGAAGGAAGGAACCCCTTTTAGCATGTGTTATTCATAGCTCAAAAAACATTTTGTGGAAGAAATTGTTAAATATTGCCAGTGAAGCAAATATGCCCATTAATTTTAAGCCTGACAACATTAAGATGGAAATAACTTCTGTGAATATACAATCAGATGGTTCAACCATGTATAATTTAAATTTTTCGCCACCAGAGGATTAAAAGTGTTCTGTGATGTTAGTAACATTTTGTGAATTCCTGTTTCCTTGTTTAGCTGAAGGCCCTCTTAAAATATCAGCTGCTTGTATATGATATGTGACTAGCAGCAAAGATGAAAGCCAACAATCTTAATAAAGAAAACAAAACTCACACGCGCCTTATTGAGCGATCATGCGTTTTTTTGTTTTTTTGTGTTGCCTCATTCTCTCCCTTGAAATCTCTGAGAGTAACAGTCCTGTTGCTTTTACTTTCACAGTATTTATTCTTTGATAAGAAAATATCCTTAATTATTTTTGAGAAGCAGACCACATATATTTGTTTAAAAAGTTTCAAATTACAAAACCAGCACAGGAGATTATGAGAAGGGAAGAGGGAAGGAAAGGCCAATGAAAGGAGAAAGAAAGATGAGACATTGATGTAATAGCCAAAGGTTTCGTCCTGTCTTGTTGAGGCTTGAGAAACCAAGTTCTTCTTGCCAGCCTTGAAATATACTATTAGTCAAACTCCTCTGAAACTTTTGAAAATATATTTTTCAAGCCATTTTGAACAAAAGCTTTAAGACAGGTTATATTTTTTGTTTCAAACACTTTTTAAATCAAATGTTAAAATTACCTCACTAAGAGAGATATAAATGTGATATTGTTAAGTCTACTATGAAAAATCCATTCAAAATTAAAAAGACTGAAAGTGAATCCTTTTCATTTGGGGTAGACAATTAGTGTCCTGATTTCAGAGGTTAATATGCTGAACAGATGCTGAAAGCCTGTGCTACTTATTACTTTACAAACACTTAATTACCTGACTGCATATTTAAAATTTATGTTGAAGTACATAAAGAAATATCTTTTTCAAGCATGTCTTATTATCAAGCAGGAGAAATAGAATAAGGGTCTTGTATCTGATTTTTGAAAAGCAGACTTATCAATACAGAGGTACTAGGTTACTGATATTTGATGTAATAGTTGAGCAATGCCAATTTCCTGTAGGCAGTTCCTTCTGATATAATAATTATTTCAAGGCATGACTCTAAATTTAGGCCAGGAAGGAAATTTTAAAACATTAGAATTATTTATCTTGTATGAATGATATCACTAAAAACACTTAGAATTTCAGCCAAATGCAACTGAAAGAATAGGATGTTTTTGTCTCCCCGTTTCTCCTATAGTTATGAAAATACAGACTTAAAGACTGTTGAGTGAGGCAACAGGCATCTAATGCAAAGTTCAACACCTTTTTCTGTGTTTTCCTTTCTTCCAGGAATCAGTTGCAAGAGACTGATCTTACAAATAGGCTACAGAATCAGACTGCTCTCGCCAAATTCCCCTCTTACTCAGTTATCTTTTTATTGCTATCTGCAGCTTCAGTTGAACAGGTGGATCACATCGCCTCTCCTGACTCCCCCATGGCTTTGTGTGTATAATGCATACAGAATAAAGTCTCTGCAGGCTAAAAAGTGATTTTAATCCAAACCTTTTACTTCCTAGGCAACTGCTTTAATCATAAAATTATTATAAAACAGTAGGAACCTTTCCTGTCTAGATTTTAAAATCAGTAAAATTCTTTCTGCAAGCGTTGGCTTTGGTCTTAACACAAAGAGAACTGTCCTTTCCATGGCAAGGACCTGCCTGGTTTGTAAATTCAGAGTGGTGTAGGCACTCAACAGTTTGGATCAGCAAAGAATGTATCCTGTTTAGGTATGTGCAATAACAGGATACTTAGGTTTTGGAGTAAGTTCTTCTTGGGACTTTGGCCAAGGATTTTTGGAGAGTGCTCTGGGAATTAGATGCCTGAATCCCATTGAAGTTGTACTGTAGGGGCTACTGTGAAGTATTGGATTGTACCTGTAAACACTTATAATGTGGAAAATTTTGTATGTTTGAAAAGACAAAGATTGTATTTTTACTTCAGGAATAACTTGAAGCCTGGAAAGCTTCAAGAACCTCTCAAAGGCTTTTCATTGCCCTTTCATTGAAAAACCTGAATTCAGGCCAGCTATGAGTGCCCTGTGTGCCTACAGAAAGTGGGCACACTTCAAAGAAGGCAGATGTCAGTCATGTCTTCTTCATATTGCCTGGATGACTGTTACTAAAGCACATAAAAACAGAGGAAGGGTGTCATACTACTAGCCATTTAAAGTTTGATTGATGTAGTTGTTTTTTTAGGTGGTTTTTTTGGTTGGTTGGTTAGTTTGTTGTTTTTTTGTTTTGGTTATTGTTGTTTTGTCTTAACTATGAAATTTTAACTATAATGCCGCTTTCTCCCACATTGAGCAGTTAATTTCTTGAGCAGGTAACCCATGTGCTAAAGCAACTGCTGTTTCACTACAGTGTGAAAATAGAAAAGAGACTATCTGCAAGTCATTATTTCCTATATTCTTGGGCCTGATAATCTCCAGCTGAAGTGGGAATGAGGCAGAATTGCAATACCTAAACCCAAAATTATGATCCTGAGGATCCTTATCTTACTCTTCAATTCTGGTACTGCTGACTTTTACCATCTTTCTGTTTAGTTTTCCTTTTTGAAGCATCCTAGAAGCCTCCCCATCATGATTTTTCCCTTTCTGTATCAATATACTGAGAGAGAGCAAAATCTGGAGCAGATAAGAAATCAACTCTGTGAAAGTTTATCATGGGGTAGCATGATAAGAAACAGAAAAGTGTTTTTTTTCTCTGTAGTAACAATATGGGATTTTGTTATGCCTACTGTAAAAACACAATGATTTATGAGAAGAAACATTTTAACTACACAACAACAAGCTAAATGTTTCCCTGTGTGGGATAACACCACACTTTCTCAGCTGGCTGAGTCTGCAGGGCCATCTACATTTATCACTCTCATAAAGTCCCCTGAATAAGTAAAAGCTCCTCTCACCCGCTCTTGCCTGTGGCTTTTAAAGAGGAAGGAAGTATCATTTTCTTCTGGCCTAGCACAAAGAGAGCTCTGAGAATCTAATTACAGTTTCTGTGAGCAAATGGAACCAGAAAAGCATTTCCCTGTAGCCAAAATGCCTGAGCAGAGCTCGCACTCTCTCAATTTTCCCAGACTAAGGTTGAAAATCCGCTCTCTAAATTATTCCATTGCTTTACAGAGGAAGTATTAATTACATGACTGCAAATGTAGATTGGGGTGGGATGTAATTACAGGGTCGGCTTTGTGTCTGTTGTCCAACAGAATTAGGCAGGAAGTGTTTGCAATGCCAGCAGTTTCAGGTGTTTTGCAACCTATTATACTTGCTGCTTCTCACCAGGTCTTGCAGATGGATCAGGTGACTTTTTGCTGCCCGATTGTCTGGAAAATCCACAAAGCTGCTATTACTACAGGTTCATGGCTTGTACAAGGCTGACGGGTTTAGATTTTTAGAGGAGGGAAAGAAAAAAGTAAAAATCCATTCTGGGTTTCACCTCTTGCCAAATTTTTCTTTCTTCCTTTATTCAAAGACTTATTTTTCTTTCTTCCTCTATTCAAAGACTTATTTTTTTTTGTTCTGAAAACAAAACTATTTGTTTCCAAGTTTCCTAATTCTAGTTCACTATTTTTGTCCATCTTTTCTGCTCCTCTGGAAACATCATTCTTGTTAGGGGGAGAAAATGGCCAGGAAAAAGCCATCAGGCTCTTCAGCAGGAAAAACAGTCGGCACTGGGTAGCCATGACTGGGCAATATACGGGGACATACACTTGACTTCCAGTTTAGGCACAGCATGGACTTAGTTCCTGTATTTTTGTGTCTTTCAGGAAAGTGCCTCTATTTTTTCTGTGCTTGGTGGGTGGTAGGAAGAAAATAAAATTTCTGTACTCTGCAGTTGCTGGTACAATTGCCAGGCATAATTTTGGCCTGAGCTGAATGAAGATGTCCCAGAAAAATTTCTGATCATGGCTCAGGAGTGATAGAGACCATTATCTGCAGATACCTTTGATAAGGATTCCCTGTGTGGTAGGGAGCGAGTTGGTTTTTATGGAGACAGGCTGCTCTCTCCCAGTTGAGCTGGGTGTGAATGGATGGTCTGGGGCATAGTTAACTTCCTTGTACAAACATGATCAATGAATTTGGATATTTAACTTGAGCCCTGAACAAGTGTGTGTCTGTGTTTAAACATGCTTTCATCAAGACTTAGAGATTACTGTCCATCAATGAAATAAATTTTTAAAAGGCACTTCTCTGCTATTTGACCAATATTTGCTACTTCATAAAACTTACTTGTAACAAATGCTGTACACAAACAGCACAAACAGCTCTGGTCTGTAGAAGTCTAAATGAACCAATCTTATCCACTGAAAGCAGATAAGAGGAGGAAAGACACTAAGATCTCTTCATATCTTCTTTTGGATCAAACTGTGTGGCTAAAGATATCACCATTGCCCTCATCTGCGTGCTTCTGGTATTGTGTTCTCTCCAATGAGCCACTTCCACTGAACACATAGTTTTGTCTGACCATGAAGAGTGAAACTGAGTTTGTCTGCCTGTTGGGGAAAGGCAGAACACTGGGGAAATGGCAAGAAGCAAGAGCATGGGCTGGAATTTGTAACCAGGCCAACCAACACAGCTACAGATGAAAAAAGAAATACTAATCTCAGTAAAGACACTGCTGCTGTATGCTTTTCTGGCACTATTACCAGTTCTTTTATTTAGGGGGACAAGTCCCTAAAATAAATATTCTGGTATTGTGGTTTTATCCAGTTCTATAAAACCTTACGGTCAAAATCAAGGCTCATAAAACATTAATTAACTTGATTCTTAGTGCAAACATAAGAATGTTGTGGAATGCTCCAAGTCCACCCATTTCTTTATGGCATTTATCTTTAATAATATAAACATTCAGAATATATCAACATCAATTTGTCATGGCAAAGGCTTTGCATACAGTTTTCGGTTTTCTGTGTTAGCAAAGATGGAAGATATATAGTAAGTTTCTCTTAGTCCTTAAATGTACATAAACATGAAAGGTAGATGTCAAAGCAACATGTGCCCTCAAAATTCCTAAAATAGATAGGATAGCTACTACATATGCACAGATCCCATGAATGCCAGCATTTAAGATGTATATTCATGTGTATACTGTGGCTGGTGTAGTGAAGTGTGGAAAAGATTTATATTCATTCTTGAAGAAATGACCTTAATAATTCATTTTGGACTCCACCTCTCCTGAGTTACAGTTGCCTCACTTGTGGAGTATTTTCCATATCTTGGAAAGACCCTAATAAATTCTAATACTTTCCTAAGTGTGGAAATAATTAGTAGTTTATGATGTCACAGATTTACAAACTTTTTTCAGAGTTGTGGTTGCAAGACGCACATATTTCCTTTCTGCTCCCTCATGCTTAGCTGTGCTTTAAATTTCTTTCAGTGATAATTAGACCTTTTTTAGAAAGATGCAACATTTGCTTCAGATGTGTTTGTAAATAACTGGAGCACTTGTATGAAAAAGGAATATATCCATGAGATATCAGTGATAAGAAGCACAAATAGTTTGATTTTAAGGACTGATATATATTGTATTTTAAGGATCAGCAGATCAGCATGCTACGGTTTTGCTGACATAATTAAAACATGTTTTTATTCCTAAACAGCTTTGCATATTATGGAACAAGTTAAAAAATATCTAACAGTTATTAAAATGTGAGGATTGCATGCAAATATAAGACTGAATAATGTTGAACTTCACTTGGAATGACATTCAGAAAAATGAAGCAGTTTTAGATAGTTTTGGTTCAAGTGCAGGTTGGATCTGAACAATGATGCCTCTCTCCAGCAGTGATACCAATGTGAGTACACACAAGTGCAAGTGAAAACTTACTAAGAAAGCTTAGGGCAGAATGGGAGAAAGATTAGGAACAAATGTCATGGGATAAAGGAATTAATCAAAAGAGTAAAGACTGTATTCTGACTTGGTTGATATATGTGATGCTAACTGGAAAAAAAAAAATCTGTTTGTATCTAGTCACATTCTCATCTTTTTCACATCTGGAACTAACTAAAAGACAACTGCAGATGAGCTGGCTTCAACACACAGTGGGTTACCTTTCTAACATTCCAGAAAGCGGTTATTAAGCAATAGAACTTGCTGTGTGCTATTGCACACTTATTTTGCACCTGAATTAGTCTTTCAAATGCTTAAACTCTTGCTAAAATTTAAAGAGATGTAAGGTGATGAAACAGTTTCAGGAATTTCAGAAGTCATATACATATATACTAAACTTTAAATCTTCTAAATGTTTGTTTCCTTTTTGATACAGTCTCTTTGTCTATGAATTTGTAGATTTGTATTTGTCTTTCTCATCTTATGTTTGGTCTTTTACTCATCATCTTCCCTTTCTTTCCCCATTTCTGTCTTTGGTCCTTGTAGTTCTTTCTCTCTTTCTTTTTTTTGGGGGGGAGGGTGGTGCAGAGTGGGGACTGGTTTTGGTTGGATGGTTGGTTGTTTGGTTTGGTTTTGGTTTTTTCCCCAAATAAGCTGAAATACCAGCTTTTCAGATAGGGGTCAGTAAGGACAGAGCTAGCAGCCTTCTAAAATTGTCCACGTGGTCCAATAATGGAATAGCACTGGATTAAAAAATTAAATAAATAAATAGAAACATTAGGAAAACGTGAAAGGATGCATGTAACATGCAGGCTACTAAACAAAGACCATCTTGTGCAGAGTGTAAAGAAAACATAGTGACTACAACCTGCCCTGGGGTTTGAAAACAATTTACTGAGAAGTCTTTTACAGTGGCTAGCTTTGGAGCCATTTCAAATTAGGTAGCAGGTAATTCAAAATCTGTTTAAGTATGTTTGATAAATTTCCCTTAGAATTTCAGTGTTATAAATCTGTCATGATGATTTTTTGAATCTTCAGGAACTAGCAGATCTTAATCTCAGAGCTAAAACACAGTCATATTTCATGACATCATGTTTCAAAACGAATAGGTTTCCATAAAAATAGTCCTAAATTAAACTGTACCTGAGAGATGCGAACAGAGTAAAATATTTTGGGAGTGATTCACTCCCTGAAATTAGAATACTGTCTTTGTGTTTTGGTAAGAAAATACAAAAATAGCCAGAAACTTTGATTTTTAAATGTTCTTTTTGATTTTACATGAGGAAAGTGTAAATCCTATCAAAGTATCCAACTCTATTCCCCCTTTTCAGTTTTAGACTTCAGTCTGTTGCTATGGAAAATATCTACAAGATTATTTGGTCTGTTTCCACCTCAATGCAAATTTAGGAAAACTTGGACCACATATATTATACTTGCCTTTCTAGATAAAACATGGCTAGATATGCATGGAACATCAAAACACCACACTGTCTTACAAATTTTTCAGGGTGGAGGAATGAGAAATCTTGGATGACATGGGCAGTGCAATGTGTGTTTGAGAGTTATTTTCACAGACAATATCATTTGATATCAAAATCATTTGACCAAAGAGTACTTCCAGGTTGGGAGAGAAGGGTATTTTACAGCCCTGGAAAAGACAAAAGAAGAATGGAAAACAATATGTAGACAGAGTTGTTCGGAACCTTAAAGGACAAGGAATTTGAATGTGGCACATAATTTAAATGTAAAGAGAGAGCAAAATGTTGTTTTCTAAGTCCTGTTAACACTGACTTGTTTGTAATGCTTGTACTTCTGACATTTTTTGCTTTTAAAGACAGCTGGAATGTTGTTAATGTGACAGTGCTACCTTCTCTAAGGTCTGCTTATAGTAACAATGCATCAATCCTCTGAGATTACAAAGGAAAAGGAACAGTGAGTGACTAAAGAGGTGGCAGCTGTTTCACTGGTACCTTCCAGGGCTATCTTTCCAGACACACGTGAGTGGGAGCAGCTGGGCTGCTACTCTCAACATCTGATCAGATACTGTCTGTCCTTCTGTCCTTATGCATTTATGTGGTGATTTTGGCCTCCCTGAAGAGAAAATTCTTCTTTGTGTATTTTGTTATTGTGAGCAATAGTGGACTCTGCTTTTTTTTCTCTGAATCTTCTTCCCCTCTATGAGCTCTTCAAGCCCATCACACTGTCTCAATTCCCACTTCCATCTAATTTCATCCCTAATTTCTTCATCACTGGTCTCAGACGAAGAGATGGTGCATGTATCAGGTTTCCCATCCCAAGGCTGGAAGCAGTGACAGGGTGTCTGTCATTTTCTTGGATTGCAGCATATTGAAGGTAAAGAAATTTCCCAAATGAGACTCAGATCTTGATTCAGTTGCCTTCACATGCATTTCCAGTGACATTTGAGCAATTCTATGATATTTGGCCTGGCCTCCAGCTACTTTGTAGAATGCACAGGTTTCCCACCCATCCTGTACCCTATCTATGAGCTCCATTACAAAATATAAAATATGTGAGAATGATTCAAATGGTACTGAGAACCAAAGTGTGTCTGAGTCAAGTCCTTGGTATAATGTCTGGTGTGTGATTAAGGCATATCTGTATCTTCATAATTGCCCTTGTCACTAATCACAGGCAGGATCTCAATAACTGAATCAGAGAGGAAATGGGAGAAAAAATACTGACAGAATAAATTCTACTGAAACCTAATTGAGATAATAGTTTTTAAGCATTTGGGGAAGGATATATCTATAACAAAATGGAGATTGTTAAGGTTAGAGATAAAATTATAAATGAGCTGTCTTTGGAAGTCCTTTAAAATATAATTGAAGATGAGAATACTAAACTGTACAAGTTGAAACATTTTATTTATGATAGCTGAGGTTGAAAGTGGTTCAATTAACTTTTACTACAGATTGCATTGTAAGTTTGAATCCATATCTCCTTATCACTGTCTGAATGACTGTTATAGTCATTTGCCTAAGCATGGCTATAATAACATGTTAGTGAATGATGTCACCTCATGGGACAAAGTCTGTTAGCAAAATTAAGATCTCTTAGGGTCATATTTCAATCCTGTGAAAACCTTTGATTTTGAAGTTCTGTACCTACGGGTAAAATAGGTTGAATGACACTTGAGTCATGACCAAAATGTCAGTGGAGAGGGAATCAAGAGATGCTTCGCTAGCTCCTTCACTCTGGACATTTAGGAGATTAGCTTCACAGGTACAGCACATCATGCCTGTGCCTTGGTGTAGACTTCATCACCAACAATAAGTGAGTACAAAGACTGCAGTGGGGGAGTTAAGTCACAAACCTAAAAAGTTAGAGAATGACGAAACACCAGCTTGCGGCAGCATTCTCACAAATTTAAGCAAAGTGGTCTGGATGATTATTGTCAGCTCCATTTGGAGGGGAGAAGCCTGTCCCAATGAAAATTAAGTAGAAATTGAAATGTTTTAATAGCACCATTGTCAAGAAGGAACTTACTGGGTCACAGATATTGATCTCAGTAGGTAAACCATCCTAAACAAAAACCTAAATTAATTTATGCTAGATGGGACCTCTGTACATCATCAATTTCAAGCTAAGCAAAAATTCTATCTTGAAAATTAAATATATTTAGGAACGCAGTTTGGTTGCATTTAGTTAAGCTCTCTCACAAAATTGCTCCAGGACTTATATGAGCCAAAGCTGATCATGAACCTCTCTTTGGTTTAAGTTCAGAGATTCTTTAACTTAGATATGATTAGAGATGTAATTCTAATTCTAAAATGGTTCTGTCTGTGACCATATTTACTACCTCACTGTCTCAGAGTTCTCTTTTGTTTCTTCTCTATCTCTATTTTACCCTTTATTTATATATGGAAAGCAACCAAACCCGCTCTCAGTTTTTAATTTTCTAGATTTAAAAATCATTGCTCATTTTAGTATCCTTTAACATGATCAGATCTACCTTCCTGATCTTTTTTTCCTGGATATCCACCTTTCTCTGCATCTGTTCTTGTTTAAATTCCTCTTTATTGTACACAGTTCTTCATAATTCCTTTTATTATGTTCAACAGTGGCCTCTCATTGCAAGTGAAAAGTCCATCATGAAATCCTAAGAATACGTGTAGTTTTTTGCTGTTGTTTGTGCAATCAGCCTTTTAATCTGAAAATTGACAGCCAATTTTCAATACCAGTAAACTCTGGTACTCTCTGTGTTAATTAAACAAGACTCCTGGAACAACAATAACCAACCAATTAAAAAAAAACCAACACCAAAACCTCACATACTTTACTTTTCATTAATGACTATAAGCATTAGTGTTGGGAGAAAAAATAAACATCTGACTGTACTTACGGCATGGAAAAATGAGTTCTCCTGAAAATGTTTTGAAAGTCCAAGTGGATAGGCAGTATAAGAATGTCATCCCCACTGAAGCAGTGGCAAACCTGGAAGTCACAAGAGGATGATCAGCCATAGTCATTCTCAGCTTAATAACAAATTCCCTGTGATAAAAATGACCTAATCTATGTCTGCTATACCCTCTGTGTAGTAGAGGATTTCAATCTCACGTTCTGTATTAGGACCTATCTAGAATTGAAGGACTGAGGAATAAGATAAAATTATTAAACAGATGACAATAATTTAGGGCTGTATAGTCACAGATGAGAGTAATAGCACCAATGTGTTATTGAAAAGGTTAATGCCTCCCTTTTAAAATATGGGCAATGAACTATTAACTTCAAATAATTTTATTATCTTATTCATAGCTTGAAATAAAACATTCATACATGTTTAAATATTGGCTGCCTTCTCAGGTGTACTAAATTCCCATGAGGGGCAGTTTATGGATCAAATGTTTTACAGTTTCAAGGTCAACACTTCTGCACGTCCATGTGTTGGAGATGTCTTGATAAATACATATGAGAGACTATCTGATACCATTTTCTGTGATATTATGTGACTGCAGTAAGTGAGCCAGGCTTTTCCCTTCAGCTTCATGATGAAGGGAAAGATGAAATGCTGGCATAAATGTATGCAATTTTACTTGGTTGTGCCCTCTTATGCTAGTCGTTAGTTTTGCTCTATGTGTTTATTGGCCAGTATGATTCTCTACCTCCCTTAATGCAAATTCTCATATTCTTCCCTTTATGCTCCCAACCACTTTTAAAGGCCAAAACCTTACAAGTCTTTCATTCATGGTCCAGCAGGAGTTTTGATTTATGATAGAATAAATCAATGTGCTCTCATCGGGAGGGTAGAAACTTATGATAAAATGATTCTTCCAGCTCCACTGACACACAGCCAAATACAGTATTTTTCAAATTTTAAATTGCATGTAGTACTTGTTAAAATTGACTCTCTCATTTTTCAAATGTTACCTAACTGTTTTTTCAGTTGCCTGTGGTAATAAATATCAACAAAGACTATTTAATAAACTCAACTTTAGAAATATTTCTTCACTTGAACTGATAGATTTTTTAAAATGCCGTAGAACCTACTTTTCTCAAAAAAATTAATAGAAATTCTGGTCCCTTGCTAGTAAAAAAATTAAAGCTCCCAGATATGAGTTGAAAATAAAGGCAAATATTTCATGTTGTAAAGTAGCATCTAGTTAGTTTGACACAAAAAAATCAACATGAAGAAGCCAACATGAACCTCCTGCCTCCTCCAGAAAAGAGACTGACCACATTCACTCCCTGCTCTAAATCCATGGAAGGTGGGACTTTTGTACTGGTGTAAAGATCAGAGGCTATGTAAACCAGCTGAATATGCAATTTACTACAGCATTTCCTAGCTTGGACCTTCGAAAAATACTAAGATGTCACAAAGTCTCCCATTCTCAGGACATAGAAGGAGCTGTGACTTTGTAATGCAGTTATTCTCATCAGGGGCTGTCCATAATCAGTTCCCAAACATATGAAAATTGCTCCTCTGAACTTGTGCATGGTTAGAGTGTAATAGTGTAGGGGAATTATCTAGTTATTAAGGAAAATGTCATGTTTGGTGGCTGGAATTTTAAATTCTTTTCCCATCCTCTTCGTGTATGCATATGTTAATGAGAGCTGATGAGAAATAATATTATAGCTCTGGAAAATCTGGTCTTGAACTATTGGAGCAAATGGATTAAGGTGCCTATAGCAGACAATATATTATGTTTGACCAGGAAGGTATGACAAAGAGGTCAACTGCAAGTGTTTCAGTATTTTCTCAGAAAAAAATGTAACAATATCTTGGCTCAGCATAGTGAAACTGAAATTTTCATGACGAAAACAGAGGGGAGGGATACTTTCCCCATCTTGCCTTAGGTGTAAACATGGACCCAGCCTTTCCTAAAATCCCAAATATCATGGGTTGGTCATAACTTCTGAGGATTGGAAAGCTCTTTTACAGTCTTAAACATTGTTGTTTGGAGTCACCCCAGAGAAGGAGAGTGAACTAAGAACACTATGAACAATTAGGTGTAAATCAGGTGTTCAAATTTGCTGCTTTGTTTTTATTCAGCAGCCTGTACAGGTCCACTCATCTGTCTGTGAATAAGTGGTTCCAATATATTAAAGAGGAAGATATAGTAGAGTTGAGAAGCACTCCTTGACACATTGTGAGCATGAAATGAATAATCTAGGTGCACAGGAGGGAATGCTTCAGGGACTGACTTATAGCATCATACCAGTGTCTTGTAAGTTTGTCTCATTGCATGAGCTGCCATGAAGATAAAGAGTCTGACAAGGACCAGATTAACTGGTTATCCTTTGTTTTGAGAAAGTTATCTGCCTCAGAAAGATACCACTCACAGCTTTTATACATCAAGGATCTAAATGATGGTTCCATTTGGAAAATCAAAGCCAATATATAGTTTTAGTAAGAGATCATAGAATGAAGTATAAGGAACCCCCAATTCTTTTAGCTTTTTTCCCGGGACCGTTAAGGATTGAATTTAATGATCCATATCTGAAGAACGTGCTTGAGGCTGACAAGGTCAGAACTAATTTTACATGTGGTACACAGATTTGAAATGACTCTCCTGAACCAGGGAATGAATGATCTATTCAACTTCCCTCAGCAGTAAGGTTCAATGAGTAGTAGCAGATTTTCCTGCTGTTCAGGTATAATTACAGAATCACACCGGTGGCATTCAGTTTTTCTCTAATTTAGTAAGACAAAAATTCTTCACATTGCTCCAAAGTTGAATGCTTTCTTTCTTTATAATTCTTCTTGGAAACAAAGCAAAACAAAGCCAAATCAAAACAAAGCATTTTCTTGGTTTGTGGAGAATGCCTTACATTTTGTGCTGTTTTGCCTATGGTAAAATTTTTATGCAGAAGAAAAAACAAACAACCCAAACCCCATCTTTACCAAGACAAACTTGTTGTGTTTGTTGTAACCTATTTTTACACATATGAACATGTGGTCCTTTCTGTGGATTTGTCCATGTACCACTTTAAAAGGTGCCAAATTCCTGTCTTTCATCCTTAAATGCATGTTCAAAATATTAGTTTCATCACATGCTTGTCCTTTGATGCACCAGAGCCATGCCAGAGATGTCAAAATTTTTAGGAAAAAAACCAAATCACATTCAATTTCTCTTCTTTATACTTGTATCACAAAAATTTATTTTCCAAAGTTTAGCCTGTCTCAATACATTTGCACAGAGTAGACTTGATCTTAAAACTGCACATCAACTATGTACATTCTTTCTACAATGTGTGTAAGAAGTGTTTATGCCAAAAATTTGAGAGCTTTGAGTCGATTGAACAAAAAGTTTAATTGTTCTAAGTAGCTTCAATGCTTAAGGTAAGTATAAAATGACTAACTTATTTTTCTAAATCAATCATTTGTTATGAAATAGAAAGAGAGAGAATTTTTCATTTCACCTGGAAATATTTTGGTCTTTTTCCCTGAGGCAAGAGTGATTTTGTACAGACAAGGATTTTTCTCCATGAAAGCATTTTAGAAGTGTAGACAGAGCATGATAGTTATATATTGTTTATTCAATTCCTTTTATTTTGTATAACTACTGTATAAATTCTGTCTGAATAATCTGTCTGTAAACATGCATATGTTTTTCGCACTTGAATTTATTCTGGTCTCAGTTTCAGCTCTGTTTGTTGTTTACCTTCAAATCTTTGAGTAGATTTTCAGAAGTATAGTCATATGTTGTCCCTGATATATACTCTGGACATGCCTGAAGGACAATGGAGTTCCTAGAAAATAGATGAACTGCCATACATCCTAAGGTTTGCAAATGTCATGTGGAGATGTATGCTGAGATCCTGGAAGGTATATATCAGTGTTAATTCCATTTTGTAGATCAACCATATCTCTCAACAGCACTAATTAATGTAGGCTCAGTATCAGGTTAATGCACTACATTTTCTTCCAGTAACAAAATTAGAAAAATGGGTGTTAATTTGCAGATTTTCAAGCTACCTTCCATTTTTCTTCCAGTGACAAAATTAGATGAATGGGTGTTAATTTGTAGATTTTCAAGCTACATTCCATTGCTATTAGTCAAAGTCTACTAAATGACAATCTAGATAAATCTATATCATATAACAATAAGGCAGAGATGCAATTAACAAATCACATTTTTAGAGCTGACTAGCTCTACCATTAGGGCAAGTAAACCTGAGATCTGGAGCCCTGTAGTAAAACCCTGAACTTGTTATGGGCCACAGAAGAACTGGGTAGACAGTGAAAATGAAATGGGGACACTTTTATAATTATATTCTTAAGCGAAATCCTATGAAGCTTCTCTAAGAACAGATAAAACTAAAGCTAAAAAATACATAGCCACCTCTCCAACACCCCTGTGACCAGGAATGCACATAGCAGCACAGTGTGTTACCACAAAATGTTCAGGTCTTCATAAGGAAAGAAGAAGCTGCTCACAAAACACAGCTTTTGGCCAAAACATCTAAAGTTAGGCTGGACTATGAAGATAATTCCCTTAAGAGGGAACACTTATCTTCTTATTTAAGGCAATTTTGATAAATATTGTGTTGTGAGAGTAGTGGAAACAGGGCCTTAGCCTAGGGTGTATAAATGTACTAATCACACATAACTGAAACAGATAGTTCTTCCTTCCTCTGTGCAATGAAAAGTTGAAGGTCTGCCAAAAAAAAGTTGAATTGCCAGAAATTCTGTCAATGTGAAGGCATCTTTCCGCCTGTAAATCAACTGCACATTTAAATTACTTCCTTTCGTAATCTATTAAAATGGTTTTGGCACAGTTGTCCTTTGTGCAATGTTTATTGCATAATTTAATTTCATTCCTGGTCAACAGTTGTTATTATTAAGTCTCAAATGCTATTGCAGGAGAGTATGCATCTTATTCTGAGTTACAAAAATTATCAAAAGTAAATATAAATATGTATTTAAAGTGAAATTGAGAGTATTATCCTGAATATTTAATCCACTACATTTGTCAGCCATTAGGACATGGCTGGAACGAGACCGTTTTCATGCAAAGTGAACTACTTTCTTAATTATCTATTGATAGTAAGGGTGTGTATGAAATTCACTCATCATTATTTCAAACTATATGAACCTGCAGCTCATCAGGAAATGGTGACTTTTAGTCCAAAACTGCTGAAACATCACTTCTGAATTTATAGAATTTCTAGAAGCCATCAAAATCATTAAGACTTCTGTTGCTAGGCCATATGAATAGAATGGAAGTTATAAAACATTGTAGGACTGTTAAATTCAGCATTTGGAAGAAAGGAACTGTTTGCAAAAGCCATAAAATGTTTTTGGCAAAATATCTATTGCACATTGCATGAAGTTAGAGTCAGCGAAAAAAACACGAAATCATTGAGTCCAGGTTACTTCTCTGTATATTTAAAAGGGCATTGTAAACAAGAATTGCCTTTCCTCCACACCTTTACCATTTAAGATGTAAAAGAAGGAAAAAATGGCTTGATAGATTTTCAGTAATGCTTACAATATACTGCATACAACAATCTCTGAAAAATGAGGAAATTCGCAAAAGGGAAGAAAATGAAAGTTGCTGGTCTCTCAGGCCCTGGAAAATTTTTGAATCTGTCTGCATCAAAACTTGTACAGGTAAGGAAATGAAAAACTCAACTTATCTTTCTGAAAATGAAGAAACTAACCTATTGATTACTATTACAATTCAATATTTGCTCATTTTGGGGAGTTACCAATGGCCACTGGGCATAGTAAAAAAAAATCACTAGAATGCATAAATATTGAGGCTAGAAGGGACCATCTAAGCATCAGCATCAGCAGTATTTATAATTTTCCATCTTAAAATAATTTTTATATATATGTATCAAAGCAATGTAGCATATAGACAGAACACTGGCTTTGGCACTCAAGCTGTGCCAGTATGCTCTAGTATACACTACTTCAGAGTGGCTTTCATTTACAAAAGGCCAAGATATTATTTCCTTTGTATATATCTATGAATATCAGGGAGAAGA
Organism: Pardalotus punctatus; assembly: GCA_013400915.1. Classification (NCBI taxonomy): domain Eukaryota; kingdom Metazoa; phylum Chordata; class Aves; order Passeriformes; family Pardalotidae; genus Pardalotus; species Pardalotus punctatus. The sequence goes on from VZTX01028016.1 coordinate 88,910, forward strand.
AAAATCATGATTTGCAATAGTACACAGTAGGAAACCTGCCAGAGTTCAAGTTTTGAAAATACTCTGGGGAACACGGTGTGATTCTTGGCGATGGTGCTGTGCAGGGCCAGGAGCTGGAGCCAATGGTCCTTGTGGGTCCCTTCCAACTCAGCACATTCTGTGATTCTGTGGTTCTGTGGTTCTGTGATTCTGTGATTCTGTGAAATAGAAAATCATCCCTAAAGGGCCTCCATGACAGAAGACACACAGGAGCATGACATGACATGCCCACGATGCCCAGGGGACTGAGTGCAACTCTTCACACAGGTACACCCAGCTGGTTGCCCTGATCAGGTCTGTGGCAATGCACGTATTTGCCTGTTCAAGTGAGAGAAGAGGCTGAGCAGCAGAGAAGTTGCTCATTAACACAGCTTTAGCAACTGAAAGGGCTGTCAGGCATTGGAACAAGCTGCCCAGGGAAGTGATTGAGTCACCATCCCTGATGCTATTTAAAAAACATGTGGATGTGACCCTTAAGGATAGAATTTAGTGGTGGTGCACTTTTAAGTGCTGTATTAATGATTGAACTCCATGATCTTAGAGGTCTTTTCCAATAGGAAAGATTCTGGGAATCTCTGCAGCCATTCTTGAGAAGGCAAAATAACAAGCAGCCATTTTTAATATAGGAAAGACAATTCATTTAAACACAAATATTTTCCATTTGAGGACAACAAAGTAAAATTTCATACAAGTTCCTTTTTTAATCTGATTTGAGCAAATCACTCTTTAGAATTTAAATCACTCTTTAGAATATAAAATGGCATCAAATGCCACACTTATATTTTAGTCAGTCCTGACCCACCAATGCCTGGTTTCCAAGTTCTGACATTCGGGGTCTAAAATGATTTTAGGCAAAGGACATATAGCAGTGCAAAAGCTGATGTTAATATACTTAGAGTCAAATAATAAAATATACCTAGGACTTATTAGTTTCCAGATACACAATTTCCCTTGGCTGCAAGCTCAGCTTGTCCCTGCTGTGTGCAACTTCAAAAGCAAGAAACTTTGCTTGTGGCTTGATTTGCAATCCAAGTTGCTGCTTTTGGCTCACACATGGACATTTAGTATCCTTAGAGTCTCATTCTAAATTAACTAGCATTAAAAAAGGAATAAAACCAGATTATAAGGGGAAATATTAATGAGTTTCCTTTTGTTACTGGCTAGATTATTCTCTTGGGCCTGGCATGACTAACATGTGCTGACTGAAAATGGTTCTAAGCTGCAAGAGTTTTAGAATGTATTTTTTTAATTAAACTTGTTAATTTCAGAAACGATAAATCCAAAGATTTGGTTTAGCCCACTAGAGATACACAAATACCATAATTCTTTCATACACAACTGGTTTTCAACCAGTTTCTTCGTTCTGGCCTATGGAACTGTGCCTTGTATCATACCATGACACCATGGGTCACATCAGAAATCTGATGCTGAAAATTTGCAGGAGTGAAATTTTCTGTTCAAACATGAGAATTCATATATGCTGTAAAGTCCAGAAAAAGGAAGAACACTTATTTATTTACTTGTTTGTATTTGGAAACATAGATCATATTAGAAACCTTGCTGCAAGAGTTAGTTTTGTACGGATGCATAACAGAATAAAATCATGAGACATGAATGCCTAATCCAAGTCACTTCAAAACTTGAATGACCATTACAAACTGATTTCATAATTTTTGGGCCCAGCCTTTGTTTTCAGAAAACTTAATTGTTTCAAATAACAAAAATAACTGAAGAAAATTAGAAGATAATTTTGAAAAGTCCATAAATAATAATATTACAATATATGTTAATAAAGTTACTGGTTTTGATTTGATGAAATTGTGTTTTTCAAGAGGTGCCTGAGTCAAAGGCAAAAGACACAAGATACAATTTGTTTAATGACTTTAGTATTGCAGTGATATTTTTAAACTCAATTCTTTGAAGTTAAACACAATACATCAATCTATTACAATGCTTATTAGCTTACTGAAAACTAATCTGTACTTCTGAAGCTTCTAAAAGTATTTGCCTTTGAGGATATTTGATGCATTAATGCTTTAGAAAAGGCGAGGTATATGTCCCACAAATTATCTCTAAGTGAAGACTGAAACTCTCAGTGGCTCAGAAAGACATGAGTAATTTATGTAGTGATCTAATACACTTTTATCCTACTTTGATAAAATTATAACAGAAAAAACTTCCCTGCTGACATTAACAGATGTTACTGTAGATAGTTTTCTTAAAGGCAGACTGGAGGCAGTTATCAAGGAGTAAATTCCATCTACCACGAGCAAAGATTTACTCTGCCAGTCAAAGCTTGAAAAAAGGATATTGCTGTAAACAAGTTTGATTTAAAAGTCTCCATTATTCTCAGTTTGGTGAATTTTTTCTTCATCCGGGTTACCTTATGCCCTTAACTAAAAAAAAAATATTCTTTATATTATTCCTATTGAACTCTGGCCCAGAAATTCAGTGATGTAGTTTCTTATGTTTCTCTGTATATTCACAAGTCTGTCACAATTTTCATCCTGGAGTCTGACCAGAATAAGTACCTTGGAAACTGCTTATTAAGATATTTAAAATCTGAATTGATCCATACTATGCATTTTTATTTACCTCTAATATTGCTTTCAGGAACAAAACAAACAAAAAATCCCATCAAAATAATCTATCTCCCTATTTAGCAGAAATAGCAGGGATGGACTGTGCACAAAACTGCACACACTGGAAAAAAAGAAATGAATCTACAATAACTCATTTGGCAGATTCTTTGACCAATGACTGGAACTAATGGGTTCAGTGTTGTAATTACTCAGCAAGGGTTCCCTCCTATAAGGTTTCAGGGTATAGCAAAGGAGCATTGACCTTGCCTCGAAATTAATTGTAGACATCAGAGCAGAAGTGTGTAAATAGACATATCTCTTACTCAAGGGAACTGGAAAGACACTGGTGTGAGGCCTGAGGACACTGCAGGAAATGTTCTTGTAGCTTGCAAAGAAGACATCCAAAATTTCTTTTGATTTTATATGTGAACATGATACTTTTTGAAAGTGTCAATGAAATTCTTGGTTTGCTATTCACAAAAACAAAATTTATAGTTGAACAGGAAAGTACTTTCTTCATCTTTGTCTAAAAGAGTCTGTCTGCTGACAAAATTAAATGTTTGGGAAAGCTGTTTTCTATAATATTTTAAACCAAGATACCACTTAGTCAGAGAATTTAACTCAAAAATGGCTGTCTTGTAACAAGTATGACAGTAAAAAAAAAGGCCTGATATTTTCAATAAATTCAAAACTCATTTTCACAGGGGCAGGAAAGGTTTTAAGAGAATGAGCTCTGCATTCTTTCTTCATTAGAAACTGAAAAATTGAAAAAGGACTGGGTTTATATGAGGAGTTGACAAGGAGTAGAACTTTGTTAGCTATTCTTCTAGGGCAGTGAGAAAGACTTAGCAGAGAGGTTTTTTGGGTGGTTTGGTTTTTAGTTTAGACTGTGTAGTGTGGTGTTTTGGTTTTTGGGTTTGTTTGTTTCAATATAATTTATTTATATTCTTTCTGATTTTCAATGTGTCAAATCAACATTTCCTTCTGCTTATTCCTGACCACATCTTAAATTCTCTCTAGAGGCTGGGTAATTCCAGAAGTCAGTAATAAGGTTTTTTAATGACTAGTAAGCCCAGGAAGGTCTCACAAAGCTTAATGTAACCAGCTGCATCTGATCTGCGGAAAGAGGTAGAAGTCTTTAGTCAATGGAGAAAAATATTTCAGGAAGTAATTGATCTCACCCTAAAATGCACAGCTATTGATCAGATGAGTAATACAATAAAGTGCACTTTTTCTCCATTGTTTGTAAATAGAACATGGTGTGAAGACTTCAGAATACAGAGTGAAGAGACCTAAGTTAGGTTAGAATCTAAGCCTTCATATCTCATACCTTAGTTTATAAACACACATTACATTACAGGTACAGTTAAATAAAAGTTCTAGGAGAGATTATAACACAGTTAAAATATATTGGTGTGGTACTGATGTTTTCACATAAACTATATTTTAAATTATTTAAAACATTAAAAAAACAAACCCAAACCAACAAAATGAAGGCAAACTAAAATCACCTAAGGACAGGATTAAGTTTCCTAAATATGTGTGTCTCATGCCATTTAAGATGTCTTGGGGTTAAAAATTAGGAATAGATTTTATGTTTCTTGACAATTCAAGCAAATGAATTTCACTCTGAACGCTTATGCTCACACAAGAGGATTCTGCTCTAAAGATGAGTTTCAGCTTGTAAATTGAGACATCTACATTTAATTATGCCTCTTCTCTCATTTTACCCAATGGAGATATAGTCAATAGGGCATTACATAAAATAGTCAATGGAGTCTGGATATCTTTATAAAGTATATCTTCATAAATTGTACAGTACATCTTCATAAATTGGGAACTTATATTTAGCAAGATAAATTGCTCTCTATACTTCATTGAATTTACTCACTAGGTCTACTATATATGGATATCCTGATGGAGAAATTTGTCTTTTCCTGCCTCATTTGAATGCCTTGGATAATGTAGATCATCTCAAATCTCTTTAAACACCCATAGCACGAAATCTGAATCAAGCTTCTAAATTTGGATTGATTAACCTCTGTCCTGAATTCCATCAGAAAATGTTATGGATACTCAAATGATCAAAGATATGCAATTTTTAATTCTAATTAAACAACAACAATAACAGAATCACAAATTACTGAATCAGCACTCTATGGCAAATTATATTTTTTATCTTGTCCATGAAGAAGTGATTCATAAATCTACAGACTTAAAAAAATTCTTTTAAGGAACTGGAGTGGGAAATTCATCATATACCATTAATATCTCGTTCTAGGTGTACTTCGGTAATCAATAAATGCATCTTTAAAGAATGTAATTAAGAAGATATTTTAAACAGAAGAAATCTACTAGGTTTTTTTCCCCTGTGTTGTTTTCATATGTTCCTAGTTGTGTAGGTTTTGGCTGGGTAGAGTTAATTTTTTGACAGTACCTGGTGTGGGGCTGTGTTTTGGATTTGTGCTGAACACAGCACTGATAATGTGAACATTTTTTTTATTGCTGAGCTGTGCTTACACAGAGCCAAGGCTTTTAATACTGCCATGCTGGTAAGTTGGAATTGCATGGGAGGCTGGGAGGAGAGCAGCTAGGACAATGACCCCAGCAGACCAAAGGTATATTCCAGACCATGTGGCATTATGTATGTAAAATGAAGGGAAGAAGGAGGCAGTGGGGGACATTTGGAGTGATGGCGTTTGTTTTCCCGAGTCACCAGTACACATGACTGGATCCTGTTCTGGAGATGGCTGAACACCTGTCTATCCATGGGAAAGAGTGAATTAATTCCTTGTTTTGTTCTGCTTGAGTGCGAGGCTTTTGCTTTCCTTATTAAACTTTGTTGCAACCCACAAGTTCTCTAGCTTTTACCTTCCAATTCTCTCCCTGATCCTACTGTTGGGGGAAATGAGTGAGTGGCTGCATGGTAATTGGTTGTTGGTTGGGGTTTAAATGATGACACTAGTAAATACTAAAAAGAGGTCCTAAACTTTAGTAATTTCTTCTCTTGAAATCCACCAATAGATACTGGTATCGGTGACAGTTTGACTTTGTATCTGAATATTAGTTGAAGGTCATGTATATATTTAGAAAAGAACATTGATGACAGAAAGAAATTATTTTGGTAACTATGGTTTTGGTATCTAAAATGATATATTATAAAGGAACATATTAAGCATATATATATATATGCAAATTAAGTCAAACTCGATTTTTGCAGTGCAACAGTACATTGATATACAGAAAACCTAAATGGCAAGTCATTTTAGGCATATGAATAATTAATGAGTTTAACAGAGAGACTTTTTTTTTTACCATATAGTTTTCATGTTCTTTCATGGTTTCGTAAAAAAAATAAAATAATAAAAAAAAATAAATAAATATACATACATATATTGCAGTGAACATGTAAAACCATATATGTGTTCATCTCCTATGACAGGTACAATAAAACTAATAAAACTGTCACTCTTCACACAAAAAAAAATAATGCCACTGCTTATATAACTTCTTTTCCTGTTAAATGTTAAGCTTTTCCTACTGTACACTTGCATATTTGAAAGGGGAAGATGAGGTAGAGAAGTTACAAGACTTTTATTCTTGAAAGAAAATTACAGTATTTGGATATCACTTAGTCCTGAGAAAATAATCACATCCCTTTAGGAAAACAGACATTGAAAAAGCCCAAGCCCTTTATTCATAATGTCACTTTTTTTTTTTTTCCTAAAATGTTTGTCTTCCTCTCAAGATGCCTAGAAATTTCCTTAATCACAAAGACTATCTCCAAAAGTGTTGAGCTCCCATTAAGATTCCATTTTTGAATTGCTGAAAAAATAAATGAGAGTCTGCATAATGAAGACAATTCTTTTCTTCATCTTGACTGCTCTGCCATTCATCCTGAACATCTTGATTTCAATGCAAGGCATGAAAAAAGTGTACATTATTGGCATGAGTATCCATATCTGTAGCAAAGTAAAAGCTCAAAATGTAAATGTAGCATATGTGGCTAAAATTAACAGAGACTTTCAAAAGGCTTTGAAAGAACAGGGGTACTACACTGGCTGGTAAGTAGACAGACATCCGCAGTAATTCAGTATATGTCTAGTTCAAAGTACTAACACACAAGGCTTAGTGTTTGCACAGTTACAAAACTCTTATAACACAGATAGTTATACCTTTTAAGTCTAAAGGGCCTTGAATCTGAAGGTTGCTCCTTACTGGTTTTGGATCACTCTAATTGTGCTGCCTGCATGGAATTGGTTCTAAATGCATACAGATATTCAGATATTCTGATTGTAGCTTTTTCTGGTTTATTCTTTTTGGTACCCTTGCTAATATTACATCAACCTTTTAAAGCCAATATTCAGATCTCTATAATTTAAATATTAATTGAATGTATAAATACAGAAAGCATTTTCTTTATAAGAGCCACTTAATGACTGGCTTAAGCATTGGTAACTCTTTATAAGGACCGAAGTACTTACAGAATTATTTTTATTTCTTCTCATTTGCTACTCCGTTTCTTCAGTCTAACAGACTGCATCAAATCTTTAAGTTCTGATTTTGGCTCAGTTTAAATTAGAAAAAGTGAATAAACAATGATATGGGATGGGAAGGGCATAGCATGAAAAGACATAAAACATAAGAAGTGGAAACTTTTCCAAGAAGACGATAAAGCTGCTGACAAGCAGAATGTAAAATGTCAATTAAACGGGCCAGACTCCTTGTTCTTTAGTGATCTCTGAAAAATTAAATGTGCAAAAGTCAGGAATTGTTGAAAGTCAGGAATTAAATAGAACTTTGCCCTTGTCTGCTGTCCAAATGGACACTGTTATTGATTCTGCTTAGATCTTCTTGTTTAATATTCCAGTTATCTCCCTTTTCAGCTGCATAAGAAAGAGATAAGCTATTTCTACAGTTCTAAATGTATCCACCCAAGGGAATGATTCCTGGCTCCAAAGCAGTGCAGATTTCATCCACATACCCTTTTAAAATCTAGATCTCCACAGAACGGATATGCCATGGCCACACAACATAACACTTGGGCCAGCAGCCCCTTCAGGCTACCACAGGGCACTTTAACAGTTTGGTAGGTGGTGTTTTGGGTTTTGTTGTTGTTGTTGTTGTTGTTTTGTTTGGGGGTTTGGTTGGTTGGCTGGGGGTTTTTTTGTCAGGGAAGAGAGAGGTAGGGACATTGATTTTTGTTTAAACTGTGTGATATAATTTGACAGCTTTGCTGGCACATAAGAGAGGTATATATTATAAGATGAAAATGAAAGTGGATATTTCATGCTCAGGGATATTTCATTTGAATGTCTGGAGACATCTGAGAGTGAAACAGATGCAGGAAAGCCTTTCAGAACAGGGCAGTAAGAACAAATGAACCTGGTTTAAGGTTGGTTATATTGCCTTTTATATATAAATTCCTGAAGAGAGATGTTACAACAGCACATGAAAAAATCTGCATTTTTGCAACCTCACACCTGGAACCTAATAGATATAGCAATCAGTTAATTAATTAATTATCTTCTATGAATTCTGGTGGCTGAAACACTGTGTTGGGACAGGGAGAAGAGGGGTAGATGATTGCTTTAAGTCAATTCCATTATAGTATTTGCAAAAGCTTCTGAGTTCCATTTGTTCCAGATAACAAAACAGATCTTTATTTGAGTCTTCCATTTCTTTTATCAGCACATTTAGGTTTAGAAAAGAAATTTCTTCCTTTAATTCAGCTGTTCATTTTGTTGAGATGTATTTTATCAGTTCAAATTTTAGGCCACTAAAAGTTCGATTCATATGCTTAAGCAAGTAAGATTAGGCTCACATTATAGACAGAAATGAATGTGTTCAAAGGGTAGATCATATGACCTAGTTAGATACTCACATGAAGATGTCTGTCTAGATGTGCAATTTTACTTACATTGATTATAATAAATACCTTCATTGGGATTAGATATCTTAGATCCCTAAAGGGGGCACAACAAGACATTAGACATTTATCTATTTGTTGTGTTGCATCTTAAAACCAGGATTTTTTACATTCTGCAGAACAGATAAATGAATAATATAACAATTTAAAAGAGAACATAGGAAGTTGTTATTTATATAAGGATTACATTATATATTTTTTTTTTCTTTTTCTCCTTTTTTATAGTTTTTGTGTCCTCCTGGTCCTTGGAGACATTCCTTTTCCTCTCCTTTTTTTCTTAAACTGTTTTAACTAGGTTCAGATACAATCAAGTTGGCTTTCTCCATCATAAAGTTTTGGAGGCAATTTCCTCTTCATTTTAAATTTGTCACTGGGGAAACCTTTTTCTTCCTCTCTGCCAAACAGATGGTTTATATTTTTCATTTTTTATTTTTTCAATGTTTCCACTAAAAAGGTCAAGATCATCTTTGGAAAGTGAAGTTCTGCATTTTCTTCCACTTTCTTAAAGTAAAAACATAAATTTTTAAAGTCCTACAGGTTGCTTCTTTTTCTTCTCAAGTGTAACTACTCGTTAGATGACTTTGGCCCTTGTCATTGTAATACCTGGAATTTTTCAGGCCACTAATGAGATTGTCCTCTGAACTTGCATGTGAAAGTTCTTGGACAGCCTTGAAAAGAAAGAGTGGATTTTGGACTGATTAAGATTAAACTTTTTCTTGAAGTTCAAGAAAGAAAGCACAAGGTAGATTAAAAGAATTTGTCCAAATTTCACTGAAATTTTAGTCATATGAGTTGTTAACAGTAGTCTAACAATTTATTGCAGTGCATAGTGTCTTGGGGTGATGGTATGATGACCTGTATCCCTATTGTTTTTGTATATGCACAGAAATGTGGTCCTGTAGCTTTAACTACATATTCAGCAGCCAGGAGAAACTGCCGGGTACGGGTTGTTTTGAAACTCTCCCCCAGGCTTCTGGGCCGAGGAGCGAGGGGAGGAAGGGACATTCCTCTTGAGCTGCTGCTGCTGCTGTGTCTGCTGCTAGATTCTTCTCCCTGGGATTGCTTTTTCACCGTCTCCTTTTCTGGACTTTTGTTTTCCTCGACCTGTTTTCTCACCCGAGAACCTGAGAAGTCCCCCCGGAGGACAGTAGAAAGGGATCCTCCAGGAAGCCACTGGAGCAACTCCAGCTGGCTCCCTGGGGACCCCCAGAGAGGGGAAGCTACACCTGAGGAAAAGGACATTAAATTCATCAGCTGTTTACTCCGGTGTAATAATTCCTTTTCCCCTTTCCCCTTCCCTTGTGCCTTACAGGGCACCCTGCATGTTTTGTTAAATAAATAGTTTTTTTTTCACTTTCATCCAAGAAATCCTATTATGGTGGGGGGAGGGGGTGTTGGAAACCTTTGCTTTGGGGGAGGCATTTATTTAGAGCGCTTTCCACCTAGGAAATTTGTCTCTAACCTGAGACACATAGAAATACGAATGTGTACAATTGTCCCATTTCACTTGCAAGTACATGTTGATTTACTCCTAAAGTGAAATATTTGATTCCTATACAAAACTGCGGTATTTTGCATTTAAGATAGACATGCAGGAATATGCATGTGTACTGACAGTTACATCTCTACAGGCATTCTATAATTTTTGTAGTTCAAAAGTGGGTTTTAGTATCATCATCCATCTCTCTCCTCTATCAATCAAAGAGCGATATTAATACCAGAATTCGTTATTAGTCTACCAGATGGAACAATAGGAAATTTCAGGTTGTTCCAGGGCAGGTTTAGATTAGATATTACGAAAAATTTCTTCACTGAAAGGGTTGTCAAGCATTGAAATTAGCTACTGGAGAAGTGGTTGAGTCATCATCCCTAGAGGGGCCATGAGTACACATGTCACTTAGGGACATGGTTTAGTGGCGGACTTAGCTTTCCTGGGTTAGTCTCCATGACATTATAGGTATTTAACAACCTAAATTATTCTGTGATCCTATGATTCCATTCAGCTGGTTAATAACATCGCTTCTCAGGAAGAAGATATGTCTTCTCATCACACGCAATCCAGTCATTGTTCCAAGCAAGACTAGAGATTCACCGGAGTAACAGACTTTGCTTCAGAGCTTCAGACTTGTGCTGACTGGGCAAATGTAGGTCCTCTAAATTTTGTTTTCTGTGTATTCCATATTCTACCAAACCATCCCTAACCTAACTAGATTGCTCTTACTGAAGGTTCCTGCATGAGTAGGGTTTGCTTGGATTTTGACAGTTCCTGAAAATATTTGCGGTCTGTCTTTTTTCCAGTCCTTCAGGTAAGATGCAATATCACATACCTTTTCTGATTTCTATTGACTTCCATTTTTCAGTGTCTTGTGCTGAATATTTTTCAGTTCCTGAAGTTCCTGAGCTATTATCTTTGCATTCAGGCACTGAAATGTCTATCTTGAAAATCAGCTGAAGTGTACTATTCTTTAGTGCATAGGTCTGACTTTGTAAATGCATAAAAGAGCTTTGCTTCTGGATTCATAATTACATGAGCCAGAACTCAGTGCTGGAGATTATTTGCTCACTGACCTTAGTGCATTAAGCTCTTTCAATGTTGTTTCCTCCTCAATTATGGCATTTTCCATTTTCACAATCTTATTTCCATTAGGCCCTTGACTTCGCCTCCATGTACTACATCATTTGTAGTTACTGAAATCTGCGTCAAAGGGTTTTTTTGGCAGTACCTAAATTAACTTTAATCTTTGCCCCTATACTTGCTGAATTACCATCCCACTTCCTCCTTCTTTGTTCTCTTTTTTATTTTTGTGGCTCAACATCTTTTTACTGTTTGTTTTAATTTCCTCTGCAAGGTCCAGTTCAGCTTGATAGTTGGCAGGTCTCACTTTTCGCCTACGTATTCTGACTTTAAAGACTTATCTTTCTATTTAGTCTGTCTGTTCTTGCTGTTCTTCATAAACTCCTATCTTACCATTGTAAATGCTTTTTTTTGCATTGATGTGATCAAGGTCAGAAATGGGTAAACGGATATCTATTTTGAGCAATATAGCATTTACCCACATCTCAACAGCTGCAGAGAAACCACCCACAGAAAACTTTATTCACTCCTTGGCTACTAAATGATTCTCAGGATGAATTGAATAGTTATCTAGTCAGGTCTTGTATCTTTTCCTCTCAATCATTTTCTTTCTACTTGTAGTACATGTATTGGCTTTGTACCTGTGATTTAAAATAGTTCCAAGCTTCTTTTTCAGACAAGCCTTTAAATTTTACAAATCCACTCAACTTTCACAGATTGCCTTATTTTTCAAGAATTTTCTTCATAAAACAGAAATTTTTAAAAATGCGTTTCCTTTTATTTCTCTTTGTAGCATAACTTTAACATAATCTGCTCGTCATCACTTAATTCAGGATATTTTTTCTTTTTCCAGTTGTATTAGGTTTTTGCTGCATCCTGATCATGAAGACATCATTGTTTTCCACCATTCTTTCATGTAAAAAAAATTTGCATTCCCCCATTTTTATGGAATATGGTCTTCAATGAATCTGTATCGTATAACAACATTGTCTTATTCTTGATATTATATATAACTCTGATTATTAGTAAGAACTTTATTCATATATGAACCCATATTTTCAGAACAAATATTTAGGAAACCTCTTTCTGGAACTGCTTTTTACCTTTCCGAAGTGTTTCTATTCTATGTAGTCAAGACTTCCTCTTCCCTCCATCTTGTATTATTAAGAGAAAAAATAAAAACTTTCCATGTTGTTAATTTTTCTAATAAATCCTTAATAAGATGTTTGACTATAGACTTTAAGAACTTCTTCACATGTTCCTTGCTTTGTCTCATCAGCATGATTTTTATAATTTCTACCTTTGAAAAATCTACCTTTTTAAAAGCTACCTCCCAATATAGAAAACACATAACTCATATAAAACATTCACTGGTCCTGCAGGTCCTTCTGCCCTTCCTACCACCCCTTTCTTATGATGGAGAAACCTTGGAACCTTTGTTCTTCCAGTAATCCACATGCACTGGTTTCTTCTGTGAAAATTTTAAAGCAAATCTAGAATCCAGGTCACATTCCACTTGTGTTCTCACATTTTAAGGATTTTTGAACATCCACTTTCCAGCAATTTACTTGTGTAACAATTGAATTTTTGTTTCCAGCTCTTACAGGTCTGTTGTTTAGTTATTGATAAGAAGGGCATGAAAGCAAAAGAAAAAAAAAATCACTCTAAACCTCAAAACAATAGTATTTTTATTCCTTTATCCTCCTGCCTTCTCCTTTTTAATTCAAAAAATCATCCTCTCTGCCCTCATTAAAATCAAGTGACAATGTTACAAAAATTTTAGTAAACTAAGAATTTAAGCTCTGCAGGAGAGCATAAACTTGCAGTAGTATCTCAAAGTCCCATTCTTATTCAAAGTGTCTATTTTGTCATAAAAAATGTGAAACAGAAGATGAAATAAAACAGACTCTACAGCTAGTTTAACAAGTTACATTCAAAATAGTCTTCACTCAGCAGAACTGCTGTGCGCAGACATTATTTGGAGATTTATCTAATGGCTTGAAAATCCCACTGAAAGACAGCTCATATCAAAGGTGATGAAAGAAAGTGTTCAAAATGTCAGCTTTAAAGTGACCCCTGTTGTTTGTGTCTTTCTTAATCAGAGGATTAGTATGTTAGGATGTTGCAAATAGATAAATTTTTTCAGTGAATGAACTGTCTGCAAATTCATTTATGGAAACACTTAGCAAATTTCAAAATGTGATTTGTATTTAAAGAGATATTATTTAAAAGTTATTCTTTAATTCCATTTCTTTTTTTGCTTTTTAGTTCTACAAATGACAACTGGGATGGTTTTGTATATCCTCATTTTAAGACTGAAATTCTTTGACTATTTTGTAGCACTTTGCAGCAGAGAATTCTCAGCAGCTCTTCTTGTGGGCACAGGGTATGAATAGACGGTCTCCACTCAACCTTGCTGCGAGGACGTCATTACCCCATTAAAGATGGGTAGGTCAGAACAGGTCAAGTGCACTGTGAACTACACTGATACATCTGCATATAGAAACTGTACAGAAAACCTTGCTTTCCTGATGTACTGTCAGGACTAGGGAAAAGTTGCTGGGTTTTTCATTATCCTTTTTTGCCTTCCAGTGGATCCCCTGGGCTACTTTAGTGTGACACATATGAAAACAACAATCTGGCCTTAGGTGAGTCCTGGATTTATGCCTAGAAGTGTTTTATATGCACACTCCTATGCACCTGCATGTCTAATACAAGCACATGTAAAGCCTTATGGTGAAATTATTGCTATGCTCAAACTTATAGGAAAAGTACTTCTATGCTAAGAACTGTTTTTTTTAAAAATATCTCCTTATTATGTACATGTGGCATCAACATAGAAATGATGGAAGAAAAAAGTCGTAAAGAATGGGAGGACAGAGCTGATCTACGCATATATATATACACAACCAGATAGAGAGGCTTAAAATTGAAGATATCAGAAATTATTTTGAAAATTTCTAAAATTAAGATTGCTATCTTTCTTATCTTAGTAGTTTTTTACTGTGAATGGACTATCTATAAAAGCATTATGTAAAATAAAAAAGCAAGTAAAAAACAGCAGCCAAGTAAGTTTTAATGCACTGGCACATCCTTACAAACAACTATGTAGTACTCCAGAATCTCTGAAACCTACATTTGTCCACAAAGATTAGAGTGAAAACACTTTATTAAACCATGGTTAAGGTTATATTATTCAAAAGTTAAAAGTACCCTTTGCATGAAAACTCTTCCATGATCCTTTAGGCTCATATTGCCAAGAACCATTCAAAATGGTCTTTTTTGCAAATAACTTAGAGTTAGCCACATCAGAATCAGCCAGATTAAGCTAAATTGTCTTTTGATATCCAACGTGCTATAATTCCAAAGCAATTCTCTGGCAGAGACAAATAGTTAAAGTCTAGGAAATTCACATGCATTCCCAGTGGCAGCAGATCTTCAGGGCAGTGAGAATGGGAAATAAAGAATTCTTATTTGTGTTTCTTCCAATTTCTTGCCGTGTTTCCTCATCCCAGCCAGAATTGCATTGCTAAAGATTCCACAGTGGCCAGTGAAAGGATGAATGGAATTTAGTTCTCTTTTGTGAGCTGTGTGAGGAAAGAAAAAGGACACAGTAAAGCTTTTATTGACCCAACTCCAAATCCAGTGTGTCTGACTAGGAAATTGTTCATTCAGATGGAAGCCAAAAAAGTGTCTATGCCTCAATGTGGCTGAGACAGCAAAATCAATTCAGAAAACAATAGATCTGTTTAGAAAGGATTTAAAGGAAGAAAATGTACCCAAATGAATAAATAATATATATAGTAAAGCATTTATATGGCATAATATCTTATTGAAGTGTCAAGAAATAAAAAAATCCATCAGCCTCTAGAAGTGCTGGCTTTTCACAGGCCAGAAGGCCTAAGTGTTTTTTAAAATTTAAACTAACTACTTTTAAAGGGAAGAAAGGCTTACAAACTTTCTCACTGTTTTCCATGTAGGAATGATTTTGCCATGATTTCTGCCTTGCTTGCAAAACACTTATAAAGCAACAAAATCTCAAAATATTGAGCTCTTTCATATTATCCTTCTAACCATGACCCTGGGATTTTTGCTGCCTACAGCTTTACAGCTCAAGAGCAAAGCATAAGAGTGATGATCAACTCTATAACATTTGGCTGCATAAGGGGCCTTTTAAAGTCAAGGCTGTACCTGAATATGCTTCCAGTCCAAACTTTTTCTCATAAAACATCAGTATTCTTAAACATGGAGACTTAAACTGCTCCATGAACATTTTATTTAATCAACAATTTATCTGTCTTTTCCCTGAGTAACAAAACAAACTCAGGGTGAAGTGATACCTTTTTAAATATCTGAGTTAAGTGGATAGATCCAAGTACTAGAGAGGTATAAAGTATCCCACTCTTCATGCTTGGTATTTTCTGGTTGTTGAGAATTGTAATGCAACTATTTTCACATTTTTCAGTACTAATTTGTGCAGCAGAGCATGAATTTAGCATAGTTAGCCTTCATTTAGGATGCAATTGCAAAATACTTTATCAGTAATGTGTAAGACAGGATGAATGCGTTTAGAGAGAAGCATGAAATAACCCTTAAAAAAAAAAAAATGGAAAGGGTGGATTGGTGAATTTTTTTCCCTTATGGTGGGGTCAACATCCTTATCTTCTCATATGCCTTCTTATCTGTGCTCCTGCACTCCTCACCATCTGTGGCAGAGATGATCTTTGGAATTTCCACATCTTCCCACACAGTTATTTGTTCCTAGAACTCCACATTTTCCTCCACCCTTTCTTTCCAATTTTATAATCATAAATTACACCTGATTTCTTTGATGCTGCCTTGTGGAGGTGATAGACTTTTCAATTCATATTGGACTGAACACCAAGTTATTTTGAAAGCAAGAAGAGGAGACTGTCTTTAAAACAGGAAAACTTCATGGAATAGATGGCAGTAGTTCTAAAAATCTATTAAAAAAACATAGTGTGATAGACTTGCAGCAACTTGATGGAAATTATCCTCCCTTGGGTTGGATGGAATAAAATAAATTGAATTATCACAGTATACAACATAGACACACAATTTTAAGAGGAGTGTGGACTTTTGCATTTGACTCACACAAAGAAGGTTCAATTCAACCTTTCATAAAGTTTCTAACTGCTATTATCAAGTGGTTCAGACAACAATCTGGTTGCTTCAAATAGTCATAAAAAAGAGCAATGATCTACTCTGTAAATTGAGGGTCACACCAGCAAGCTTCTTGACACAAGATGGAGGGGAGAGAATAAACAGTGGACATTTACACATCACACAAATTCTCTGGGGAAAGCTTGTATAACTGAATGGAAATGTGATGTATTTATTAATTTATTCATTAGGAAAAGGATAGCAAGCATTGTCAACTCAATCATACTCAGTTGGTATTGCCTGATGGAGATTTTCAGGAAAAAAACAAACAAAAAACCCCAACAAAATCAGGTTGGAGAAGTAGAAACTAAGGGGTTGTTCTCTGAAACTTATTTGAAAGTAGGCTTCTTCATGTGTTCTCCTTTACTTTAGTGATCACAAAAATCTAATTTTTTTAATATCAGTTAAGCTCATATTGAGATAAGCTGGATCTTGGTCATTGATTTCAGTTTTCCTGAACTTGTCCTGTGCAAACTGTTTCATACAACACAATTTTGTTCATACTATTGTCCAGTATTTTTAGTTCCCCCTTTTTTAAACCCTTAAATTCACACACTTATTTTTATTTCTGTGTCACTTTAAAATTAAATTTTTGTGCCATTTTTATTGTATTACAGAATAATATATAGTGTGCAAAGCTACCTTTCTCCTATTTGATCCATGAAGGCTACTAGGAGAGAGTTTTATTGCAAAAATTTCACTGGGAGTATATAGTCTTAGTATTGTGGGACAAGAGAGGACCACACACCTCAGTGACTTAAGTCCCTGTTATTAAACACTTCAGAATGTCATCATATTTAGTCTAATCGATTAGAAATGAGAATCAAACTAGTTGTTTTCACATCACTGAAGCTAGATTACTCTTCTGGAACCTATTTTTCTGAGGTAATTCAGGAACAGTACAAGAGAGTTGTTAGATCATGTAGAAAGAAAATTAGAAAGGCAAAATCTTGGCTAGAACTCAATCTGGTCACTGCAGTGAATGATAATAAAAGTAGTTTTATAAACACTTAAACAAAAAAAAGGTGGGACAAGGAAAATCTCCATCCTTTATTGGATGTGGAGGGTAACACTGAAACCAAGGATGATGGAAAAGGCTGAGGTACTTCGTGCTTTCTTTACCTCAGTCTTCAACAGAAAGATCAGTGATCCTCAGAGCAGTCAGACCTGTGAGTTGGTAGACAGGGGTGGGAAGCAGAACAAACTCCTGGCAATCCAGGAGGAAGGAGTCAGTGACCTGCTGTGGCACTCAGGTGCTCTGTCTATGGGACCAGATGGATTCACTCAAGGGACTGAGGCAGCTGGCAGAGGAGCTGACCAAGCCACTCTCCATCATTTATCATCAGTCCTGGCTAACTGGGGAGCTCCCAGATGACCAGAGATTGGACAGTGTGACACCCATCCACCAGAAAGGTCAGAAGGGCAGTGTGGGGAACTCCAGGTCAGTCAGCCTGACTTCAGTCTGTGGAAGGTGACAGAGAAGATAATTTTGAGTGCCATCATGCAACACACACAGCACAACCAGGGGACCAGGCCCAGCCAGGACAGGTTTAGGAAAGGCAGATCCTGCCTGACCAACCTGATCTGTTTCATCCTTCTGTATATGTTTTCAAATTCCTTTCTGCCCTTTCTGGTCAATTCCTTTCAACTGGTCATTTAATGAGCTGTTTTACACCTCTGTTTCTCTCAGCCAGCATTGCTTTTTTCTGACCCTTGGAATTGACAGAAGGTAAAATGTTTTGTCACCATTGCGTACTGAAGGTGGACAATAAAAAAAGCTGAAATGTAATTTTATTATGTAAACTTGATCAAGCACCACCTTCTTCCACTAGTAATGATGGGCTTCATGTTATATAAGTAAGGACAATAATGTTTTAAACTTCATAATACTTTTTCTTTATGATATATTAGCTGTATTAGATTATAATAAAATCTTGGTTATTAAATAAAGAACTAAGATTTTTGGACACTAACTTCTTTTTTTTCATTTTGTGAAATGTCATCAATCAGAGTTTTTGGGTTAATTTCTCAGGTTTGGGGGTTTTTTTATTTTTTGTTTTTTATTAAGGAAGCTTTTAAAATACCTCTGATAAGGGAAATAAACAAGGTCTTTGTCAATTCATGGCATAATAATATGAGCTTAAGCTTTACTGAATAACTATTTTGGAATGCCTGAATTTAGTTGAATACTATCTTTACAGAGAGTTTGGTATAATTATTTAATTAATGGAA
Source organism: Pardalotus punctatus (assembly GCA_013400915.1). Classification (NCBI taxonomy): domain Eukaryota; kingdom Metazoa; phylum Chordata; class Aves; order Passeriformes; family Pardalotidae; genus Pardalotus; species Pardalotus punctatus. Next base: position 107,451 of record VZTX01028016.1, read on the forward strand.
ATGAAGTATTGCAGCAATGAAGGGTTTGAATAGGTGTTGAAGAACACTGTGGGTTAGCCCCATGGCTTGGCTGCAGCTCAGGGTAATTCACATATTTGAATAATGAAATGGTGAATTTTCATTGCTTGTCTCCCTTTTCCTTTCTTCAGCTTTGTAACATGACGGAACCAAAGAAATCTCTCTTCTGCCAGGCAGCAAGAATCTAGGTTGCTGGGACAACACGCTGACTGCAAAAAAACCGTAAAATAAAGGTGACTCATTTCCAAGTCACCATTTTTTTGGCATTTGGGGTTTTTTTCATGTTTTCATAGAAAAGGCACTGGCAAAAATGGCTTGTGGTAGGTTTTCTAATCAATAAACCCATTTTTTGTAGAGGGATTATGAATCAGAAATAAATGCTAAGCAGGTGAGAAATGCACACCAGTATTTCTCGATTTTAGAAATATAAAAATCTTTAGAAGAAGTACATAAAAGTTTTAAAGTCCCTATTTAGAAAGCATCTGCTTAACTAAGAATTGGTTGCTAAGATTTACAGAGATTGTCACAAATTTGTTCCCAAATCTGCTTCACTGAAATGCTAACTGTGTGAAAAACATGTTCTTAGTGTTAAATGGGCTGCATAGGATTAAGCTGCACACTTTCCATTGAACCAAATGAAACGCGGGTAGTTAAATTTGAGTTCAGTCCTTTAGAAACACACATTGTGCATCATGAGTACAGCAAAGTTTCAAGTATAGAAGAAAAACTTCTGTTTTTTAGTAACAAAGGTGTGACTCAGCAAAAGCGAAACACAAAAATCTTCCCAAAACCCCCCAAACAAAACAAAAATCCCCAAAAACAAAAACCAACCAACCAACCAAAAAAACCAAACCAAACCAAACCAAACCAAACCAAACTCAAACCCGAAACTAAAAAAAAACCAAACTAAACCAAATAAAAAAGCAAACAACCTCCCAAAACCAACAACAACAATAACAAAATCAACAAAAAAACCCACACCAAAAACCCCAAGAAACCGTCCTGACTCTGAAGCACCTCAAGATATGTGCCCCTCCTCTTGTATAAGAACAACAAAGTATATTAACAGTAATGATGCTATGGTAACTGGTGCTTGAAGAAGATAAAGCCCATTATGTTGAGGTGTTGACCAGCTTTCATTTCTTCATACTAAAATTAATCTACTAGAGACAATATGATGTGTTTAGAGATGGAGATCTTTCTTGGATTGCAACACAACACAATGACAGTGACTTTTCTGGGTCTGATGAAGATCGAAAGACTGTATTTAAGGATGTATCCTATCTAATTTAAATGCCTATCTCTTAGTTCATTGCTGGAAAACAGAAGGAAATGCCAGGAGAATATATCCACTTGGAGGCTGTTTGCTGAGTTAATTTCATCCAAAATTTCACATGCCATGGGGAAAAGGGCACTTGGTGCTTGCCCTTTAGCTTAATATGCAAAGGTTAGAGCACTAGCCTGGAGACCTGGAGCTGGGATTAAAGGCAATTAAACTCAGCATCCAGCAAGGCAGGAATCCTCACTGTGGTTACACACACACCCCAATTAACAGAGTAATCAAGACCATCCATAGAGGAAAAAGTTACTCAGTCAAAAAGTTGGTCTTCCCTTTTGGAAACAGAGGTTGTTTAAACTGCATGCAAAGAAGACCCCACCATTATGTGTCTGTAAAGAGAAGCAGATAAAGCTAAACAGAGGTGACTGTTTTTGCAGTAACTGGAGTATGTTGCCTGTAAGATTCTACTGATCAGGTTATGTGATTCTGTTGCTCACAAACATCACAGGTTCCAGCCTCATTAGTTGCTATGCAGCCTGGACATGTTGATGTCCTGGGAATACACCAAGGCAATATGCCCCTGCCCTATAATGTCAGCATACCGGGATCCCTAACTCTGATACAAGATAGGCAAGTGTTTAACTCTGTAGAGATACGTGCCAAGGAAGTAGGAGCAACTGCAAGTGTAAACACAGGAGTTCAGCCCAAGTGCATGTTGGACCCCTGCCTGTCTGTTAGGAGGTCCCATCCACAGGGAACCATCTTATGGAAAAGATTTTTACTTATGCCAGGTCAGCGAATTTCAATGGACTGCATGCTAGCATTTCTAGACCCAGTTCCAAGTGGAAGAAATTCTTCACGTGGTCTGGGGATTTAAATTTGATAGCCTGTTTCTTGAGCCGACTCTAGTGGGTTTTCTTGTATTGGATATGTGACTGTTCACTGATTCCTTTCTAAAATTGTGCAATTCACAAAAGTGTCTGTTTTGTTAATCCTACTGGGACTTGATTCTGAACAGTTCAGCAGTTCAGACTTATATAGATCTAGCTACCAGGAAAAAAAATGGGAATTCTCATTTGCTCAAGTGCTCAGTGGTCTAACCAGGGATATAATGAACAACAGGACAACTGAAGGTTAGTTTTAAAATAATAGAAATGTATTTACATGTTTACAGTCATATCTGCCAGAATGCAGTGCAGTTTTGAAATCCGCAAAATTAATTCAGACTCAGGCAGTTAACAGTGCATAAATGCAGTCATGGTGCTTTCAAACCAAAATTCTTTTGCAAAGCCATCAACGTCACTGTAGTGCACCTTTCCCTTCTTTCCACTGTTAGCCTACATGGAGCTAGAGCTGGTGTCTTTGCAACAAAATCCATGGAACACAAAGAAATACTGTGAAAAATTCAGAAAGTAAACAGGAGCTCCCAGTCTGCCTGCTTGTGTTTTCAACATAAATTCATTTTACATACTAATTGGCTTAAAAAATTAAATATATTTTCCATTATGATCTTTGTATCTTTTCCATAAAACTGTGTTGTGGTTTGGTTTTTTTTGAGGGGGAGATAAACATAATTTTATCTAATCATATTCCTAATTAATTTACTGATATTAATTTATATTAATCAATCTAGAAACATTAGTTGATATCAAGAGTGCAGGTAAAAGTTGCAGGAAAATTGAGAATTTATGACTATTAATGTGGGATTATAATGCTTGTCTGACTGTGAGACATCTTCCTTTTGCAGTAGAAATGAAACATTTTTTTAAACTATCCAGCTGTATTCTTACTGCCATGAAATTGATGCCACCATTGGTTGGATGAGGTGAATGTTGTTAAGCATAGAGGTGTGTGTGGCAGAAGAGCAAATGGTCCTTCAACCCTTGTGATTTATGAGTTAATGAAGTATGAAACTGACCTTCTGATCGTATTCAGAAAGTTCATCAAGCTAAGGGGAAAACATCCAATTCAGAACAAGTGACTGAACCAAGAAGTGTATTATACAGACAGAATGGACATTGAAATAAATTCTCTCTCAAAATGCTGTCAAGAGTGAAATCTTATCAGGAGAGCATTTTAAAAAGCCTATATGAAGAAGCAGTCATCTTAAGTGCTGTACTGAAATCATGCTTCTGAACATCTCAGCATCATTTTTTTCTGAGATGAAAACTCCTGCTTAAAACTGTTTCATACTTGGGAAAAAGTTTACCAGGACTACAATCTCCTTAAGTAAGTTTAATTACGAGATCAGCTAGGACTTCCTGCTTAGCAGGAGTAGTTATACACACGCACACACACACATCAGTCATGCCCCAGCTTCATTGTGAGGTGAGATTTGGGCACTTTTGTCCATGTATTATGGAATCATGGAATCAGAGAACAGGTAAAGTTGGAACAGACCACTGGAGGTCATCTAGTCCAATTCTCTGCTCATGCAGGGTCTCCAAGAACACTATTACTCAGGATTGTGTCCAGATGACTTTTGAATAGGCCCAGAGATATTAAAAATATAAGAAGTACAAGACAATTTCATAAAGCTGTGTTTCAGTGTGTGCCCTAAAAAAAGGACCAGAACCAGAAATGGAATAAAATAGGCATAAACAGGTAAATGTAGATATGTTAAGGAGACTAACTTGTTAAGTGGGTTTAATAATTTTCATGCAGTCTTGTCCATATTGCCTTTGGAAGTGAACAGTCCAAGGCAGGGATTGGAGGGAGGACTCTGGTGTGGCACTTTGAATAATCAGGCCTCTTCTCTGAGCTGTGGTATTTTAGCAGCATAGACATTATTTGCAGGGATTGGAAGCAGAGAAGGAGGATTGGTTGGCCTGTATACATCCATGAAGGATGAAAGATGATACTGGGACTACACCAGCAGTATAGCATGAGTATTTGTGTAGTGTTCTCTATGACGGTGTAGATCTATAGGTAATGTTGTGATATTGCTGCATTGCTTATCTGTGGTGCATCTCCTATAAGAGCTGTGGGAAGCAGATTTATCTGGGTTTATCAGAGTATAATGGGAAATTCGGGCACAAATCTTAGCAGACTTAGCATGTAACCAAAAACATTGTTGTTGGATTAAATGTGAAAGTGTCAGCAGTTTCACAGTTCTATCAAATTCTTTAGGTCTGGGGGTTTTTTAAGCTTTATAAAATTATTTTTTAATCTAAACATTGTCACTAAAACTGTTCACTCTTTTTCATGTGTCAGATACAGTCACTTCACTTTATATTCCTATTTTTTCCTTGAACAAGGACTCAAATTAGATGAAGAATGGCTTTCTAAATTTTTTTCTTATGATTTTTTTTTGTTAATATCTCAGGAATTTCTTTTTTAATTATTTCAAAATGCTTTCTGCTTTTAAAGCCACACAAAAAATTGCTAGTTTAAAAACATTTGGGTACCCTTTTTTGTTGCCTTCTTTCAGTAGACCTGAATCTGTATTAAACAAATGAGGATGAAAGAGAAACAAAATCACATTTGTCACAGGTGGAAACGAATATACTGAAAGTTAGATAGCTCTTCAGCTTCCATAGTCATTCTGAGAACTGGTTGCATGGCATACTTCAAGAATTGTTTCTAAGTTTTATAGCGAGTCCTATCATTTAGTATCTTTTAGTTAAAATTCTTTGTCAGTTGAGCTCAGTATCACAAGAGAAGTGTTGATGTACATTTTAGCTTTTCATCAGTGAAAAGATACTTTTTTTTTTCTGCCCTTTAGGACATGTTATCACAGTACTATCACAGCACTGGCACTGGATATAGGTAATGGTAGGATTTGGGAGCAATTAAAATTCCAAGTTATAGTGTTACATAGTGACAGAAACAAAACCCAGAAACATAATGCACCCACAGTGTGACGTTGTAACTGAAACCCAGAAAGCATCAAAAACTCTATTCCTCTTCTGGGCATTCTAGGGTATAGTTCTTACAACATTATCTGTGCCATAGTATCACTCTGGCTGTTACACTGAGGAATAATTTCCCCTGGGCTAGGCTGGAAAATATGCATATGAAGACACGGAAACTGCTAAGATGTCATGTTGGTGAACTGTGAACTAAAAAGGAAGAAACACTTCACATGGTTTCAAAGGAAGAAAACCTGGATAAAGGAGCTGGAAATGTTGATAGAAGCACACAGACATCACAGCAGATCAGTATCAACAAAGTTTAGTATGCTCAGAGCAAAATAGTGTCAAGGTTATGAAAAGTTAACATCTAGTTTGCAAATTAGATGAGAAATATAATTTTCTCTTATTATTCTAGGCTAATGGATACTAAATGAATAAGTAGTCTAAAATGCATTCTCTTAATACAGATTTTTGTTTAATCATACTTTTAAAACATCCTGTGAGCAATCTGTAACCAGTTCTTATACATAATTAAGAGTCTATGTGTTGTTACTAAAAAATCTTTTGTGTTCAGCACACAAAATAGGAAACAAGGACAAATGAAAACATTTATTGTTGTTGGTTTCTGTGACAAGCAACTGAGAGAGACACTAGTCTGTGCTGAAGGCAGTTCAAAAATTAGATAAATTATGCTTGTGTGTAATTTACTGAACTTCATGTACCACATATGAACTTCATAATAATCAGATTCTGATAGAATGGTCTGATAAAATACAGATGACTTAGCACTTCAGAGATCAATCCCTTTCATTCTAATTCACATCTCTAAAATAGATCAATAAAATCTTTCCCTAAGGGTTCTTATTTCTTCCAGTGCCAGTAAAGTTTTTCATACACAAATACTTCTCTCATACAGACATCTAAATTTTAGTTGTCTAAAATTAGGTGAGCTAAATCTAGCACTCCTCCCCCCCCTGCTTTGATACTACAGTTGAGTTTTTAAATTTGGATGGCTCTAAAGATCCATCCTGGATTGTGGTCTCTTTTTTTCATTCTTAGTTTCATTTGGATGGCAATTCCCTTATATTTACCTCAGATTAGATACAGAAGAGGTGTAATAAATACTTAATATAGGTAAAGAGAGGGCTTCAAGACTTCTACGAGGAGGAGGAGGAGGAGGAGGAGGAGGAGGAGAAGAAGAAGAAGAAGAAGAGTACGAAGATAGAAGGAAGAGTAAAATAAAAGAAATTTTTGAATAATAAAAATAATGAATGAGCAATATTTAATATTTTAGCTCTCTTATATTCAAATAATTCTATTCATTGTTTATATTCATCATTTTAACAAAAATAAAGTATGTACTGTATATAAAAGACAAAATATTTTTTGAATGTTGTTGTTTGCAGTTACATACTGATTTGATGTTTTGCTACTTTGAGAAGAATGGATATCAGAACTTGAAAACATAACCACAACCATCAATGCATTACAAAGCTGACACAGAGTCAGTCCTTTAAAGGGCAAAAGTTTTAATCCATAGTGGCTTTGTAGTTATATAGTTGCCATGAATCAAACTCTTCCTTTACAGCATATGGGTTTACTTGTTATCAGCTTGGTTTTCTGCCTTTTGTTTCCTTTATCAAATGGGTGGACTTAACACATCTCAGCATAGGCATAACACGCACTGAAATAATTTGCTTTTTATTTTAGGGATTGGGCCCGAACTCTGAATCACTACACAATGAAGGGATTATACATTTAAAAGGACTGTATGCAATCAATAAGAAATTTTAATTAATCATAAATGGAACTGGTTTTGTGGAAATAACTTGACCTGACAGTTCAAGGTTTGATCAGCACATCACAGAGATTAAAAATGCTTTTGACTTGAACAGACACAGTCCCAGAGAGTCGCTTCAGCCTGAAATACTTCAGGAAAGCTAGTGTGTACAGATCACACAATGTCAATGTTTCTCTTAGTGCTTCCATTCCATTAGGAACCAATGCGGGATTCTTTTAACTTCCGAGAAATCTTCCAATATCATGCTGTCCTGGTCAATGCTGAAACAACAGAGATTACAAGACATCAAACTACAATCTTTTATCCCATGTTCTGTGTGTATAAAACAAGGAGTCAGCTTCCCTTTGAAATACTAATTGACTGTCTGTACCAATCAGCACCTAATCCCTTTCCTGAATGCATTTAGGTCACCACAGTAACTGAGCTGGCCCTCTTTGGGGTCTAAGCAGGAAAACACTTACAGTAAATGTGTCCTATGCAAAGGGAGGAACTGATCTCAGTCTAAGAAAACCTTCCCAAAAGCAATTAGACCTCACAATTCATGATGAAGTTTAATAGCAAGAAGATGAATACAAGTTCGAAGAAAAAACATTCAGAGGCAGTACATTAAAAAATAGCAGTGAAAAAAAGGCATCTGATATTTTCTTTTTTTTTTTCATTTTTTTTCCTCACTCCTTTAACACAGGTTATCCAGGAGCAGTAGGCACCAGAGATTTACTAATTGTTCTGGGTCATTACAAAAAGGCTGGAGATATAATCACAAAGAATTTGCTTGATATTCTCAGGCACAGCTCCAACGACTACCTTGCTCATTACAAGAGTTGTTAGTACAAGAACTTACAGATGCATTTTACACATTGCTGGGAGCACAAGCCACACACAAGTGATCATTTAGAGCTGATAGCCTCAAAGTCTAGCCAGGCAGCTGAAGCAATTTGCACTTATTTGATTGCAATCTCTGCCCCTCCTATGACATACTGATCAGGATGGAGCCCACTTAGAATGTCAGTTTGTAATATGTAAAAGATGAATGAAAAGGACATAATAAAGGGAATTTGAGGGCCATTCTCCAGCAAGTACTCTCTGTGAATTAGAAGAGAAAAATGCCATAGAACACAGCAAAGAAACAAAACCACAGCACTTAGGTGCCCCATAAAAACCAGCCATTCATGCAGGAAGACATCTTATTGTCTACGGTTAGAGACAAATTTTCTAGGTGGAAAGCGCTCTGAATAAACACCTCCCCAAAGCAAAGGTTTCTGACACCCCCTCCCACACCACAACAGAATTTCTTGGATGAGAGTGAAAAAAAAACTATTTATTTAACAAAACAAGCAGGGTGCCCTGTAAGGCACAAGGGAAGGGGAAAGGGGAAAAGGCATTATTAAACCTGAGTAAACAGCTGATGAACTTTAGTGTCCTTTTCCTCAGGGGTAGCTTCCCCTCTCCGGGGGTCCCCGGGGCGGGGGGGGGAGGCAGGAGGATGGAGTTGCTCCAGTGGCTCCCCGGTGGATCCTTGTCTACTGTCTTCTGGGGGGGATTCCTGGGTCTTGGGCGAGAAAGTAAGCCGAGGAAAACAAAAGTCCAGAAAGGAGACGGTGAAGAAGCAATCCCAGGAAAAAACTAGCAGCAGCCACAGCAGCAGCAGCTCAAGAGGAATGTCCCTTCCTCCCCCTCGCTCCTCAACCAAGAAGTGTGGGGGAGAGTTTCAAAACAACCTGAGCCCAGCAGAGCTACTTCCAGCTGCTGGATGCAGTAAAAGCTACAGGACCATATTTCTGGGCATACACACAAACGATAGGTCATGCAGATTTATCATACCATCACCCCAAGACACTTATGAGTAGTAAAAGTTTAGACCTAATGAAAATTGACTTTTCAGAGAATGTTTTCTTTTCTTGGACGGGGGCAGTAGAAGCATTTACATTTTAGGAGTGTGATAAGTTTTTTCTGTACCACAAATGCTTTTTGAAAGAATGAATACTTCCTCAAAAGGAAATAATAAACTAGTTGGTATTAATTCCCAGCAGGTAACATTTATCCTTAGTACTTACCTCTTTGCCAAAAATAGCAACACAATATTCTGTGTCTTCTTTTCCTTGTATTCTATATTGTTAAATTATTAGCCTTTCAGATCTGAGGATTTAAGACAGGAAGGTTTTATTTTCTTTCACACAGGACACACAATGTAGCCACATTTTCTTATGAGGAAGCAGACCTGCTCTGCTGTGTCTGGTAAACAAATAGCTTGGATCTAAGATAGAATATTTTAAATATACAATGCAATTGTCAGTAGAACTCTTGCTTTTGTTAGACTTCACTGTCCAACAGTTGACATGCTTGGCTGAAAAAGTTTTCCTAACAAGTATAGTCTTCATTTGTGTTGACTGAAAACTTCTGCAATTGCCCACAGCTTTGAATGTCTGTGTTTTGAGGATATCTGTCTTGCTATACCATAGGGAAAATTTCAGTTATTAGGAAACAACATTTGCTATAAAAATCATTCTAGTAGTCCCCTTTCAAAAATCTCTTCCAGCTTTTGGTTATACAGCCATGTAGTTCAATTAAATGTTAACTGAAATAAGAAATTTGCTTCTTACGAGACAATTTGAAGAGGCATGTCATGGTTTCCAATGACTTTTTTCTTAAAACAGGCCTCTTCATATCACTAGAATTGCCATAAAGACAGACCATGTAGCTCGGTAACAAGGCGGTCAAGACAGAGGGGACTGTAGAAAAAGAAACAAATCAAACAAAGAAAACAAACCCACTTGTGCTACAGCTGCTTACACCTTAACAGTTTTTTCCTTCTGCCGCTCACTGACCAGCAACTCCCCAGTACTAATCCGTGTGACTGTTTCTTCCCCTTTCAGGAACTATCCAAACTGTCTGTTTAGAAAAGATGAAGCCTAAAGCCTATCCCCTCCTGTCATGTCCACCTTGCCCTGACCCTATGCTATGCCTCTACTCACAGCAGTTAGTCTAGGAGGAGAATTTGGAACTAGTCCTCCTGTGACAGAAGAGGGTCAATCTATAAAAGGAAAGCCCAACCAGTAAAAGAGAGAACACCCAATGAGGAGCAGGTCTACAGACCTCCTGTCTTTAGCTCATTCACCATAATTGTCAGACCTTGGGTATTTCTGACTGACTATTCTGATAGCCCTGCCTTTGTCTAGGAGGGGATGTCTCTGTTCTTGGAAAAGCAGCAGAGGGGAGGACTAACCAAAGCTGTGCTCAGACAATGGATATTTCTGATTCCTCCCCTGAACCATGCCGGTGTCAGAACAGCATTACGTGAGTTCTCACCTTTCTCACCTGCCCTAATCCTTCAGGAGCTCTAATTGACTGTATTTCTCTGGGGATTGGGCAAAGAAAAGGGGGTTCACTCAGATGAACTGAATATAAGACCACCTTCATATTTTCTATGGCAATCCAAACATTTTTTTAAAAAGTCGTCATCCTCGACATAAGGGGTTTTCTTTCAAAGGTATTTAATTAGAAATCTTGTAAAAGGAGAGGAAGAAGTTCTGATAGCAACAATAGGAAGTGTATCACTCTGCCCTGACTCACAAGACAGACTACCAAAATGACATTATGGATAAAAGAGGAGAGGGATTTATAAAAAGGAACAGTTCACAGTTTGGATTAGAATGGGTCTAAGGTTAGTCAGAAGAGTGTTGGGCTTTGGGCATTGAATCACATCTTGTAATATGAAGGAGGAGCTTGAGATAAAATAGCTAGAGTAAAACTGAAGAAAATCAGACCTTAGTTTATTGCTTGAAGAATTTATCTTATAATTGTAAAGTGAAAAATCCTAACATTTTACGGTGAAAACTGTCCACTATGAATTGTTTCCTTGAGTAGTGTCCTTAATGATTTCACTAGGATTAAGATACTTCTAACCAGTGTTAAGTAGTAAAACTCAGTTTCTGATACAGTCACACATAGCTCATGTGTTTTGTAGCTTAGTATTTTACTTCTTCTTCATAGCAAGTAAGTAATCAGTGGCATTTCACAAAGTTATTTCCATTTCTATTTCTTTGACTATTGTGTGATTTTCTCCTTCACTCATACTGTAGCTCAAAAAAGTCAGTACGTCATTACTTAAAGTGTACCTGAGTTCCTTTCTGCTAAGAAGCACAATGGCTATACATTCCTCATCATTTGGCTTGAAAAAGTGCTTGTTTCCTTGTGCCAGAGGAAGAAGACCTGTATTTATTATTAATTGTTTTCTGCATGTTACTAGTCTTGGTTTGACTCAGACAAGCTGACTTCCTGTGAATGCATTAAGAGTGATATGAAGGGTTCACTTAGCAGTGCTTTATAAAATATCATTAGTAATTTACATGCTTTAAGAATGCACCCATACCCCTTCCAGGAAATATGCCAAATATTATCTATGAGATCTGTTAAATATTTTATCAGCAAGAAATAATTTAAGTCATCAAATGGGTTCCAGCTTTTGGTGCCATGCTGGGTCACATGTGGGTGTGGCATACTTAGCAACAGACTGTGTTGATCCTCAGATAAGGAGGTAAAGTATGAGTCAGTCCTAGAGACCATTTAGCCAAGAAGACACTATGCATGTTGGGGTGTTCAGGAAATATTAGAGCATTAAATGATGGGTGGTGAAGGGAGACATTACCTCTCTGGTAGGTTTAGAGAAAGGTCAGTGAAGTGAAGGAGGCAGTCAGAGCCTCAGGCAGGCCCATACAGGAGAGACAGCAAGCATATTCCACATGATCTGTGGCTTGGTTTTAGTCTTCTTCTCCAAATTTATTGAGGAACAGTGACAGGACAGATACATTTTCCATATTAACCTCCTTCAGGGTGATGGCAGTAGTTGTAAAGTAGTAGGCAGTTAAACAACTATCTGGCAAGGAAACTTCTTGAGAAAGGCATTGTATGAAAATCTTGGGGTGTGAATGATCAGCCCAGGGTATTGCTGAGCCAGGCTGAGCTGTGCGCATGTGTCTAGGCTGCTGACTGGGAAAAGAGTGCAAAGGAGTTAGGAAGTGCACCTCTTAACTTGCATGCAGCTGCACTCTTATACATCCCATACTTTTTTTCTTAGAAAGAAAGCCTTTTCTAAAGGAAACATCCATCATTACATTGTATATAGAGATCAACAGGTTTTGCATTCCTTGTGGTGTTATCATGCCCTTTCATCAGCTAACCAGTTAATTTACACCACCACAGCCTTCCTGTTACAGATAGACGGAAGGATTTGATGCAACTTGAAACCTTAACTCACTCATTACCCAACTGAGAGGGTCACTCTGCTGTAGTAGTGAAGCCAATGAATATATGAGCATTTTAATGGAAACTTTCCCTGCAGCTGGAGAACATCATTCTGTTTGAAGAATTTCTGGTAAACAGGCATTTTCCAAAGCATAAATATTTGTGTTTTAAATGAATATTTATTCTGTTTCTCTCTACATTTATTTGTAAAAAGGAAATGTCTGTATAAATAGATGATTAAGATCTAGAGTGTATATTACCAAAGTGGGATTTTAGCTTATTCCTGAACCCTGTAGGAAGGAAACATTCTGAACCTGTGATGGTCAAAGGAAACAAAATACTGAAAGCTCCTTTTAGTACATTTAAAATGGAAGAGTGCACTGTTGCACGTTTAGAGCTTTAAATACTTCTGACTTTTTATGGTGCATAGGACAGATGCATAATCACAGAGGAACAGACAGAATAATTTGTAAAGCTGAAAAGCTCATGTGTGCTCAGAGATGGCTTGGGGGCTAGCATGTAAAGTAGGAGAAAGGAAATAAATCTTCCTTGCATGTTACTCAGTGCCTTTAGTTAATGTTCATGCTTTACTGGAATATAAAAACAGGAGCTAACCTTCTCATTTAGCAAGGTATTTAGCATCACTTTAGCTATATAAGATATCTCACATATGCTTTTAAATTTGTTTAAAGCGTTCCTCACTTTAAATATTGGATGGTAAGTTGACGCTTTAACTAAGACAAAGCCAAAGTTTTGACTCACTTCTGGCCTCTGTACAGTAAAGGGAGTTGCCAGTGGTGAAAACACCTGAGCTGATCATTAAACTGAAAATCTCATTGTCAGAGTGTGCTAACTGGAAAACTCTGGTCTGCACTTCCAAGTCCCTACTTTTGCTTTTCTCAAGTCAGCCTAACTGTAAAAATAAACCTTTCTTCTGTAAATCTTTCAGTTAGTTTCAAAACAGCAGAATAGACTTTTGTTGTCATAAATAGTTATATATTTTATTAAATAAAAAAATCTGTGCTTGGATAATTAGATGGCCAGAAGATGTCAGTGAGTCGAGTTTGGTATTGATATATTTTTGATAGACATGCTTACATCAGGTATGTGGTAATTTTCAATTATTCTCCATACTTTTTTGAGGGTAAAATTTGTTCTTTACTTACATTCAAGGTCATCACAGAATCTAAAAGGAAAATCTGTGAGATTCTGATTTTTACCCCCCCTGCCCCTCACCCTATCCATTAACAACAGCAGGTACACACATAAACATGAACCAAATACAATTTTTCCCTATAACTTACACTTACATAGACATTTTCAAGAGGAAATGTAACATATCAAAATAATGAGGTGATTATTGCTTTTAGAGAGGGTAGGTATCCTGACTTTGTATTAGTTTCTTCTTGTTGTTCCTTTGGACTTGATTGCCCGACTGCAGATTATTTGTAATCATCTGTATTGCAGGTTAGCCTAATAACAAGAAGATCCTGTGTAGCTCTGTATGACTCCTGTCTAATTCCTCTTGTTGAAGTTTCCATTACCCCTTTGAACAATTTCAGGAATGGTATGCAATACCACATGTAAAGTTTTTCAGAAGTTATTTTTGAATTCAAATGAAACAAACAGTTCCAATAAGATTTAAATACCTAGGAAGAATGGATTTTTCAAAAAAACCTATTGTATTATAGGGGTCTGCAAACTGCTGAAGAAATAATTCAGAACACAACTTTCTTGCTTTATTGCACTGGAGTTTGTAAAATAAATGGGATTAGGGATGGACTCAGAACATTTTTTCCTTGATTCTTTTTTTTGTATAATACATATTTAACGTGTTTGATTTGAATGGCCTTTTTATGTTAATGGTTCAGAGGCTTTACTTGAATGTTTGCAGGAAGGTATCACTATTGGATTCTGTGGTTATTTTCTTCATATCCATTAAATTGCTGTACACTTAAATTGTAATAGAGTAACAGCTGAACAATTCTTTTGTTCATTGCTCAGATCTTGCTTCTTGTTCATTCTTAACTGCTTTCTGGGAAGCAATTTAAAAACAAACTAAGCCCATAATGGCCCATATAAAGGTAAATGGGACTTAATGTCAAAATCTTCTAAATGTAAAGATATGTTTCTCTTTAGTTCCTTACCCATGTGGTTAACCTCTGTCCAGCTGTGTGTTTCACCAGAATATTTTGAATAATGTTAATTTTTTTCTGAAACTATAAAAATTATTTCTTTCCTTATGAAACAACCATTCTGTTGAATACTGCTTTAGAAATTGATTATATATGTATACATATTCATGTGTTTATAGATACAAGTTTTCAACAGCAAGTGGTATCATATATAATATGCTACTTATATGTATTTCCTATATATATATATATATATATATTTAAACTTAGAAATCAAGGGATCATGAGAGAGAAAAAGGGAAAATATTGACATAAATATAGGAGGTAGTACAACTATTTAATGGGCTATTTCCCAGCTTCCACTCTACAAAGGTCAAAACAGAAGAAGTGATATCTTTGTTGAAAAGGGAAGTGAACAGTTCTCTTAGATCCACCTTTCACACTACTATAGCTTTTAATTCTTACACATTAGAGGCTGCATCTGTATTTTTAAGAAAAAAAAAGAGCCAGGAAATAATTTTAAGCACCTGTCTGGTTCCTGACCTTACTTAAAATATTCACTCCTTGTTTTATTTCAAACAAGTAAAACTCTCCCCCTGTTCTGATCTAGCAGAGGGTAGCTTTAGGCTGTGTGTATGTAACACAGTTGGTGTCACCTGGCCTGAGGGTCGGGAGTCAGCTCCTTTTACTCAATGGCAGAAATATAGGTGTGGTAAATAGTATAGAGATATAGGGGATAGAAGCAGTAAGTACTGATTAAGACTTTTGAAGTCTTGAACAAACACAAACGTAGATGGTTCTCATTAAGGCAACTTACAATATAGATATAAATTAACCTGTTGATACAGACTGAGGAACAGGACATAATATTCAGACAATGGTGTTGATAAACCAGCTATGTAGAATTGAAAATGTTAGTGTCCTTAAAAAAATAATAGTGTTTTAAAGAGGGATTAAGAATATTTAGGTATTGCTAGACAATACTTTTGCTATGCCTGAAGAAAAAATATGGAGAGGGATAAGTACAATAATAATTTTTCCTACAGCTATTGAAAAGGTGAAAAGCTTTAGAATTTTGTAGAGAATAAAACTGTACTTCCTGTTACTAAATCACAGTGTAAATTTAAGAAAGGGTTTGAGGAGCAAAGACAAGAAAAGGTCATGACTCTTGATGAGAGAGTGCAAAGAATGAGTCAACGGACATAGAGAGCAGTGATGTAGTTCAAGCTATAATTTAAAGGAGGTAAGGATATTGATTTTAACAAAAGTATTCCAGATAGTTATTACGTTACACTGAAAGGCTTGTTATAAGTGAAAGGGAACTCATCATGCTTACAGTCCAATTAAAATATTATCACTGTAGAAAAAATACAATAGACAGTATTAGTAGCACAGGTACATTAATATCTACACTGCAGAATTCAGTCTGCTTGACACCAATTACCAATTGTAAGTCTTAATACAAAGCACTCCTTTCCACTGAGCTCCAGCAAAATTTGAGAGTTTCACAACAGCCAACTCTTTTCAGTAAACATAAAGGGTTGCCATTTTCTAAGAGACAACCGAGTTTTGTTAGACTTTTATAATGCATTGTATTTTCATAACTACACTAAAGCAGTCTAGACAGAAGCCACATAACTCCTGTTAATAGTTATTACAGATAAAACATACTAAACCCCATTTATAGCAGGGCAAACCCAAACACATTTTGAGACCCTGAACTATTAGGTCAATTAAAAATTATGGTGTTTTAAAATGACAATTAAAAAAAAAATTTACTTGGCTGAAGTGGGTGGAGCCTGAGTATATTTTATAATGTCTGTTCTGGTAGTGATGGTGAGAGCCTTTAATGAGAGCAGCATTTCTGAGGAGAGAAACATGCTAGACATTGAACCTGAGGAAAAGCTCATGATGAACATGTTGATAAGATTATGGACCTATAGAACAGACTAAGTGATGTTGCCTGTTGCTAATTGAGGAAGAAGTTAATAAAGAAAGCTTGGTTAATATATTTGATTAATAAATTCAGAGTTATTTTTCTAACCAGCTCAGAAAATTTTGTTAGAAAATCAGGTCATCATTTAAGTCTGAACAAAAGTGGAAAAAGCAGGTAAATTAATGACTTGTTCCAGTAAAGTCAGCTTTAATTTGTGTCTGTGGTTGAATTTGCCCAAAGACACTGCTGAATTCTTTGAGACCAGTGTGGAAACCAATGAAAGAACATGCTGAATGTAACTAGAATAGAAGAATGAACAGATTAATGAATGAAAGAATTCACAAAATATCAATAAAAATATATCTAAATCTTTTAAAGCTAAGGGATCAATAAGATGACTCTGAAGTACAATTTTGCTCTTTGGCGAAACAAAAGCAGGAGAAATTTCTGATGAGGACTTCAAACCAAGTGCAAGGGACAAAAAGCTGTTTTGGAGAAGCTATTGAATTTTTCTAAATCTGAAAACTAGAATTGAAGTGAGTGATCTATGGTTTGTGATTTTTTTTTTCTTGAGTTTGTACTGCTGAATTTTGTGGAAATGACACTGCACCAAAGTGTGCTTGTAATGTAGGACCAATTTACTTCATATTGACGATTCAATTGTTGACTAGATAAAACTACAACTTTAAGTATGTATAATATACAACTTTAAGCAGGATTATATACATGCTTATGCATGTATATAATCTTGCTGTCCTCATTAGGTAGATTAGTAACAGCTAGTAATTTGAACTGCTTTGAATTTTTTTGCAAAACATTTGTCTTCAGAAAATGTTGATTCATCAAAAACTTTATTGTGGTGATAAAATTTTCCTTGAGGGTGTGTTCAGTGCTTCAGACCGAAGATGCTACTGAGACAACCACTGCTATTCTGTATTATCATCCCAGACCAGGGCCTGGAGCACACAAATGCTCCTGAGCTGGTTTTTCCAATGGCTGATTTAGAATACAGACAATAAATCTGAGCATTTTTAAGGCTGAGCTCTCTCAGAACTACAGCACCTGCTACCCTTGGTTGGGTCTCCATATTTTTCTTTGCAAAACATGATTTCCTTAGAGCCTGTCTCAAGAAGAAGTAATACAACTTTACCTGCACATACTTTTTTGATTGGCATGTCATATGCATATTTGAACACCTTGTTACACATTCTCATCAAATCAATGATTTATTTTATAAGGAAGGGGGGGATTTAATGCTAGCAGTCTTTTAACATTTCATCTGTCAGCTTCTTGATACTTAATCTAAGGAACATTTTTCATAAGGTTTCAGTTTGTAATTAGTTTTTCAATCAGCTGAGGATTTGTCTGTCACTATCATTTTGTCTAAATTGCTTAGAACAGTTGGTGTAGTATCAAATGCCTTCTTCAAGTTCAAATGCTGACTACACCTTCTGCATTATGTTTAGCAGCTTAGCAGCTTGTATTTTTAATTCTTAAAAAAAGTCAAATTTTAGTGTGACCTCTTTAAAATATTTTGTTGCCTATCTGTAGTTATTTCAACCTTATTCTGCCTGATTCTTGTACTTGATTTTTCTGCTTAATTCTTTTAGCAGATCATTCAATTTCAAATAATTTTCAGAAAATAATTTCAGTATTTTACTTTGTTACTCTTTGCCTTGAAGTTTATGAGACTTTGTTAACAAATTACTTCTTTTTGACTCAGAGAAAATGATACAGCTGGATTTAGTTGGTTTTATTCATATTAAGATGTACCTTTACATTTTAATGTAAACTGACTTAAACACATTATATTAATGAAAATGTCTAAAACCTCAGTCAATGCTTTTGACCAGCAATTACATTTCATGAGATGAGACAGGCATCTCAATACAGTATTTGAGAAGTGGTGTCTCGGACATAGGTACTAATAGAAAATGTCACTAAAACTAGTTCTTTTCCCCTAGATTTCCCATTGAACTTTTTCCCTCTATTGAACACATCCCAAATCCCCAACCTCTATATATCCGAATAATCCAACATCAAGTCCTTTAGAACAGGGAGAAATGTTTTTGGCAAAAATAATTCTTGAGGTCAAAAAGGCCCCATATTAAGAGGTGGAGCTCCTTTCTTAATGATTGTTTTATGAGGTCTGTTTTCATTCATTGTGCTGCTTAGATGTTTCAGTACTCTGTGTTTTTGTATTATATTTTAATAAAGTTACTATGTGTTTTCCTCCATGTCATTAAAAAAAAGAAAAAAAAAAGAAAAAAAAAAGAAAAAAGCATCAAGCACAAAACATTTTACAGAAGCATATTCAGACCTTGCTTTTGTTTTTGCAGCAAAAGTAATTTGTCTAAAATATAATAAATCACTTCCTTCACCTGCATGTCTCTGTGCATAGCTATGTGTGCTCATTCTCTTCACACTCTTCCACTTAAGAAACAGATGTTACTTGCTCCAACAGGAAGCAAAAGGTGCTAGCATGCTCACAGACACTAGCTGGGTATGTAGAGCTTATTATATTCCTGCAGCACTTTATTTTTCACAAGGCTAACTTATTGCTTTCCACTGCTCTATATACAAAACTTCCTGTAGCCAGAGGAAATACACTGCTGTCATAATGCATCCACTTAAAGGATCGTATCACCCAGACCTAGCTCTTTCCTAGTCCATAAGTGTTTTCCTCCTAAGGTATAATCCATTTAAAAAATGTAATTCAAGAGACTTTGCAATCACAATTTCAGAATTTACAGCAATTAGGGACAGTAAATAACTGTATATTCTTCTGCAGGTAATTTGGATTCTTATCGTATCTGCAGTCTGAAAGTCTTTCTAATTGATACCCATGCTTAAGTGTATGCCAGAACACCACTATAAAGCAACATTCTCTCAGGCAATTTCCCCAGATGGCCAGTGACCAGGTGTTAAAGCTAAACATTCAAGGTGCCTGGGGATGAGAAACAAGCCAGGATTTTCAAACCCTGTTGAATGCACATAGTAAAATTGGGAAAGCAGTTTCATGCTTTGTGAAGTCTGAACTGAATTGACTTAACAGATACTTAAATTTTACCTGGGTGCAAGAAGAGAGATTTTCTCATGTCTAATTCAGAAGCTAAATAAAAATGGAAGGGCTTTGGCAAAGATTTCTTGTTTAAATCTTACAGTGCCACCCATTTCCTTAACTTACGTTGCTGATTCAATATTTTTTTCTGTCGACAATGAAAGATTGACAATCTTCCTGAATAGTGCCAAGTCCTGTGTTACCTATTATGTGCTGCCAGTAACAAAGACAAAAGTAAATCTAGTCCAAAATTGCCGACACAGCCCCTGCAAACCAGTGTCTGTGCAGAATCTAGGGTGAAAGCCTAATGTGCTAACATCCAGCAGTGACCTGATCAAAGCACCACTCATTGTAAAGGTAGATTGTGTTTCTAAGGACACTCAGGAACTTTGTGAGTAATAGGGGAATCTAATAGTAGGACATTAAAAATATATGCATGTGCTTTCTTTTGAGTTTTGAGGTATATTGCTACTACAGAAACTCTCAAATCTTATACCTTTAAAGGAAAAAAGCAACCAAAAGGAAAAAAGCAACCAAAAGAAAAACTGGAACATTTGTGATGAGAAGTGGTGTCCTTGGTACTCAAACATTGGTAAGAGTTCAGTTCAAAACCAGGAACTTAAAATATCAATGATACTACATTATAGTGGTATCACAAGATGAGAAAATCTGCTCTGGTAAATTTCTTTGTAACTATGTGTACAGATTTCTTCCTGTGATTTCCTGTAGACTGAATAGGTAGTGAAAAAGTAGAAAGAGGCAGGCACTCAGAATGCAGTTATGAATTAATGAAGGGGTGGAATCAAAAGTTTAGATTCATACCAAAACCAATATGTTTTTGGATTCAACCTTTTGCTCTTGGCCTATTTATGTTTCACAAATGCAGGGCTCTATTTCTTAGTGCACACTATTTTATGTAGTTTGGCATGGGACAATGCACATTTGTGAAATACCGTATAGATATCTCGAAGTTAGGTGTGGGATTCAGTTTCCATTTCAGACACATCAAGATGTCTAAACTTAGGCATATGCTGTGTAGATGTTTACATTTTAGTAAGGATCTAAGATTACATAGGGTTTATGCTGGTCTTTAGAAAATCCCAGCAAGTAACAGGTGTGTAACTTTTAGCCAGGAAGGTAATGTCTCATTTGCTCCTTCACTGCTGTCCCATGCCCCTTGTGCCGAGGAATACTGCCTGGCCCCCGGCTCCTACTCCAGGAAGCGGTAGCTTCCCATCAGTACTGTGCCTGATCTCATAACCCCATATGGATTTCTTAGGTACCTAAGGCTCTAAATGCTGATATGGGGGAAAAGCAATCAAATTGCTTGAGTTAAGTGAATTGATTCCATCCCAAAGTGTGCTGAGCAGTTTACAGCAAGAACCCCAGTCTAGGTCAGGCCTGCTTTGAGTGAGGTGTATGAGGTTGGATCAGATGACCTCCTGATTTCTGAGAATAGAAATAACCTTAGATGTTCAATGATGCTGAAAGGTTTACAATCCAGAGGCCAGCAGTAATATCTTTAATTGTATTTGCAAACTGCAGAAAGTAGAACTTTTCTATGTCTTACCTCTTCCTACCTTTTTCCCATAAAACAAAAATGTACTGTTTGATTTCACAGAATCATAGAATGTTAGGGGGTTGGAATGGACCTTTATTCAGGTGAAAAATTAAAAACTTGTGAAGATACTAGCCACTTTTTTGCTTTCTTTGAAACTTGACTCTGGCAAATACTGAAGAAGTTGATGCAGGTAATTGTATGCACGGATTGTGTTTCCAGGGACACCTTCTACTAGACCGGGTTGCAGTTTTGATTTATTGAAATTACAGGGATCTTGTGGTTTGGTTTTTTTTGTGTTTGTTTTTGTTTGTTTGTTTGTTTTCTTTGGTTTTTTTGTTTATTGCTTTTTGGCTTTTGTTTTGATTTTGTTTTTGGTTTTTTTGTTTGCTTTGTTTGTTTTTGGTGTTTTTTTAAATTTTTTGACTTTTTTGTTGTTGTTGTTTTTTGGTGGGGGGATTTTGTTTTGGTTTTTTTAAAAATCAATTTGGTGCAGTACAAAAGTTCCCCTATCATGCATTGCATAGATCTAAACTCTATTCTGTTGCTGTTGGGGCAGGGGGATGTCCCAATATGCTTTTTATTGACAGAATATCAGAGTAGACCTGAGGAATAATAACAAGAGGAAGTCAAATGTTCCTGAAAGAATAGCAGGTGGAAAGAAAAAGAAAAGCATTTAGAAGGTAAATGATAATTTTCGCTAATTATTTCCACTCAGAGTAAGAACAGATGTGAAGCACATGGCTTACAGGATGAGAATTTTGCCAGGACAATAAAAAAAGTTAAAAAAAGGAGGGAAAGAAGAATAAAAATATAACTAACTGGAAAAATATGAATAAATGGTTGTGATTTTGTTGGACTGGAGACTTGGTCTTTGATTCTTGCCAATGTCTAGGTTAGACCTAGCTGGAGGAGGTCATAGTTTGAAAAAAATAGTTGTACTGCCATGTTTGCATGGGACAATTAAATCTTCCAAAAATCAATTGAATATTCACTTTCATGTTCAAAATAAAAGAAACAGATCCAAATTTTTATAGTGTGTCATTTGCCCAGTGAATGACTCAAAAAAATCTGAACTCTGACCATCAGGATCTTTGTTAATGACAATTTTTTTGTAAAACAATCAACATATTAACTCCTGAGCAACCCAAACCCTCTTTTAACATGTGGATATCATCATTTCAGTTGCCATTCTTCAGAGATTCCCTAGGGGTTGGACTTCCAGGAAAAGCATTGAACAGCAAAAACATTTTTTTTTCTGGAGTGAAACCATTGCCAAATTTGATTTCAGCTTAGGTGAAATGTTGGTTGGCATTGTGATGCTGTTCCTGCAAATTTCATACTGCCTTCAGTAATGTTATAAAAGGTACTTTGGCACGTAACACCAAACTGGTGCACTATCCAAGATACATTGCACCTAGAAGGACATCTCCATCTCCAGTAAAAATACAATCACAAAGTTTTTGTGGTGGATTCATGCTCCTGTGCTTTTTTTCTCTTCATTAAAAAAAAAAAGAGAATTAAAAAAATATTATTGTTTCTTGTGTTTTCTTGCTACATTATGTTTTAGATCATTTTCATGTTCCAATGAAAACAACATGAAACCTAAGCAAATACTTTTTATTGTAGGATGTTATATTTACCATCCTTAATTATTTATGCTAAAAGGGAAAACAACACATTTTACAAAGCTGTTCAGTTAAGGCTTCATATCTTTCCTGCATTAAGAATATATTTTTCATTCTTTGTTTTCTGGAATCCTTCCCTGCTTCTCAGCTCTGCAGGAAGGACAAGTTGGTTGAAGTCCATAGCACATCTACTAGTTATAGATGCTGAGAAATCCTGAATTACTTAAAATACACCTAATAATGAAGAAAGCAGGGGAAAACTCTCGTCTTTTTGAAATATCAATTTAACTATGTGAAAGTGGTTGCAGCTGCATGAAACTGTCTTTATGTGACTCTGTGATAGTAATGACTACAGCAAAGACATTGGAAGGTTTTTTTAAACACCCTTGCTTATGAGGTCATGACAGCATCTGCAAAGGAAATAGAAAAAAAATATAAATAATAGGAAAAAAATTGCTTCAATTCACAGAAGGAGCTTAAAAATAAGCTAGTTTTTATTTACAAAATGAGAAAGGAAATCAACTGTACCTCCTAGGAATATTCTCTTGCTGCCCCAAACTCTTATTGTCTTTGGTAGGTAGAGGCAGAGTATTGAATTTTGTCAGCCAAATAGTAATTAGTTTGCAGTAGATTTTTAGAGCATATTATTATGGATATTCAGAGATAAATGTTGCATACTAATATAATGAGAATACTGTAAGTATTGATTTTTCTTTTTTCCAGGAAACAAATCTTTCACATATTTCCACAATTAAATTTAGAAATATCTGACACTCAGAGATCATATAGTTGCATTGTTTGTCCCAAAGCTTTTTTCCTTTCTTACTATTGAAAACTCTCTTTTCCTTGTAGTCTTAATGTCTTTGTTTGAAATCCCATCCTCTGCAAATATTTTTAGTAACTTCAATAAGAAAATAAACAACAAAGTGGAAAAGAATGTACTTTTAAATTTCTTTTATTACAGAAATAAGAGACACCTGGTCAGTGCTCACACCGAAAGACAAAATCAGAACTTTTAGCAATCTTTGAGATAAGAAATCTTAAAAAGTGAATAATAAATAGAAAACAATAAAAAGTGTACAAGCATTTAAGTCAATACACAATTGTTCACAGACATTTCTAAAATTTTCTATTCTCAAGCCTAGAAGAGAGATTTGAGTTTTTAAATATCAGAATCAAACCATGATACTAAATTGATAACAAAAAGGTGCACTTCTGCATTTTACAGAAGCTCTTTTATAATTGAACTCCTTTTTTCTGTCAGAGTTAAAGAAGTTATGATGCTAATGTTAATTCCAAATGAATATAGTGTTAAAGGAAGTGGTCAGATTAGCAGCACAAAATATTCAATAGTGGCTCAGTATAAAAATCCAATGCAAAGAATAATTATGTCTTCACTTTAAGGATCAAGAAATCCCTCTTAATTCTCATTTTGTCACTTACAGAATTTTCCAATTTCTCTCATTTAGAAGGTGTGCCTGACCTGCTGATGCCAAAGATCTTATAAATGTTGCTAAATTTACTGTTGTGTCCTAAACCAGGAATTATCTCTGGTTTTTGTTCATGTTATTCTGTACAGCCTAATTAGCATTGGTGAAGCATACCAAACTTTTCCATGTTAAGGATCTGGCCCTCTTTACCAGGGCTATATAATAAAATTTTTGTACAACTTTAACCCAGACTCATAAAATCTGATAATGTCTTCCACAGAAAAACAAAAGCTTTGCTATCCTGTGGAGACTATTATGAAGCAAAAAACACAAGACATGGTTTAAAGTAACCTCTGAGTTCGTGGCCTCATATGGTTGGTTGACTTACAAGGATCAAAGGTAGGAAATCAGACATCATTTCCATTAGAGGAGAACACTCTACTTGTCTGAGCATGGGGTCAAATGAGGCCTTGATTTTTATCCTGACAGCAATTAAACAAGTGAAGTAATTGTTTTTATGATAAAGAACATCACTGTGGAGGATGAATAGAGTCTGGAATTTATTTCATTGTCCTTTGCCAATAATACATCCGTTAACTATGGGAAGCACATTTCTACGCTGAAGAGATTAAAAACATTCTAACCAAAAGCAGCTGCCAACCAGTTGCAAATCACATCTTTCATAACTACACTAATTCAGCTTGAAATCCTGGTGACTTATTTCTGAAGTATTTGACTTTAAAATAAATGTCCATTTTATTCAACAAAACGGAAATATATTATGTTATTGCAAAACTGATGAGCATACCGGAACATTTGCTACATCTCCAGATTGTAATAGGACATTGTGTCGCCACGTTGAGTTCTCATGACCACATCAAATCTGCCTTCTGTGGTATTGGTTCAACTTCCTTCAGCATGAGGAGTTGAATGCAAAGTCTATTTTCTCTTCAAAGGGTTTGATGGCTCGGGGCTATGGTTTTAGGAAGAGGGCTATGACACAAAGAAACTGTCTATGAAAGAAATGTGCTGTGGAGTAAAGGGTGGTTATCCCAAAGTTTAAGATGAGTTCCCGCAGGAACAAAGGGCTACTGTACTTCTCACTACAGTCTATGAACTGTCTTTTCCAATTTAAAAACATATCATTCAGTGTATAATGCAAAATGGGATAGAAAAATAAAAAGGAAATTTTAATATTTTGAAAGTACAAGAACCCATAAAAATCATTTAATGACTCCTGTAAAATAGACTGACTTTCAGATGACACATAGCAACAACAACAAAAAAAAAAAAAAAATCAGGCTTATTTGAAAAAGATGTGACTTGAGATTTCCAAACCATTTAAGATTGGCCTAACTCCACAGCCATGAAGATTGATTGAATACCCTGTTAGCTTGTAACTTCACTGGCATCATCTACAATATTTTTAACAGAGGTCATTAAAAAACAGATTCATATTTCAAAAATAGTCTTCAGTTTTGTAATTTTTCGTAGTTTTGAAAAAAACAAATCAAACTATTTTGATATTCTCAGCAATAAATAGAATGAGACTGTGTGCTCAAATTTGCAGAGTGTTCTGAGATTCTTATTCTCTTCCAGTAATAAGTAGTCACAATTAGATATAGTCTTTCAGAAATCTTAAGTAATTAGAGGAAGAAAAGTAAAAATTAAGAATCATTACCCCATTCTATTTCTATTCCATAAAATACATATTAAAGGGCGATTTGGCTCTCAATACTAATATATTTTTTTAAAAATTAGATAGATGAAGAAACCAGTTGTAAATACACCTTCAAACATTTCCACATCTTACCCTCAAAGTAAATGCTGTGACTTACATGAAAATACAATGCATCATGCAAAAATCCTGTCAAGAACTTTTTTTGTTTCTTTAATTAGACTTTCAGTCTCCTTAAAGTGATATAAAACAATCACACCTGCAACAGTAAAACTCCACTTTAAAAAAAACAAGGGAATTCGCTGATTTTTTTTTTTTTTTTTTT
>VZTX01028016.1:133414-221345 GCA_013400915.1 Pardalotus punctatus
TTTTTTTTTTTTTTTTTTTCAGAAACCTCCTTGTTTTTGGCATAGCAAGCCCTGAACTGGAGTCTGTAAGTCTGGCTGGATTCAAGCTGAGTTGTTTCAGATCCATGTTGTCCAGGGGATTTTATAGCACCTGCATTGTTGGAAAGATACATAATTCAAGTTCATCAGTATTTTGGATAATGGATAGTTAACTTTACATTCTTTGAGATACATTATATTTTAGAAGGCATGACTCACTCTTTCTCCATAGAATCACAGAATGATTTGTGTTGAAAGGGACCTTTAAAGAGACCATCTAACCAATACAGCTGCTAAGGACAGGGATAACTTTCACCAGATCAGGTTGCTTAAAGCCCCATTCAACCTGGTCTTGAACACTTGCAGTGATGGTGCACCCACAACTTATCTGGGCAAGCTGTTCCAGCCTCTTATTGTCCTCATCATAAAATATTTCTTCCTTATGTCCGATATAAACCTTCTCTCTTTCATATGAGAAGTATTTCTCCTTGTTCTGTCACTACTGGTAAAGTCCATCTCCATGTTTTATATAAGCCACATTGTAAGGTCACAATAAGGTCTCCCTGGAGCCTTCTCTTCTCCAGATTGAGCAACCCAAACTCTCTCAGGCTTCCTTCATAGGAGAGCTGCTCCAGCCCTCTGATAATTTTCATTTCTCTTCTTTGTGTCCAGTGCTACAAGTCCTACTACAGAAATTAGTACCAGCATGGGCATGGTGGTCTTTATATTTCTACTTCTCTGTCATGTAATAAATACCATTATTCCCTTTCTACTGCCAGGTCATGCCTGGGTATTTCTTCTTTCCTACTTCCTTATCTAGTCTTCTGCTGAAATAAGCATTTTTTATTATGTGTTTTCTGTGAGTAGTTTGTCTACTTCCTATGTTCTGCTTGAATACTTAATTGTTTGGGTTTTTTTATATTTTTGGTTCTTTTCTCTTTAAAAAAGGGTACAAGCCACTGTATATCTGACTTATTCTCCCTCATCCTTAACCCAGTCTTGATTAGGAGAACATAAAATGTGACATAGTCCAAAAAAGTACATCTGGTATATTTTTTAATTTTGGCTCAGCTATCTGACCAGAAGTTGAAGAATGGAAGGACTGAAGCCATCTGGCAGAAGCAGTGTGAGGCAAAACTGCTGTTTTATATTTTAATGGCTCCCTCTCAGCTTTGCAAACCACCAATTCTGCTGTGATTGTCATTTAAGTTACTCTTGCAGCTGTGGCTAGATCTTTGGCTTCCTATATCCTTGCATCATGGTAAAGGAAGTAAAAAATTATTAATTATAAAATTGCACTATGATTGATTTTTTATATTTATAGCTTCATTTCATATCTGGTTACATCAAATTGTATACAGGAAATGACAGTATTCTCTTGTGTATGACTAATATTTTATTGGCTACAGTTTTAGTCTTAATTGTGAATGTCTATTAAAATCTAAAATACAGATCCAAAAAGTTGAATATGAGCTAATTATTTAAAGAAGATTATCTTTAAAATGAATAATTAAAATATTTGTTACTTCTGTATACTAAGAACAGAAAAAAATCATTATTGAAATTTACTTCTCTGTTAACTTGACTGTGCTCATCTACGGAAAGATTTCAACAAGAAGCAGAATAAGTAGAATAAGTAGAGTGATATTCAGTGACTATGTTGAAGAAATGAGGCTCATCTTTTGTTTTTATTTAAACCTCTAAAATATTGCAGTCAACAGAGTTCCACAGACTTAGTGTTAGTCTAAACTAATAACAGCTCCTGTAGTCTACTGTGTTCGTGGAGGATCAGCTAATGAAATATTCTGTCTAACCTACAAATGTTCCTAATGAAATCAATTGTGCTATTGGAAGAGTGTGGGTAGGATTCATTTCAATTAATTACCACTAGACAAAATGTTGTTTCCTAAATGTAAGCTTGTTGTCTCATTTGAGACACAGCACTGATGCTATTGAGATATACACACTTGGCCAAAAATATATGGGAAAGAGAAATATCTGTGCCCTTCCAGAAGAGTAGATGGTAGCCTGACAGCATATCTGAAAGTGTCTGTAACAACACTAGATACTTATGCCTGAAGTAGCCCAAATTAACTTCCCTGTCCCAGTGAAGGCAGGCTCATCTTCACGGAATGATTCATCTGAGAAAAAGATATCCTGCCTCCCTGCACTGATGGGGGTGGAACCATCTTGGCCAAGATGAACAACTATGAAACACCTGAAGTTAAGCCAGATCATTCTTATTTTAATTGACTTAACACCACTTAATGGTAATAAACATATGTAAATGTTGCTGAGATAAAATGATATATTTAGCGCCTTGTTTTCTCACTTAGGAGCATGTATTGATCCAAAGTATGACTAAAATTATTAATGTCCCTATATTAATGAAGGAAAGAGGCAACAGGCTCTTGTATTAAGGGTGGGAGAGAAATAGAAATATGGTTCAGATGAAAAAGTCTCTTGCTGTCTTTAATGTACTGTGAAAAAACAGTGTCACATATCTTTCATCATTCATATTGTGGCCAATGATGCTTTTGCAGTTTATTTTATTGGGAGAATGAACTAATCTCAATTTTTGTGCACAAAAATTAAAGATAGTTGTATATTTAAAGCTATATAACATATACCTAGCAAAATTTCAGTGGAAGTAGAAAGAAACTTTTACAACTTATATCACAGATAGTTCTTGCAGGTCATCTGGCAAAACACCTGAACTAAGAAAAAAAAAATAGGAGACACTGGAAACAAGAGAGACAGAAAGAGAAAGAGAGGCCTGTTTTTAATCTCCATGCCTGTCATTTATTTCTTTCACACAAAAAGTATGGGACACAGGTGGCTGAATGTCAAAGATCGTACCCTGTCTGCATGCTTCATAAGGCATGGGACATATATATGAAACAGGCTGGGCGGACAGAAAAATCACAAGAAATGGGTGCATTTTTAGTGACCCAGGTCAAAGGTTGCACTGCTTTTGGTGTTTTACAAATGTTTGACAGATTAAATGCCCACCTCCCATGGTTAGCAAATAAGCCATGCAAGTAAGAGTATTCATAAGAAATAAAACTTCATTCAGTGTCCTTATTGTGAGGGATCAGGGTCAGCTAGCCTATGTAGCACATGCACGCTCTCAGTACACATGCACACTCCTGAAGTGTGTTGGATTTTGGAAAACACATATTAAAATAATTTGGTAATGGTAAATTAACACCCTGGTAAATTATTAAAAATGGATCTCAAAATTAAACCTCAAAAAGTATTAGAACTAGGCAGATAAGATATTTAGATATCATTATCAAAGAAGGTAATAATTGTATCAGTTCCTATATACATATTTGGCTCTTTAATAACCTTTTAAATTAAAAGTATATTTAGTGCTATTTCTGCTTTGCATTGCAATGGAAATAAGTAAGAATAGAATGGAGACTGAAAGCCAATGAAGATTCAATATGTCATAATGCATAGATCTACAGCAATATTTTTCAAATTTCTTGTTAAGGTCATATTGTATTCATTCTTGTTCCCAGTAGTCCTCAGTCTGACACGTAAGGTGAAATGCTGTGATTGTTTAAAATAACATATTTTCACATAGTGACAACACATGAAGTTCTTGGTAGGCCCATGAGAGTATTGTAAATGCACTTGAGGATCAATGACCTGTATATAAACTGTTTGTACAAGTGTTGATCCTTACGTACATCCATACTGTGCAAAGTATCATTTCAGAAGAGATTGTTTTAGTGATATTATAGCGACTCTGAGGTTTTGGGTTTATTTATGTCAGATCTTTCTTCCCTTTGGCAATTTCTCAAGGTAGAAAGTATCTATTTTGCTTGGTGATATTTTCTGCATAAATGGCTATTAGAATTATATTGTCCAAGAATCCACACTGTTTTATGTCTTCTAAATCTATGGCTCTTACTTTAAAAATGCTTCTCAAAGTAAGTTCTTCTCTTGCTCTCTGTCCCTGAAGATTACCTTAGGTAACGTGGATGGGGTAAGGACTGGACAGTATTATACACTAGCACAGGAAAAGTGTGATTTGGGACTAGATTTGATTATGGCTGTGGAATACTTTCATTCTGTTATTGAAGGATTTAGCTTATTTTCCTAAGGAAGCAAGGTTTCTGAAATAATACTTTATTTTTTATTGTCTTGATCTGTCTCATTCTGTTCTTTCCTCCTTAAATCAAGCAAATTGTAACAGGTTTCAGTCAAATTGTACATAAGGTAGTGGGTTCTCAGACAAAGATGTTTCTTTAAGTAATATAGAGCTAAAGTGATGAAAAAAGATATTAGATGTGATGATGACTGTGGGTTGTTGCTTGCTGCAGCTAAGTCTCCCTGCTACTGAACACCGAAGAAGCCACATGGAAGAGCAAATTTCCCCATAAAATTTCAAATTTTAGGAAATCCATAGAAAATCAACCTCCATGAGTTCTGGTGCTCAAAGAACTTCTTTTGTTACTAATGGTTGAGGTTTTTTTTCCTTAGGCTTTGCAATAGAGGTGTTTTTATCAGGGCTTACTTAATTTGTCCAAATT
This sequence comes from Pardalotus punctatus, assembly GCA_013400915.1. Taxonomy (NCBI): domain Eukaryota; kingdom Metazoa; phylum Chordata; class Aves; order Passeriformes; family Pardalotidae; genus Pardalotus; species Pardalotus punctatus. The sequence goes on from VZTX01028016.1 coordinate 137,977, forward strand.
AAACTGAAGGATATCTGAACCTGTTTTGCAACTTTCTCTGAATTACTTAATGCATTTCTTCAGCATTTTGGTCCTAAGAAACATGTTTTTTGGGTTCATGTTTTGAGTATTGAAAATTCTGAAAACTTTTTTAGCAGAAGTTGCAATGAGAAATCTGATTGTGTCCTCTGTATGATCTATGTTTTCTATGTCAGATGAATCCCATGCTAATGTCTATGCTACATGCAAAATTGTAAATTAAATATATTTAACCTCAGAAATATACTCCAGTTATTATTTCAAGATGATGTCACCTTTTTGCAGCTGTCACTGCTAACTTTTTCAAGAAGGATCTTCAGAAAGAGCAAAGGCTTGTGAAATGGCAAGATTAAAAGTCTGATAACACTAGGAAACTGACTACTGAAAAAAGAAGAATAAGAATTACCAGAGTAAGAATACTGGATAACTGCTATTATTTTTGCTCTGTACCCTATCTGTTGGTTGAAATACACAGAAGCAATTATTTTTTTTTTTAGTTACAGACTTTACAAAAGAGAAGATGCATATTCATAGCACTCAGAACAGGGGGTTGGGAACATCTTCCTGAATGAATGTTCCTGTGTTTGTGTATATGTTTGATGCATATGTGTTTTGTGCATATATATGCCTTTTATGTGCATGAACTACATGAAATTCCAGAATAATGAAACAGATCACAAAGAAACTGAAGAGTATCTACCTTACTGAAGTCTCCTTTTTAGGGCATACATTGTGGCTTTATTTGGGAAAAAATGTGTTCTGTTCCTTCCCCTGATTTTTTGTGTCCATGTGCAGAATAACTGAAATTTTTGTACTGGGCAGATGAATAGCTTTTATTACATTTGAATGTAAATCTTTTGGCAAAAGGAGTGCAAAACTTCAACATTTCCTTTTGTTGTCAGATATATTTGCTGCTTCATTTCAGGGACTGACATGGAATGACTGACTCATTGACACTCTGGGCCTCAAGTCCAGGTATGAAAAAGTAAGATTTCACTGGTTCCTTTTTCTGTTCCCACGTTTTTAAGGTGATACACAGGCCACATAGAGTCGCTCAGAAGGCAGCAGCCACACACCAGACCTACTCTCAGGGAGCTGTTCCTAACAACCTTTCTGCTTGGCTTAGGAAAGCATCCTTCTGCCTAAGTGAACTGCAAAATCACCTTTACATTTGACAGCAGAGTAACACCTTTTAACAAGCTGGAAATTCTCGGCAATCGCATGCAACATCTCAACTGACCAGCAGTTCCATGGCTTTGACAAAACCAAACAGGCAAAGCCCTGTTCTCCCCAATGCTTGTGCTGTGGATGTGGTCAGAACACGCTACATCTGCCTCTCAACATGCTTCCTTGGGTCTTCTTTTTATTGAAAAAGGGTAAGTGAAACTGTGATATGTACCTTCAGCTCTCTCCAGTTGTCTTGGTTTGAAGACAGGTATCTGCTAAGGAAGGTGTAAACCTCCCCCAAAACCACAAATGTGAATCCCCTTCCCTCCGAATTATTATAACTTTGAAATCAAGGGCTTTCAGGCAAAGATATGGGGAAAGGAATAACAGTTCTTTACTAGTATCTATGGCAAGGCAAACAATCAATAACAACAGTAGCAATAATAAACAAACAAACAAAAACCAGAATACGAAGTGACAGAAGTCTCTGAACTGTCGAGTGCTTTTCCCGTTCGGTGCAGTTCCGGTCCCAGCCGNAGCCAGGAGGATGTGCCCTCCGGGAGACGTCCCCTTCCCAGACGAAAGTTCCCCACTGTTCCCTCCGTGGTCCAGAGTTGTCTCTGCTGACCACCTCTGCTCTTTCCTCACCACGCCCAGCTATCCCTTTTGTCTCTTACAAAAGAAGTTAATGGTCCTTAAGTATCCAGTTATTAGTAATCTAGCGACAGGGAAGGGGAAAAAATTCCACACCTCTCAACCTCCAACCCCAGTGTAATGTCGGGATGCATGGGATGCAGCTACAGTGGCCATTTGAACTCAAAAGTTTGGGAGTGTTCTGGTTCATGTTTTAGCCCAGCCTCTCTATCCTTCCCTCCTTCCAGGTTTGCTTTTCCCAGGTAGTTGTTCTGTGACCAGGTCTACCTAATTTCTCCAGGCAGCAGGACCTCCTGCCCATCCTGGAGAGAGAACAGTAACCTGGATGGGCCATGGATCTAATCCTATGAGTGTTTTTATGTTCTTCTCCTAAAAACTTGTGGAAACTGCTGTAGCTGGGTAAGTTAGGCATGTACTCTATGTAACAGAATTTTAAGACATCTTTGCATAAAGGATTTGAAAGATACCTACTTGTTGAGGCAAATCTTCTACTAGATGGTTGTTTCACCCCTCAACCAAAAATAGCTTCCAAAAACTATATTACAAATTAGAACCCTCCTGTACTCACTCTATTGCTTGATACATCTCTAGCTCCAAAATTCCTCTCTCTTGTTGCTCATTTTTATCTCTGAGTTGAAACAATAGAACAAATTCTAATATACTAAGATTCAAAGCAATTTAAATCCAGAAAAATGTCTGGAAGGAAATATAAATAACATACTGTAATATGCTATTCTATGATTCTTCAAGCAGCAAGAATGATCACTGATCTATAATGTGAGACAAAAAAGTTTCATGCTAGACAGAAAGAGAGAAATCCAAGGGGACAAAATCGCTCACATATTTTAAAGGCTGTGGCCTCTCCTGGATACAGAATTGCAAAAAGGAATGAAAATGAGGGCAATTGAAATTCAATTATATTCTCCAAATATAGAACAAGTGATATGTCCTAAGATAAAATAACTGTGTGAAAAGTTATGGCAGAATTCATTGCACTCCCCTTTGGAACTATAGGTGTAAGAACAAAAAGTTTTTCAAATGTGTCCTTTTCTAAGGAGTCTTTCATTTTCAGAAGCAGTATATGTAGCTCACATGGAAAGAAGTGTTGCCAATATAAACACATTTTTTCTCTGATATAAAAGCCAAAAAGAAAATTATTCACATAAAAACCAAATAAATCAATAGTGTTTACAGTTACTACTGAGTTTAAGAGGTTTTTTTTCTTCTAAAATTTTTATATGTATATATACTTGTGTGCTTGAACATATGTGCATATACATATCTATTTGTGCATATCTGAAAGAAAGAATGATATATTTTTTGTATTAATATTTGAATGATAGTGAAGCAGTTATCCCACCATGGCTTGAAAATTGTGCATTTCAGTCAACTGGTGATAAATCACAAATTTTTCTCTTAAACACACATACACACACTTCTCAGGTTAAAACAAAAAAAATAAATTTCAAAATTATTTAAGCTAAATAACTTGAATACAAGATTTTGCAACAGCTGGACAAAGATTCTGTCTTTAGAGCACAGTAAGAATATGACTAATTTTTAGGAATTATTAATTTTGCAGTGGATTGGTGGAAGATGCATGGAAGAAGAAAGGAAGGAATAGCATGTACTGTAGTCTGTATTGGTTATTACCCTAAATATTGTGAAGATACTGTATGTATATAAGAAAATACAGAATATTCTTAGTGTATTTGCTGGAGAATATTGAAGGTGAATAGGGAGAGGAATAAAAATATCTATTATATATAAAGTAGGAGAGTAATGTTTTCCATTGAACAATAATTTTTAAATTTAGCTGTTACATTCTCAAGAAGATCAAGGAAATGTAAATACTGCTAATATCATTGCCACAATTCTTTATATTAGGAAAAAAAATGGTCAAGATATAAATTGACTGAAACTCAGTTTATTTAAAATTTCCTGAAGATTGACTGAAAGTCAGCAGTTCCAACCTTCTCTAAGTGCTGGACCTACTAAGACCAGGCTTTTCTGGACCATGTACTGTCAAGTTCTAAATATCTGCAGTGACAGGCATTCCAAAATTTCTTAGGGCAAATTGCTTCAAAATCCTTTCTTTGAATTAAAACATTCCTTACATTTAATTAGAATTTCTGTTTTTCCAGCATGTGTTCATTTTTTCCTCTTCTGTTCTGTGAACTTCTGAGAAGAATCTGTCTCCATCTTCTCTCCGTACCCTGGTGTGGTAGTTGCAGACAGACATAAGATCTCCTTTGCCTTTGCTCCTCTCCAGGCTGAACAGGCCCATTTCTCTCTGTCCTTCTACAACCTGTTCCTCATTACCTGGTATCCCCCTCCACTTCAGTATGTCCAGGTTTTTTCTGAAGCCAGGGTACCAAAACCAGATGCAGTAATGAAAATACACTCACATATGTTGAATACAGCGAAGTAACCACTTCCCTTAATCCCTTGTCTACACTCTTGCTAGTACAGACTTGAATTAACTCTCTCTACAGCAGGGCACTCTGATAGCTTGTGTTCAGCTGGTTGTTCACCAGGACTTCCAAGTGGTTTTATTCAAAGCTGCTTTCTAGCTGGGCAACTGGACAGTATTCCACTTTCCCAGACACAGGAGGCTGCATTTGCTTTTATTAAATTTTATGAGGCTCCTGTTAGCCTCTTTCTACAACCTGTTGAATTGTCTCTGAATAAGAAGGCCCTGCACTCTGGCATATCAGATGTTTATCCTGCAGTTTGATATCTGTAAATACTGCCTTAAAAATCTGTGAAATAATTTTGGTTTAGTCTAACAAACTAATGGTTCCATTATCATTTTAATGATTATATATTTCTGCTCTGTTTTAGGTAATTGGGGGCTGAAAATACAAACTCAGTACCACTTTTCCATTGTGGATGTCAGATTGTGTATCAGTGGAAGGAGCAATAGTGTTACTTATCAATAAATCCATGAAAAAAGAGTGGATATTTACAATATTAAAAAAAAATCCAATCTCAAGTACCTAGAAGAAGAGGAAGTTCTCATATGCTCAGGGACTCAAGCATTAAAATGCAGGATGTGAAAAACTTAGATTCAGATCACTCTTCTGCGTAAATTGTTGCGATAAATGCTTGCCCTTAACTTAAACTAACATAAAAGGGCTCTTTCAATGTCTCCTGTTGGCACTGTTCCACTGCATATACTCAATTAAATATTTACTGGGGAGAGGAAGTCCATGTGTTCCCATCTCCTGAGCAAGTGTCCTAGCTAGAGAACTGGAGAGCTAACCTTGTTCTCTATCTCAATCACATTTTGAGCATTTTATCTGAAGTGGAACAATGTCAACAGGAAAGGTTGAAATAAGTGTCCTAAAATATCTTGTAGCCTCACAGTTCACACCTTTGTCCAATTCAGAATTGGGATTGAAACAGCATAAATAACCTTTCAGATAAATTGCCTAATCGTCAAGTATTTTCAAATGTCTCCCTCAATCTCTCTGTTTGGAATAACTTTTTATAAATTGCTTAAATACAGATTGAGATAGCATAGAATGTCTCTCTTACCTGACATCTGGGATATTTTCAAGCTGAGAGATTGCTATTCAAATTTCCTTGGGCAAAGGAAGAACTGAGCTGCTGAGCAAGATATTTCATAGTGCTCATTTTATCACAGTTAAGAAAAAAATAAAGGTATTAAAGCTCATTTATTTCATAAAAATAAATTATCATGTGTAAACCATGTGGTCCCTGAAAAAAACAGGTTTTGTCATATATTTACTGTCAGAACATAAACCTGTCACATAAATGTTTTTCCACAGGTGTAAGTGCCTCATACGCAATTACTTCACATCATGAAGTTAGATTTACTCTGCCTCGCACAAGAAGCTAGAACTGTAGTTCTTGACCAGAAATATTTTCAGTTTCAGTCTTAACTGGCACCTTAGAGTTTTTTCTGGGTTGATGGCCTTGCAAATTGAATGATTACAGGAGATTATGACAGGGAAACAAACCCCCGAAAGAAACTTTGTGGCTGTTGTATACTCTATCATTTTTGAAAAAGGCCTTGGGGTTTTCCAGGCCTCTCACATTACTAGCAGTACCAGATTGGTGGTTTTGTCTGCAAGCCAGACTATAAATCACCATCAGTGTTAGGCATGATATTCACTATTAATGCCTTGTTTTCCCTACTGAAATATCTTTCTGTGTTTATTTTCTCTTGATCCTTGGCATTCTGCTGACCATGAGTCAAAAGAACAAGTTGGACATTCCTCTCTGTCTTGCCTCAGTGAACCCCTCATTTTCTTGACCATTAACCATTCTCTGGAATGTACATTTACTGTTGTCATCTTTAAGGCCCCATATTCCCCTCCCCCAGCTACAGTCCCTTCCTGGCACCAGGTTGCAAAACAATATTTCCCATATACTGAATGAAGAGCATGTCATAGGCTGTTTGACATGGTCTGGGAGCCCACAGGAAATCACTGATGCACAAACCACTTTTATTTCACAAGACTGTGGGAGCCCAGAGGGATAAGTAGCCTTTCTGCTAGGGCAAACACACCTCACACGCACAAAACCAATATTCATGCCTTTGCTGTTTAATAGGTTTCATATTCATGCAGAAAAGGATTGTAGACTGATATTTATTGAAAGCTGTACCTTGAGAGAATTTTTCTTGAAATGTGTGATTTCAAAAGCTTGATTTCATGCACCAGCTGTTCTCTTTCTTTGCAAAAATGTTGTGTTTACTGGAGCGAGGAGCAGTCTATATTCATTATTCAGGAGCACGGAAGTTTTGACTTTTTCTTGAGCTTCTGCAAAACCCTTCAAAGGGAATGAAAAGGAAAATGGTTCAACATAAGTTCAGTTAGATGGCTGAATAATTCATAATGGTATTTCCCAGAAGGCTGCTAGTTCAAATACTTTCTTTTATAAAATAGATTTGTGACTAGGCCTCTTTTCCTTATTGGACTGTTTGATTTTGAGTGGGCTGAAAGTTAATAGATATTTTATCATATTGCTTTGAGAAGGGGAAAATGCATACACATACTATATCAGTCTGCATCTTTATCTTAGTCATGTTTCTTTAGCACTAAAACAAATCAACTTTGCCAACCAAGAGGCTGTGAAAAGTCGAAAAGTTTAAGTTTTCGGAGCTTTCTAACTCACTCATACATCCTTGTCCATACTCTACCAATACAGCCACAGTAGTTCTGACAAAGATTTATACCATGATACCAAACGTAGTCTGTGGTTCTTTGTATGTAGATTTTATTACAATATTGTAATCTAATGAATTGACTTTCATATGTAATTGATTTGGCATGATGTAGCTAACAGCAATCAACCTCCAGCACTAGAAAAGTCATGGCACTTCTTGCTCAGAAAGATCATATTTCTAGCTATCCGGTGAAGTGCAACTTAGCTAAAACATACTTGAATTACATTTAAAAAAAAAACAAAAAAAACCCCAAAACACACAAAACCCAAACCAACAAAACCCACATGAAATTAATTAGAATTAAGGACTGAAATAACTTTTTAGCCACATGCCAATAGTAGAGATGGGAGCTGGACTATGAACCAGATGAATTACCAATACCAGTCTTGCAGTTTATACATCTACCATCTGACAACCAGACGTAGTACCTTCTAGATGCTTTGTTCCACCCTGACAATGCAAAACACCCACAAACCTGGCTTAGCTAACCTGTAAAGCTAAGTTGATGACTGTGCATTGGTAGAATTATAAGCAGCAGCTGTCATTCAGCTGTGAGATTGTTCTGTGCCTCCTAAGCCTTTATCTCTCACATTTTGCCATTAAGGAAAGAGTGGAAGAGTGTGTAACTCTACTAGAGAAATCTTACTCACACTTGTAGCAGGGGTTAGGCACTTGAATTAGTCCTTATATGAAAGTCAATATGTGGCCACAGTGGCTTGTAATTTAGAGTGGGATTTCTGTCTTGCAAAGTTAGATATCTAAGCATTGAAATCTGACGTCATCTGTGTTTCTTACGTAGTGAGTGGAGAGAAATAAGCAGAGCTTGCTCTTATGCGTCCAAGTCTCTATTTTAGTTTAAGCTGAACTGCATTTTAGATTGCCTATTACATAGAGTTTATATAAATGTATTCAGACTTCAATTTCTAATTTTTAGCTATCTGAATTTTAGATTCACTCCCTTAGTGACATGCACATTTACTGAACAGAAAAGCCATTAAATGGCAGGCACTAAGTTGGATTAGCTGCAAGTTGGTCCTCTTGCAAGGGGAAATGTTTTTCACCACAAAATTTTTCTGTTTTCTGGTTTTTTTGCTCCCTACTGAGCAGGTTTCATCCATAGAAGGGGCAGTTGATTTCCTAGACCCTTCATCTCCATTTGTATCAGTCCTACTGAGAGCAAGACCTGCAGATCAGTTCCTAACAGGCTATGAGAAATAACTGAAAAAAAAGTTTTACACATGTTGTTCTTGGATATACTTCTTCAAAAGGTTCATGTATTTTTTAAAATATTTTTTAATACTTTAAATATTATCCTTTTCCTCCTTCATCACATTTATTCTTTGTGTGGTGACTCATATTCTCTTGTTCTAAGATCAGTTTTCAGTGATAATACAATAAAAAATACCTATATTTTCAAAAGATATATAATGATAGAACACAAAAGAATGACCTAAATTCTTTTTATACACATAAAGCTTTGTCATCATTAATAAAGAAGGTTTATTTCTACAGTTTAAATTTTCTTTTAAATCCAATTTAATTGGAGAATGTTGACTGCTATTAAAGATCTTGGGGATTTTTGAGCCTAGGAAAGACCATATGAATAGAATTTCCAGGTACTTCTAGGCAAACTTATTTACATATAAACCAGATACATGTTCTTTCTTATACCACAGATTTTCAACCTATTTGCGTGTAGGCAAAAGATTAAACTAGCCTAATTAGATAGCATTGACTTTTGGGGTTTTTCCATTGGTGATGAAAACCTTATGTACTCATTTAAAAAACCTCCATGTTTCTTTCATTTTCTGTACAAAAGTCTTGCTAAAGAGAAATAAACCAGGGGAAAGGATTGTTCTGCTCTGCTCTGCACTGGTGTGGCCTCACCTCAAGTCCTGTGTGCAGTTTTGGTGTCAAAATATGAGAAAGATGTTAAACTGTTGGAGAGCATCCAAAGGAGGGAAATAAAGATGGTGAAGGGCCTGGAAGGAAAGCCAAATGAGGAGCAGCTGAGGTCACTTGGTCTGTTCTGCCTGGAGGGGACTGTGGGGAGACATTGTCGTCTACAACTTCCCCACAGGAGGAAGAGTAGGGACAGGCATTGATCTCTTCTCTCTGGTAACCAGTCACAGGACCTGAGGGAATGGCCTGAAGCTGTGTCAGGGGACATTTAGTTTCAATATTAGGAAAAGGTTCTTCACCCAGAGGGTGGTGGGACCCTGGAACAAGCTCCTCAGGGAAGTTGTCACAGTACCAAGCCTGACAGAGTTCAAGAAGCACTTGGACAATGTACTTGGGCACAAGGTGTGATTCTTGGGAATGGTTCTGTGCAGGTCCAGGAGTTGGACTCAGTGATCTTTGTTAGTCCCTTCTGATCTTTGTCAGTACCTTCCAGCTCAACACAGTCTTTGATTCTGTGATTCTGTGTCTGGTCTGAGAGCTCTTTAGCAGATCTACACTATGAAAAGTATCCATTTGGATAATAATCTCTGGATCCCATGCCAGAAAAGGTAGATCAGTTTGCATCCACACTGCCCAGTGATGGGCCCCTATAGTACAGACTGATTGTGTTTCTGAGACTGATAGTGTTTTCCTGCACTGGCCTTTGCTTGGGGCCACATAGCAGGACCCAGAGATATAACAACAATTTTTTGTTTGTTTGTTTTGCTTTGCTTTTTGTTTTCTTGTTTAAAAGATCTGAAATAATGGCAGAATTCACCAGAATAATGTTTGTTAATGAAGCAGAGCATGTGTTGTATATTTTAGATAATGATATGAGGATGCCTGGGGTGCTGGAGTGTGAAAGACCTGCTAAGGTCTTGGTGATGTTGGGTGACTGATTGAGCAGAGGTGCAAAACTCCCTTCCTCTTTCTGGATGTAGTATGTTGAAAAGTCTTTTCCCAAAACAAGAAAAAAACCCCTAGGTTTCATCCTAGAGAAAAAGAAATGGTTTATTCTAATAGAAAGACCAGGAATTAAATTGTCTGTGTAATAGGGATAATTTGGGGATTAGGATCTGAACCACAGTAAAGTGGAAGGGTAAGTTATTTGCCTTTGTGGGAACAGCTGATCCCCAGTCTTCACTCCAGGGAGGTAAACAAAATTTCAGTCCTGAAAGTTACAGGTCAAAAAGGAGCTCTGAGTAGAAAGAGACCTTTGTTATTTCTCAGTGTTAATTTCTCTGCTTATGCTACTGATACTGAACTTTGCCTACTTGATATTTGCACTGCATTCCTCCTTATAACTTTTTAATTTTCTGTTCTTCTCTGCTTGTTACCCTTAAAACACAGATTCCAGTTTGTGAAGAACTTGTTAAAAGCAAATTTTTATGCTAAATAGTCCCATAATGACTTCTGAATTCAAAGCTGAGGAATATATATCAGTACATCCTTCCTGTGGCACCAAAGATGCACAAGCCCAAAATCACTTATTTTGACCCCATCAAATACCTTTGATAAAGTTGTGTATGATGTTGTTTATTGTGGACATTTCTAACATTTTCTATGATGGTTTGGTCAACTTGTATACAAAAACCACTCAATTTCCATATATCAACGTGGCTCCATGTGTATTCCTATGTGGAATAACAGCTGAGGCCCCACCCAAGGAAGACTGAAATTTTGCCCAGGGCTAGAGGAAAAAGTGGACCCTTTGTGATGTAGTTATTTCATGTACACAGTGACTTATTGGCTTATTTTAATTTTACCAAAATATAAAATCATAATTGTCAAAAAAACAAGTCTAATTTTTTGTCCAAGTTGATAATCATATTTCAAATGTTATATCTTAGGGGAAAAGAGATTGCTATTTTTTCTTGCCCTAATCAACGAGGCAGAATAATCCCAGGAAAGCAACTGCACAAAATATCTCATGGGCCAGATAACCAAACACAGTTAATTATTCTGTAATTCAAGAAAGATTGAGTGAGTGATATGGCAGGAGGTAGTGCCAAGTTATGGACACTTGAACAGATTTCCCCCCCACCCTTTCCCTGGAAGCTGAGAACATTTCTAATAAATAAGTCACTTAATGTATCTCCTGTTAACTTTCTTCTTATTTCTACTGAAATAAGCTGCAAACCAACATCCAATAACAGCCAGCCCACTATCAGACATACCTGTATTAATTGGTCCAAGCTGTTGTTCATGAATGACAAGAAATAACTTTAAGGAGGTCTGCTGGAACATTGTTTTATACTAACATTGGAGCTCTGAATGTTCAAAATTGGAAATATTTATGTGTTTTTAAAATATTAACAAATAATATTGACATGAGGTAATAAAAATCCATAGAAATGAACAATTTATGACTAATAAGAGGGGGCATTATTCTTGAGGACATGTAATCCCCTAATTACACTTTAAACATTGGAGGAGATGTTCATTGTTTGAGTACTTTCCATTTGTCAGTGTGCTCTTGGCAGACCTTTTAGTAGTTTCAGCAAGAGAGAAATGAAATGAGATGGAAAACATTAAAAATAATACTCAAAATACTATTTAGGCATGTGATCCTCTTATGAACTTCACATTGAGCTATTAAAATGCATTCAATAACTGCATAACAAAGAGGTAACAGGCTATACCAAGAAAAGGGGATTTTTATGTGGTCAAATCACTAAAGAACATAGGAGTTGATTTGATTTCTGTACAGTTCATGTGTAAGCAGCATTGAGGAATTTGGCCTTCTAAAGATCATCTACTGAAACTGCCATTTGACCAATAAAGCTCATTCTCCACTTCATTATAACTGCAGCAGTCTTTAAAGGATTAGATAGAATTTAACCTACTGCTTTATTTTCCACAGCTGTATATGGTTGCATTGTTACCTTTGTGAGAGTCAGTAACCAGCTCTTCAGATCTTAAGAAGACAACAACACTTTCTAGTCTCAGCAAGGCAGGAATTTACCACAACCTATTAAAGGATGTCCCCACTCCATGGGTCTTATCACTTCTCATCTCCCACCCAAGTAGCCCAGAAAGGAGTCCCATGACCTTCTGTTTTATCTGCCCTCACCAGAATCCTGGAGAGTACTCTGTTGGTCAAAAGTGTTTTATGACAAAAGTGAAAACATATCTTATATGAAAATCCAAGAGGTTATTACTGGTATAGTTGAAATTTTAAAGTCTAATCACACAATTATTACTATTAGTTCAGATCTAGTTATTACAGAAAATGAAAGAGAAAAAAAAAGACTCAAATATGAACATATAGAATTATTATTATTATTATTATTATTATTATTATTATTATTATTATTATTACTACTATTACTACTATTACTATTACTATAAATATGGGTGGGATACATTGAATTGGAAGCATCCTGATTGCTCCACCAGGAGGACTGTGATGTTGATATTTTCGTCTTTCTTACCCCAGAATCCATATCTTATATATCTGCTAACATTGTTTTACAACTTTCTCTATTGCCACTTGCTTGCAAATTCATGGTGAAACAAATTTTACTCTATATGGTGCATTTTACATAACCATGTACTTTTTCATTGTTCTGTGTTGCTACTGCAGTTGTTGGGGGTTTTTTTTGAGCTCCAGACCTGCATTTTAAGCGACCACTGGTGGTTTGTTTAGAGCTATGGGGTCCCCAGCTTCACTCTGTACCCTGATTCCAATCATCCCATGCCTGCACTCTACTGCATCTTGTGTCCCCACTTCCCAAGTCATCTGCTTTCATACCAGGCCGACACTTCATAATTATTTTTATTAGAGTAATAAAAAAAATTCTCCTACACAGAAAAATTACCATTTTCTATTACCTATACAAAGCTTTGGTTACAGCACATGGTAAGTGAACACTCCAAATTAAGAGTAGTCAGCTCATCCTTAGAAAAATTGCAGTTACAGGTAAACCAAGTGGAAACACAGGTAAAATTAGAAGGGTCAGAGAAAGGAAAGCTAACAAGTTTCAGTCCTGAGGCCTTGCAAAATCACTAGAAAACCAGTAGCCTACCACCAGCAGTAGCAATACACTTTTCCCTGGGTTGCAGGATGTAGGCATCTGCATTCAGGTCTGTTGAGGAAGTCAATAGCATTAGACGGCTATGTCCAGCAAGCTGTTTATTTCTTTAGGTGCTGAAGCTTGCCTCAATTTAATGTGGTAATTAAGTTTTTAAGCTAAGCAGAATGAATACAGGCCTTTATGCTCCCTCAGTGCCAATGTGACGACAACAGGAAATGAATAGCAAGGGATAAAAAGGAGACAAAATCTAAAAGGATTTTGCAAACAAATACCAGATTCTTTTCAAGACAGAGCTGTGACTTGGCTCTCTTTAAGGTTGAGATCCTTGATTTTTAAGCTACTGGCTGCTACTCACCCTCCTGATTCAGTTCCTAGAAGAGCAGGACCATAGCAAGCTGGAATGAAAATAAAACAATAGGGAAAACTAGAAAGTATTTGCCTTCTAAATTTTCTGTCTGGAGAAATATTGGTAATTTGTAAAAATAACATTAATTTGATAATTCAGTGGTTGTCAGTCTCACAATACCTTGTTGAATGAACTAGGCAAGTTTTGTGACATCTATTTTTCATACACACAGATAAATGAAAGGCTGGATATTTAGATGGTAGTGGGTAATTAAGAAAAGTCATGTGTCTGTGTTGTGAGCGCAGTGGAACCATGCTTCTGTGCTTGGGCTATTTTTTTGGCTGGACAGGGATCTCAATCACTGCTGCCCAGCCAGTGTGCAGACAGCCAGCTCAGGGTATGGGAAAGTGGCATTTGGACTTGTCTACAAAAGCCTTCAGAGACTTAGACCTGTGCTTAACTTGTGAGGCTGAGGTTAGGCTATGCGAAAAATCTCAATTACACACTCACAGAGAAGCTCAGAGAGACCATGGAAGGAGGGGAACCCAAATAATTTTCTGCCAGCTTACTCCCAGGGGGCCATCCGTCCCTCACATATCAAGCTGAGTAAAAGAAATAAAAACGTTCACGTTCTTACAAAAATCCTACTGTCCCTCTCATGATTTTTCTAGATTAGGGGAATTTTAAATGAGCATCCCTGCTTTATGAATACTCCTCAAATATTTATTCCTCTGCTGATAAATTCAGTACTGTAAACAAAAGTAAAAACAAAGCAAATCAATTTTGAAATAGCAAAAAGCCTCCAACAAAAAATGTTTCAAACAACAATAATTTTTGACCAGAGAATTAAAACTATATTTTATGTTATTTGATTCAAGTCAAGAGAGGTGATTATCCCGCTTTTAACTATATAAATCACTGTTGTGGTCTCACCTGGAGTACTGTGTGTGGTTCTGGGCTCCACAATTTCAGAAGGATGTGAAGGTGTCCAGAGGAGGCCAACAAATCTTGTGAGATGGATGGAAGGAATGTCCCACAAGGAGCCATTAAGGACCATGGGTTTTTCTAGGCTGAAAAAATGGAAGCTAAGGGGTGACTTCATGCTCTCTTCAGCTTCTGGAGGACAGTAAATGGAGAGGGAGGTGCTCTTCTCCAGTATCCATTGATAGGATGTGTTTGTGTTCAAAACTGCAGCAGGGGAGGTTCAAACTTGACGTTAGGAAGCTTTTTTTTTTTTTAACTGAGAAAGCAGTCAAACCCTGGAAGAGGCTTCCTAGAGAGATGATTGATTCTCCACGCCTGCCAGAGTTGAAGAGACTTTTGGACAATGACCTTAGTAACTGTTGGTCATCCCTGCATTGTTTAAGCAGTTGGACGATAATTTTTTGTCCCTTCAAACTGAATTAGTCTATTCTGTTCTAATGCAGAAATCCAGGAAAATATTTTGATTTGCACCAAAGTGTTGGAAGAACATAAGAGGAAAGAGATAAAGCCTTCAGAAGGGCAAAACCTGAATTACTTAGAAGTTCCTTGATACTGTAGAAGAGGCCATATTAAAAATAGGAATGATTTTTGTTTTCCTTTCTAGGTAGGGTGTTTCTTATATCTGTGAAGATAGGGAAGGGTCTTGCAATGAGTTCAGTAGGTTGAGGATCAACCAGGTTGCATCCAGGAATTTCAAATCACTTTTTTAACAGCAGAAGTTGCACTTTGAAATTTGATGGTAATTGTCTGAACTTAGGTGGCAATCTTTTGGGATTTTTTTACTTTTTTTTTTTTTTTTTTTAATAAACTCTATTATTTACTCTTTTTTTCCCAGCTTTCTTTTCTCACTGCTGCATCTTTCTTGTCAATGCAATATAGGTCTGAGTAGAGCTGTGTTCTCTTTCATCAGTTTCTCTGGAGGCAGCTATCATTTAGGGTAATTCTACTTATTCTAATAGATATTTTTTGACAAAAAAAAGTTTCTCATCCTTCCATTAATTTGATTTTGCCCTCTTCCATATGCAGCTGGTGGCAAATGCTGTCAATATTAGGCTGTTAGTTTCAGTCCACTATGACTTTTACGTACTACCAGTAAGATTCCATTGCTTGTAGCATTTTATTCTATCAATTTATATTTGTACATTTTTTACAAAGTACTCTAGCAAGTGAACAAGAATGTAGAGACCAACAGAGAAAAAAAGCCAATCTGAAAAAAATAGTGAATAATTAATTGTTTTGATTATGTGTAAATTATTTCTCATGTTACCCAGAAGTCTGAAATCATTGTTGCACTTATCAGTGTGTACAAAGGAAACACAGGAAAGGAGATCTCAAGGGCTGGTGACATTCCAATTCTACTTCTAAAAATCACTATGGGAAGTTTTGTGAAAAGTTCACTGTGAATTTATAGGTCTCTAATGAAAAGCAATTGTGTTTATCCAATCTCTAAAACAAAGTAGATAATATGTACTCTTAACTTGCTCTGACTTTGCATCCACAAGAACTTGTTAGAGTAGGTTCTTGAGAAACTTAGATTGCAGCTGGTGTATGTCTCTGACATAAATCCCACCAATACTCAGGAATCAACAAACGAACTTAAGAAAAACCCAATTTCTATAAAAGATGCATAACTTAATTGTCTGAATGTATATTAATAAAGTGTTTGTATCTTCTTCATAAATTCAGGAGATAAATATAACTACTACGAGCATGTAACTACCATCAGTTTAATAACTTTCCATCTCAGTGATAGTTAACAAAATATCCTAATCAGCTGAGATGGGGTTTGATCTTTCTGCCCATCTGAACCCTGCTATCCAAAGGGGCCCAACTCTGTATTTCATAGTCAATAGTCAACAATATTTATTTCCTCATCTTCACTTCACATACATATGGCAGAGGAATGTGAGAAAATTAAGAATGTGTGTTATAAATTACAACTTAATTCAGAACCTTCTGAGGCTGTAGTTAAATTTGTCTCTGGCAAAATGGAAGGTATCTGGCTTTCTCTACAAATGTCTAGAGCACATCCTTCAGTAGTGTTAAGAATAGAGCAAGACTTATTTTCACACAACAAAAATTTTATTGTTGGCTTGGCTAAATCTTCCAGTAATTTAAACACCCCAGATTTCAGTAATTATGTCTTGAAAAACAGTACTTTAAATGATGGAAAGTAATGTTTTCTAAAATAGAACAAGTTTCCTGACATTAAAACCTTTAAGAATAAGTTCTAGAGGATTCAGAAAATACTTCTAAACCTCTCATCCATAACACAGCTTGCTACACACTTCAATATTTCAACACTCCTACCCTTTTCTGCCAGCAGATAGGAAACCTGTAATATTTGTATCTGTCAAGTTTATATTTAACTTGCCCTTTTAAATAAAATGCTTAAACCTTTTATCTGAATTTTAAGGTTTTAATATGAGTGATCTGAGTTAAGGATAAAACTGACATCTGAAAGGATGTGTAATTGCCATGTAATGAAAAGGAGGATTATACCATTGCTCTTTCTCCATAAAAATGTATGTTGAGCCAAAAACACAAACCTGTTGAATATGAAAGCAGATTTTTTGATCAAAAATTGATATGCCTGAGTTCATTGGGATCATCAGAAGATTTCTGAAAGACATATTTTGTTTCTTTGGAATAAAGACATTAAATAGAAGACAAATACTTGCAATTGAAGTAATTTTGAGATTAATATTCTAATTTGAGGAGGAAAGTTAGGATTCTACAACCTCCTGTTGTATAAGATGTTTCATCTTGAACTATATTTCCTGTCAAAAACCTGTTTCACTGTCAAAAACCTGTTTCACTGTCTCCTAACCAGTGGCTCAGTTATCAATACTAGAAGTCTGGATTTTTTATTTATTGATTTATATTTTATTGAAGGGAAGGATTACCTGCAAGGGTGTTTAAGAATATTAGCAGTATAAATCCTGAAGTGATTGCATATTCAGTGCAGCTGAAGAAGGATTCTTAGAAGTTTGATCAACAATTAAGGTAATAGAGATGTTGAAATTCCAACAAATCTCAGAGAAACAAGATTGTAGTAAAAACCTTCTTGAGACCAAAAGTCTAAAGTCTAAATTAAACTTTCAGTATGTTACTCAGTCAGAAGAAATTGTAAAATGATAGTCCTTTAAAAATATAAAACAAATAAATGAAAAAACAACCCAAAAAACTAAAACCAACAAAATTACTACCCATACAAAACAAACAACAAAAAACCCCAAAAAACTCCTAACTAAAACCAAACTCAAAAAACCCAAACAAAAAAAAACCTCCAATCAGATTTTTCTTTAATTCTTTAGCTTCTTTTTAGTAAGACACACAGTCCTGAAACTTTCTTCTGACTTTCTACAGTCATAGAGTAATGTTTTGCACTTGCTTTTCTTTCTCATACAGAGGTATAAAATGTTTTACAAAGATGAGGAATCCTGAGTGGCTTCCCTCTACAAGGAATGTATTGAGGCTAACTATGCCACGTTTCAGTCTTCTTGCATAATGAGCTGAAAATCTGCGTGTAACCGTTTCCCACATGTGTTATTTGTGTTTCCAGTCTGTTGCATGGTTGTTTGTAGGAAAGATCGCCTATTGCTCTTCCATTCCATGTCCCCAGGCCCTGTCAGAAATGGAAAGGTTATTTCTCAGTGGAGTTCTGGGGTTAAATATTTTAATACAGGAGAAACAAAATAAAATGAAAATAGCCAGGAAGAGGAAAAAAGTATGGTGTTTGAGAAAAAAAATAAAAAGACATTTTGCTGCTCTTTTTCTGTTCTTTCCTAGGATCATCTTCATCTTTCAAATAATTTCATTATTTATGTCACAAGATGAACTGTTATACATGAAGAAGGAGGAAAAAATGTGCCTGTTTCCAGTTATTATTATAATTTCTTGGCTTCTTTTTAAAATTAATAATATTGCTAGTCAATATTGGTATATATATATATATCTATATCTATATCTATATATCTGAAAATATTACAGTGCAACCAAGACCATATAAATTGTTTCGTAAAGCATGTAATATCAAATTATTCTTATGGTATATTTTCTGAGAAATTTTAGAAAAAAAATTCAAGTAATTAAAAGTTTATAATGATAGATCCTCAAGGTTAAGAATGCCCCCATCCCCCTGTTTTTTTCCCTATAGTAATTTGAAATGAAAATAAACGTACTTTTAGCACTAGATAAGTATCAAACCTTGAATTAAGCTACCACTCAATTTGATAATCTAAAGATATGATGAAGTAAATGTGTATGGCTGTAATATCAGAGCTTGATTATTAATTAATCCCAATTGCCTGAAGGAATATTTTCAGAGATAGAAAAAAAAAAAAAAGTTCTTTTGTTTGTTATGTTTGGTTTTCACTTTTTTCCTACAACAAAAAAGTAGTTTATTTTCAATTATTTGTGACAATGAATCTTCCCTCCAATCATTCCAAAGAGAAATAACACCTAAACTGCTCTTCTCCCACCCCCACCTCGTTTTTCTGCATCATATCAGTTTATCTTGCAGCTCAATTTCTACATCATGCCAGTGGTACAGCATGTGTTCTCAAGACGGAAGTGATTACACTGTTTACATGCTGCTTTGATGGCATTTATCTCAGGAGTAATCTTTTAGGAGATAATTGAACTTTTGCTGTTATCACCAAGGATGCTTGAAGCATCTTTAAACACAGCATGGCATTCTTCTGCTAAGGACCTGCCCTTAGAGTACAGCATTGTAGTACTGGAGGCTCTGACTCTGTAACAACATACACACACCTGTGTACCCATGGTATGCAGCTTTTTCTGTGATACTGAACTCCTAGACTGAAAAGAATAGTGGCAACCCTCTGGAATTGCATAGCTAGCAGCACTGAACAATTTAATCACAATTCTTTAAAACAATTCCAATCATCATAAAACAATACGGCATTAAACGGATTATAATTGTGCCATTTTAATGCTGAAGTGTGGCCAAATGCAGTCACTTTTTATAATATATTTAAACACTGAGATATATATATATTTATATATTTTTACATATATATATATATGTATATATATATACACCCCCACACAAAAAACGATTTCACTAGTTTAGGAAACACACATAATTGCCAATTGATTCCATTCTAAAGCCTAGAAAATAACCAGTCTATTCCTTTAATGATGCATTAAAAGAGGTCTTTTTTTCCCCTCTCATCAGTACTTTATCCAGTGCTGTATTGCTTCACCCTTAAGTACATCATACATACAGGGATTGACTATTTCAGGCACAGGCACCTGTGCTGTAACTGTCCATATGAAGATAAACGACTAGAAGAGAATGTACCAGCATTTATAACAACTTTTTTTCTTTTTTCTGTAGTATTAAGCTCACTCCCAACGTTACGCTTATGGACTTTGCAACTTTGTAGTTTTGGCACACTTTGGGATTAAAAGGCAAGATGCTGGAGCTCTCTTCTGAAAAATTTCCTCTGCTACAGGAGTCCATCATCTGCGCAACTGGCAGCTACCTGGTAAAAGCCATGAACAGTTCCATGATGTAGAAATCTCACAGAGAGAAAGGAGCAGGTTAAATGGTTTATTCAAAGCAGAACTGCAGACATTTAACATGTTAAATATTCTGTGGCAGTTTTAATAGTTACAACTGCTGGTCCTCATTTCAATACTTGAACAAAGAATTTAAGGATCAAATTCCAGAGAAACATAAGAAAAATAATAATAACACAAATTTCACCAAAGGATGGATTCATAATTGTTGAAAATTTTGTAGAATGTTCCTTGTTTTACCTGAATCATTACTGACCCCTAATTTAATTTTTCAGTCAGGGAACTGCTTGCCTCTCCCCTTCCAGATGCAGTTTGGCCCCAAAACATTTAACAAAACTGAATGCGATAAACTATTGTATGTTTGAAAACAAACACTGTTTGTATGACTGTTGTATGTTTGAAACAACCACCTTCCCTTCTTGTCCTCTCCCCAACAAATTTGATGGGATTCTCAAAAACTGAAGCCAGAAAAGATACTGATTTGCTCAGACATAACCATTACAAGCTTCAAAGATATGTTATAAATTTCATATAATTTGAAAGCTTTACTGGGATGATATGCACCTGCAAATTGTTAACTAACACCCACAGACACATTTTATGGCTCATGCTCTGGTGTTTTAACAAATCACACTTCAACAGGCAGCTGGAAGAGTCTAATAATGGTGAATGCTTGAAATTTGTCCTAAGCAGTGTTGACATTACACTGACTGAAAGATGCAACAGTTCTCCTTAAAATGTTTCTTTCTTTTTTTTTTCTTTCTTTTTTTTTTTTTTTTTAAGAGTAATATCTTCTATCCAATCCAAGAGAAAAACAAAAACAGATAAACCAATATCTCTGGGACTGCAAATCATAGCCAACAATACAGCTGCAAAGTTATAAAACAGCCCCAGAAGGACTGATGATTATCATTACCTGGCACCCTTCCAGACTTAATCGCCTCCTCCTCATTGAGAAAAAGAAAAGCTAAAATGTGTTCCACTGTTGTTTCTTTTTGGATAATACCAGTGTATCTGTATGATGGGAATACTGAAGCTATGGGGTTTTGGGGTTTCTTGGGTAGATAAACACAACCTTCTGCTATAATAAGATTGAGCCACATAAGAATTTTCCATTTGTTTACAGGACAAGACTAAACAAAAAAATCATTCTGGCTTCTACTGGCAAAAAATGTAAAAAAAATCAACAATCGCTTCTTTGCACGTAAGCTCGGAATGCTTTAAGGTGATAAACATCTATTAGTATGTTCCCATAGAAGTAAGGATTCCCAGACTTTTTTATGGCACATCTAAAATGTAGTAAATAAGTACATACATAGTAGATGTGCTGCTTTTTATTAAACTGCATAAAACCAGTAGCAGATTTGACTGCAAAACTCCCATAGATTTTGTTTTAATTTCTGTTAACCATACATTTTGAGATAATTTGGATACAGTAATTTCATATGTATACTTGCAAACAGAAAATATCGTGGAAAAGTCCTACTGAACTTAGTAAAACTAATGCACCTTCTCTTCAAACAATTAAATATGAGTACCTTTTCTGTTCCTCAGAAGTTTAGAACTTAAAAGAGTTTTGCAGAAACCTTTAAACAGATATCTAGAATTTGAAATGTAAATATACCACTTTTATTGTATGTGATAGTTTTAAAGATGTTACATAATGTTGCAATTATTTCAAGCAAATACATTTTTCTACGTGAGAATATTTTTTTCCTCATAAAAAGTGACTCAGGAATATGACATACTGAATAGATGACAACCACTTGCAAATCCAAGAAGAGAAGTTCTTTGTGCATCCTACAAAACCATCTCAGACAGACGAGAGAAAGAAGAGGGAAGGGAGACAGAGAAAATGATAGCCCATTTGACCTGAGTAAAAGTTGTAATGTTTCTGCATTTTAAGCTATATTCTGGGACAAGGGTCTAAGTGTGTCTAACACATGGAAAATTTTGGCCTTCCTAACATTTCACACTCGCACCACTGAGAACGTCTTGTGGCAGTAGTACTTCCAGATGAGAATAAAGTAGAAGCCTTCTGTGATTTTTGTTTGCCTTTTTGGTTGGGTTTTTTTTGTAACAACTCTAGCACTGGCAGTAGTGGGAGGTTTATTTTAGTTCCAAATTGCTTTAAATACTCTTTTGGTTTGTTATGTGGTAAGGCATAGTTTTGTAGCTTAAATACTCTTGGCAAATCCTTGCCTCTCTGTTCAAATTGCCCCCCACCCACTACATACAAAGTTAACCAACACTGAACAAATACTTCCAACTGTCTTTATACTGGGCCAGAGGTCATCCCAATCGGAAAACAGGGGCTTCAGATGGTATTTCCTTTATGCCAGCTAATTGCAACCATATGCTTTTTGTGACAGAAAGGGAGGTGTGTAAGTATCAGACCCATTAGGCAGGTTAATTGCTTCTTCCATAGCTGATTCTCTGTGTAGCTTTTGTCCTTTAGTTTAGCATCATCTGTACTCCTGGTTTTAGTTATTTTGCTGTTGCTTCTGCCCTGTTCTTTTGTTTATTGCCAGCAGTGATTGGTAAGCTGCAATATGGAGATTCAGTTTTTAATGTCTGAAAGTTTTCTTCTGCCAAATCTTGCCAGGCAATTCTTGGCTTTTTCCTACTGTTTCCTTTGTTAGGATGGATAATTTGGAGCATAAACAGCAGAGAAACCAGGATGATGATAGGGAAGACATAACATGTATGAATCCAATAGGGATAATAAGGAAGAATTTCACAATTCATCACTAGCATTCCCCTTGGCCCGCTCAGTGAAGGAAATTTTGTGATCCAGATGATAACTTTGGTGTAGTTGATGTGTGCATCAAGGAAATATGACATTCGAGAAAACAAAAATAACGTTTGTGAAACCCACACTGAGTATCAGCTTCAGAGTGTTCTGAATTTGCCAGTTTGGTTTCTTCCTTTTCTGAAGACACTTCTCGGCTTTGGAGAGGTAAAGACTTCCCATTTTCCAAACCATGAATACCAGGGAGGACCCACAGGATCAAGGCAAGCAGGATTTGCTCTATACCAGTACCCTCATGCACATTAAGTAATATCCACATTCTTCATCTTGCCTTTTGCCACCTGTACTCAGCATGTTGTCATGCAGTCATTAACTTAGAAAACTAACATGAGCCAAACAAAAACTTCTAGAATAAATGAGTTGCCATAAGAAAACAATTAAAAAGTCACCTGTTGTGAAAAAAAAAAAAATTTAATCTAACATGGGTAAAGAGACCACCCAGGATTAGCTGAAACTTGTGTTTTTCTTTCCCTCTCCTCTCCTCTCCACAAGCTTGTTACTTGCAATACAGGTGCATCTATATGAATGACTTATTGTGAAGGGCTGGGGTGATGATCTCATCTCAACCGATTTGATTGTCTGGATATTACACAAGATGATAAACAGTGATTAGTTAACAAACACATTTTTTAACAAACTGGAAAACAGGAGAAGATAGAAATGTATTTATATTTTAAGATTCTTTATTTTAAAACTAACCCATAGACATTAAAATGTGAAATATGATTTCTCAAAACAATGTGCACAAAATTATCCAGGTAGGTAAAACCTACAAATCTTGTGACAGAGACTTCAGAAATTATCTTAATCAAAGTAGATAAACCGGCACAATTTTGTGATAGAGATTTCAGGATCAAGCCCCTGAAAACTCAAGTTGACGGCAAAGTTTCGTGTCAGGATTATAAACATTTCAGTAATGATTAATTTTTTGGAAGCTAACATGATTGTAGTAATGCCAAATGAAATTAATTCTGTTGAAATTTAAACATTAATTAAACAAAGACTTGTTATACATTGGAAGTCACCAAAAATACATTTGCATAAAATTACAAGTTGGTTTCCTTTTTTTTCTCCAAAATTCATGCGCTTTGTGTACCTTCACACATAGATGGTCTTCCACATGGAAATAAAAATTGCTTTGTTGACACAGTGCATAATTTTTTGAATATAGAGTGTTGTCCAAACTTACTTTCTTTTCTAGAACTTTTGTTGACAGCTCATCTTAAAGACTGTCCTGCTGTCCTTAAATGCTGGGGAATTTCTTAGCTAGTCACTAAAATCAAATTAATCTCTCCACCTTTCCTTTCTGAGTTAGAGTTTCATATGTTATACAACAACAAATATTTTCTAGGCAGATCTGCAATCACTACTTGTTACTGGACTGGTTTCTGGCTTTCCACCAGAAATGCCTGCTTTTGGATGATTCTTCCTTTTCTAGTTTCAACACTTGAAGTAAAAATTTTTACCTAAGATAATTTTTATGGAGAAAAAAAAAAAAAAAGAGAACAAAACAACAAACCAGCCTTCACTGATTTCTAAGAATAACATTGTGGCAAACTATTTGTTCTTTCAAGTCTGATTTAATTCCCTACCCTTACACCACTCACACCACCAATTTTTAAATAAGCACAATAATTTGAAAATTATGATCTATGCTATGCAATATTCCTATATCTTTGTGGCTGGTGATGACAATCAATCACTGGGAAAAATTATAATCTGTTTTAGGCTGAGATGGGAGTTAATAGTGAATATATCAGAGAACTAACTTACTAAATTTAGATGCTTAAGTTGGAGCTAAATTAATTTTAGCTTTGTGATTTTAATATTTTCAAGATGTCTGTCATTGCCCCTGGGGATGAACAAGAGTTTCCTAAATTTTCATGAAGAGTGGCACATACTTGAAATAATAGGAAAAACTTTCTTTCCTGTGCTGATGTAGCGTGGAGAAAAAATCTGTTTTCTTCATACACAGCTGGGACAAGAGCCACTCAGTACTATAATGGGAATCTGAGGCCAGTACAAGTGGGAAAGAACCCTAGATGAAGGACTAAAATGGTGAATAGAGGAAATGGCAGGTTGTATTTTCAAGAAGTGGGACTCAGGAAGAGAAACTGCATATCCATAAACAATGAAATGAAGTGAAATGATGGCTCGAAGGGAGATGCGCCTCTCCAAGCATATTGATCCAAGTACCAGTGAAGTCAGGATAAGCTGGAAAATGGAGATGGAAAGGTGGTTTGGGTGAGTCTTCTGAATTCAGAAGTACAGAACATGAAAGAACAATGGGAAGTGGGTGGACACTTCCCACATGGAAGAGGGGTGTAGTTCTCATGAAAGGAAATGGAGACTGTCTGCTACTGGGAAGCTCAGTGGAGGTGAGGAGGGACCAGAGTGGGAGGTCTGAGCTGGTTTCAATAAGGCAGTGCAGAGGGTAAAACACAGTGGGGACCATCCAATTTTGTAGAAGTCTGTGGAGCACCCTGAGTATCCCATTGAACACAGTATTTCCTCAGTATCTGGTAGACCAAGACCGAAATTCCTTCATACATAGAAATTTCAACCTTATTCCAAGCCTCAGTCAAAGAATGTGGTTGAACTGCAGGAAACTCCTGGGTTTAAGAAGAAACTCCATTCCAGACTCCAGCTACCTCAAAAAAGTACTCACTGAAAATATTTGCTAATCCTAGAAAACATGTATGTTTGAGTGGAATTTTAAAGTGCATAAAAAAAAGGTAAGGTGAATGAAAGATAAACTTTCAGCAACAGAGAAACTAATAATTTTGCTAGAGGTTATGAAGTAAATAAATCTCAGGCAGAACCATAAATTTGACTTAGTACCTCAGTCATAGAATATTCTCCTGAAACACAGGATTTCCCTTAACTGCTTGAAACATATATTAGGACAGTTAAGATGTTAACAGATAAGAAAAAAAATCTCTTTTAATGAAAGTAACTTACAGGTGATCAGTTTGGAATGTATGAGTTACAAACTCTTCAATAAAAAATAAACATAAATATTCATGTTTGTTTGGTATCTATATAAAAAGAGACCCCTTAGAGATTCTTTTGCCACCTCACTTTTGAGAAGCAAGTTTCTTCGTCCATGTCTCAGTCAGAGGCTGCAATTTTCAATGGTCTTTAGTCTGAGAATTTAATGTGACAATATTTTTACCATAGGTTCAGGTGGTGGTAAGACTGCATTTACATTTTCTGTAAATGATGACACAGATGGCAGAATGTTCCTTTCTGACAGCTGAAGATCCAGCATAAGATGTTTCCATGACCACTGTTTCTTCACATAAAAGTCTTATTGCTTAGTGGTTTTAATGTACTGGATATGTCCTGTTTGAATTGAAGTGGGCTGCAGAGAGGCTTGCCCTACCACTGGCAGGGTTCACTATAATTTCTGGATAGAGATGAGCCAAATGCAGAACTCCATATCCAAATATTTCCAATATCAGAGAGAAAGGAAAGTGTATGAACACTACATTTTAACCCACCACTGTGGCTTTGATCCTGGGTCAAATACAAAATTAGAATGGGACTTTTATAGCTCCAATTCGGACACAATCAAATTCTGTTTTCATCAGATTGTGCTCCAAGAAGGAAGAAACCGTATGTGTTTGCCACTGTTATGTATAAAGACAGTCTTGCAACCTAACCTTAATTTTGCCTCAAAGCCAAGCTCTAAACCATATCCCAAATTAATGTAGGTTTGAGTCTGATTTCCTTATTTTATCTGGATCCATTGCTCATAAAAGTGTGTTCCTGAATAATTATTTTTGGTTTTGGAATATATCAGATTATGTCCTATTGCTAAGAGGTTTTTATTTGCAAAATGTTGCAGAAAAAAATCCCCGAAACCATGTGTTGGAATGCTACGTGATGCACATAAGTTACTGATCCTTCTCACTCATCTCTAAAGTACCCAATTTGAACAGTGACTAAAAGAATAATAGCAAACACACCCAATTCGAACAGTGACTAAAAGAATAAAAGCAAACAAAAAAAATCGACCCCCAAAAAAGGGTAAGAATTTAATTTTTCCCCCACTTTGCTGGGAGACCTCCAGATGCCAGAAGCAAATGAGGGAGAAGCAGCAACAGAGACCACCAGCAAACAGCAGCTGCAATGTGAAACCACTCACAAGAAGAAAAAAGACTGCTCCTCCCCAGTAAAAATTTGTGTAAACATGAAAACAACCAGCAAACACTCCCAAAGTGAAGATTCAATACAAAAGTAGTGAAGAACTAAAGAGAAGATGGAGAAAAATCCAACTTTGTGACAGCAATGACCAAGATGTTTTATTTAAGTGTCCTGAAATGTAGAAGAGGAGTAGAAAAATGATTGTCTTTCAATTGCACAGAAACACTGTAGTGATAAACTATTAGTGTTATTCTCCACTGGAAGCACTTCCTGTAACCTAGAAGGAAACTTGCGCTTGTCAAGGGTTATTTTCATCATGGTGATATAATAAAAAGAATAATGACAATGCAGTCTAATGAGAAGGATTTATTTAATAATGTCCCACTATCTGAAGGAAAATTAATACCTAAACCCCATGATGTTCTTTAAAATTATATATGGGCAGCTTATATGTAAGCATTGTTAAGGATGGGCTAGAAAGAAGAATCTAGTGCAAGTGGTGGAAACCAGCATTTTAGCTACAGCAAAGCCAGAAGGTGGGTTTTCTATGTTTATACCTTTAAGAGCATACAAATTGTTGGCAGATTAGAGGAACATATTTAACAGTACCAGCATAACAACTGCCAAAAGCTGAATTTGAACAAAACGAATATGAAAATATTCTGAAAAAGAAAAAACCCAAACAAAGAACAAAAACAAAAAAACCCCCAAAGAACAAAAAAGCCCCCCAAAACAAACAAACAAACAAAACCCCCCAAAAACAGACAAACAAAGAAAAAAAACTTAAGGTTTCATTATGTTCTGCTAAGTTTTTACAATTAGTGTGGATGTTGCATTCTCTCATTAAAAAAACCCTTTTTTAAATTATTCTACAGACTCTGGTTTCCCTTTTAGCCATACCCTGGCCAAAAAGCAAAACAAAAAAGGCCCACTGACTAAAAATATTGTTACGATTAAGCTTTTTCTGAAAACAGTGCTTTGGAAGGTGTTAAAAGGCCTCATGGTCGCTTCTGCTTGTAGAATTGCTCTTAGATATGACTTTTATTTTTGGTGGGTGGTGCATCTCATTATTAAAATTCTCAGGCCCACTCTCCTTTTAAAATTCAGAAACAATTACTTTCTCTGAGAAGTTTACACCACAGCACTTGTCACTCATTCTATGCCTCCTTTTGAATTTGGCTTCTGGTGCAGCTACATTAATTTCCATTCTTTGATGCCTTCCACTATTCCAGTGTTCCGTGAATAGCTGGTCCATATGTGCGTCTCTGCAGTTTGTTCACAATAAAAATGTTACTCATCCCATTCAACCAAGGACTTTTTAAATCTTTCCTGCCATCCTTGTCATACTTGTCTAAGGGATCTGACTGTGATCACTTGAGCCACCCTGGTGTAGTACTTATGATGCTAAAAAATAAGGGAGAGAACAAGTTTGAGTACTGGATTGTGATGTTTGTTTGTAGCTTATAATCTGACACTGCTCTTCAACTCCTCCAGAGGGGCCTGAATGAGTGCAGGGCAGGAGGCAGTCCTCAGCAGCCCATCTACAGCCATTTCTCTGGTGTGTGTCCCCTTGCTCCAGGGTGGGCAGTACTGCTCCTGCAGACTGATAGGAGTGCTCAGCCTGCTCTACAGAGATGTTCATTATCACTAAGTTCAAATCTACCTCAAGACCCTCTTTTCCTACTATGTGCATGTTTTTTTTTCTCCTGCATGTGTTCTTTTTATCACCAGGGAAATAATTATAGCTATAATAAATAGAAAATGAGTGAGAGAGGATTACAAAGAGTTCTTTCTCCCTGCTGTTTTCCTTTATTCTTTTCATCTGTTTCATCTAATTCCTGTTGTCCTCCAGGCATCTCTGAATTTAGAGATGCAATTAATGATGAAAATCCTTCCAGTTGTTACATGCATGTGGCCATGCATACACACTTCAGTTCTCTTCAAAGGAAGACCTCTGATACAATTATGTATATACACACACACACAAATATTTGACCAGTTTTTTTACAGTATTTTTTTTAAAAGGCTTATAATATTTAACAGCAATTCAAATGCATATAACAGAACATACCATACAACAATCCTAAGAATGTGACACAAAATAGCTGGATAAAGCAGCAATCAGAAGAGGAAATGAGTTTTTCCAAGCAGGTGAAATGTTACAACCAATGTAGCTCAAGGGCAGATTACTCACCCACATTGCTTCCTTCAGGAGTGTTTTGAGTTTTGATTTCCTGAAAGGGGGTTTCCATATGGAAATTCAGTGAAGAGTAAAGAAAAACTAGCCGAGAAGTTTATGAAAAGACATGATTTGAATGAATAAAAAATATATACTATTTTAACTGGACATCAGTTACGTGAAGACTTGTGTTTCTCAGATTAAAAAAATAAATTGAGCGTAGTGTATTCCACATATATGTTTACGAGCATGACCACGCATCTAATAAAGACCAAACATCTTCATAGAAGGAAGAATTACTTTGATGACAGTTGGTGCTGCTTATGTGCGTGCTCATAATTAGAATGATACACTATCTGTTGACATTGTTCTGTTCATTTTTCATGTGTTTATCTAACATGCACAATAAAACTGTATGGGATTCTGCGTCTGGATAAAATGTTACTTACCCAGATAAGCTGATATAAAAATCATTTCTTATCCCCTCATCCATTAAAATAAGGCACATGGACCAACTGAGACAGGTTGATGAGTGTTTAGCTACAGGGAACCCTGATTTCCTGGGATGTGTCTGCTGCAAGAAATATCTCAAGTTATTTTTCAAGCCATAGGATCAACAGCCTGATGGCTTTGCAGGGGGTTTTGGAACGGCAGGGATGGGCCTTAGAGGTCTCTCTGGCTTTAGGAGCCTTGTGACCCCCTGCATGGGGCAGCCACTGTCATCTTTTGACCTGGAGACCCTGACATCTGTGGGGTTCGTAGCCTGTC
Organism: Pardalotus punctatus; assembly: GCA_013400915.1. Lineage (NCBI taxonomy): Eukaryota > Metazoa > Chordata > Aves > Passeriformes > Pardalotidae > Pardalotus > Pardalotus punctatus. The sequence goes on from VZTX01028016.1 coordinate 167,779, forward strand.
ACAGTAGGGTTTATGAGGCAGATTTATGCTTAAATTGTGTGCTGATGAATACTTTACATTTCCACTTCTCTAACTGGCAGGATTTCTTTCTCATAGTTGGTTAAAAAACAAAGCAATAAGAAAATCAAAGCAATTGACATAAACCAACCAAATCTCTTCATCAAGTGTTGCTTAATAGATGTCCTGAATATAATATCTGAGTATGCAGACATCTAACAAAAATTTCAGTATTAGTCTCTGGAAGATGCTGCTACTGCACCTACTACAAGGACCAGCTGTCAGCTCTCTGCATTTGGAATGATAATTATTTTAGAAAATGCAATGTGCACAAGAATATACATTTCCTGTTCCTCCAAGGAGGCAAAACTAAATCTAGTGACATCATTCTGATCCTCAGATAGGCACATAGATATAAGTTGTTTTTTTCCTTATTTCAATGTTAATTGCATTGTTTTGTGCCTGGCTGTATAAGTACACACAATGAAAATTACAGTGTGTAGGGCTTTTGTAGCTCCTGTCTTGAGGCATCAGATTTTAGCAAATATATGATTGATTCTGTCATCTAATGAACTGGGAATTAGCTCCCTCAAAATTCCAGATGTACTGTGAAAATATACATCTAAAATGGGAAGGAAAAACAACCCCCAAAAAAGTGTACTAAACTAAATCAAGCCTTCAACTCCTTCCAGCCAACCAGTAGTCTCCAGGGAAATTTCAACAATTTGGTCCTTATTGCTTAATCATTTATTGTTGTTAAAATACAATTTATAGCTCATTTATTATGAAGTATATGATTAGCTCATGAAGTTTTCAAACATAGAGGTCTGGATCAGCGACTGACATAAATTGCCATTTTTCCTTTAGATGTAGGATAATTCTTCTGGGTAGGATATCCTAGAGAAGTGCTGAAGACAATTGGGTGTTGCACTTACTCAGAGGTCAAAGTGCAAATACTTTGAGAAGGAGATGGAAAATTCCTCTGTTCCTTGAATTTGCACCAACGGGACATAGGAGCTGCTGAGTCTAGAGGGAAAGAGACACAGTAGAAGCTCAGAAAAGGAGCACTGACTAGGCTGAATCAGGAGATCAGTTGATATTCTTTAAAGATATGGAATTTGCCCTTAAAAGTATCAGAAATTATGTCTTTTCTGGAGCAGTTAAAGAAGAGACAAACATTTCTTTACATTTTCTGATATAAGAAAGAGTTTGTACCCTAATAATACCTAGCAGTTTTCACCGTTGGAATCAGCAGGCTTATGGCTTTGTTGATTGCTTTGTTGGTTTTTATTGTTTTTATTTTTTAAATGATTCACATAACATTATGATAGTGAACTCTTATGCTGAGATTTGTAATATGGAATAATAATCTAAAAAAGTCATTTGTTACCGAAATTTCTGTAACTATGTGAAGGGGAAGGGGAAAAGCCATGCACTTCTTTGACTTAAAAAATGGGACTGGAACTGACTCACTGTGTAATGAAAACCTGTGGTAGGATTGTTTAACATTTTTCTTGATCTCACAAAAATATATGTTGGAGGTAGGTAACTGTACATCTGTTAGTCCTGTGAAATTCAGGTTAGTGCATTCTAAAATCCTGAACAGTTGAAAAGGGACATTTGTGAAACTTTAAGTGGATCATCAATGCGAGATCTTCCTTTTATATCTTGTCTAACATCTGTCTGCTCAAAATGACAATTATAATTATTTATAGAACTATTTATTATTCTTTGTCACTGTAGTTTGGACAAGGCCTGTTGGTTACTTTAAGGATTTATTTAGTGTCTCTGCTGGCAGTCCCTAAACTCTGAGTATTAGCAAGAGTTAGAAAATCTACATGTAGCTTTGCACATTTCTTTCCATTATTTTTTTCTGGTCATGAATGAAGCTCAGTTTTAAATATGCATAAATGTCCACAAAGCTTGCTGAAAAGCCATATTTCAAAAGAATTTGTTCTGGTGCAAAATCTCAGCAGATTTCCTTTTGGGTTCAAGGATGTTTTCACAGTGATACCTTCTACTCTGGAACTGTTGATTTTAAAACTGTTGTTTTAATTTGATTCTGCACTATTTCCATTCCTATTTCTGAAAACACATGGGAGCTCTTTATTTCCCTTCCCCTCCATCCCTCATTGAAGTCAAAATTCTGAATATACTATCAATGCCAGGATAGTGGGATACAAGCTCCTCTTATGAAATATTCTGTAGGAATAAAAACTACAAAATAGTCTGTAGCAGCTGATTAGGAAGGGGCTACCTACACTCTTACCTGTTACACCACACTGACCTAAGCATTTAGCTGTAAATGTGTAGAATAAAAGTGACTGCTTCCACGGGTTGATATGTTAAGATGAGTTTAAGAACATCAACTTTATCTCCCTAGCAAAAATAGGTCCCTGAATAGATTTTACCAATCTCTTATCTGGCAGAAAAAATGTGGAAAGCTAATGATTAAACTGAAATTTGTTCATTGACAAATAGATTTAGGTAAATACCAAGTGAATATTAAGTGCTTTTAAAGGTCCTGCTTTAAGCATTTGAGGTTTTGACCATTCAGATTAGCCAGCAGTGTTAAGGTGAACACTCAGCATCTCTGGGATCCAGTCCTCTATATTCACACAAGAGTGAGGAGTCCAAAATAGTGACTGCAGAAGTATTTCATAATGGATAGCAATTAAAATACAACTGGAAAAAATATTAAGACAAGTTTTTGTGAAGGTATTTTATCTTTCAAATAATTGCTGTTTTGCAACCAGCTTTATTTGGTGAAGTGATCACATATGTCAAAAACCAGTTTTGTTTGTTCTAATAAAAATAAAATCATATATTTCATGAAGTCCCTGGAAAAGAGATCAGAATATTGAGTACTCAATATTTGCAACACTAATCTTTTCCTTCTCCTATGTAGCAATCTAAATAAATGATTTTATCACAGGCATGAAATAAAACAGCTCAACATGTAATTTTTTTTAGAAGAAGGTCTGTAAATGACAGTGACTCATCTGTTATTATCTGCTAGTTTCAGAAAGAGTTATTAAAATTTACCTGTACCTGAGGTTTTAAAGTTTCAGTGAATCTAACTGGTCATAACTTGATGGGTCAGTTATTTGATTAATTCCAGCCTTCCAATACCTTTTGTTCTAATTTTTCTTTCTGGCAGTGTAATTATTAGTTACATTATAGATGAGCATGAGTGGTTATGTCAACATATTTCAGGTTGTAATGAGGAAAATATATAGGGGTATAATAAAGATAATGTGACTTCAGCTATATTTTGTGAGCATGTCTCTTGATTTATGCTGTTTTTTAAAACCGCAGTGATAACATTCTTGGAAGCAATCACAGTGAGGTCTTGTTGTGCTCAATGTCACTCTGGAGACGTATTCCAGTTGGCCAGAGCCTGTGGCTGCAGCTGTTTCTGCTTCATTACACCACTTCTAGCACCTGCACTTTTAGGAAATAACTAAGATTTTCAGCTGACACCTTCTAGGCATTTATTTATGCTGCTACTGAAAATGATTCAGTCTGTGTGCTAGAGGGGAGTGTTCTTTCATTAATGGCAGCAACTGATGAGAAGAAAATATGCCCTAATAATTAAAAGCACTAATTTGTATCACCCTACACAGGAGAAAAATTGAGGTTAAACAAACGTTAATCTAACAAACAAAGATAATGAATTTCTGATATTTATATGACTACTTTAGTTTATTCTTAGCTTTCTGTTTTTGGAGATTGTTAGAAGTCTCCAACATCATACGCTATTATATATCACATTGCTGTTTGTATCTAAACATAAGATAATAAATTAGAGATAGTGGTACTGTCATAATTACAGGTCTGCCTTCTTTTATTCTCTGAATTCTTTAAATAAACACACTTTTCTGATCTTTCATAAATATAGAATTATGAAAGACTCCTCACTCCTTTCAGAAATATATTCCTAGCTTTAAGAACATGAATAGATCTACTGCTGTCTGTATCATGCTTAAAATCAACCAAACTATAAGAGCTATTTGGGAAGGAGGTGCCTGGATATTAGAGTGCTCTACTGACTTTGTAGATAGGGTGAAATGAGATCCATCAGGGAATTAAGCCCTATTATTTTTAATATTTCATTAATTTTGGAGTAACTTTAGCAAGTACTCTAATTCGGTTTAGCTCTTCACACTTTGATAAAATACATGGTCATAAAAAAATCACAGCAGAATTGCTCTACTCTGGAATATTACAACACAGGGTAATTTGCCCTCAATGAATTTATTCTTCTCAAGGATGCCCCTAGCTACAGCTAATTCATAATCAATCTACTATTACCCGGAAAACTATTACAAGGTTATTTTAATGAAGAACACAGTATAACCTCTGACATATTAGAAGAGATAAATTCATCACGCTATCTTCAGCTGTGGAGTGTTAATGTCCATATTTTGACAAGTTTAATTCTTCTTTCTTAGATTCAAAAATTGTTTCCCACCAAATTTTATCTGCTGGAATTGATATAAAAAATTATCATTCTCAAAAATGTGACTCCTCCTTCACATTTGGACTTAGGAGAAGAGGAAAAAAAATTAGAAGAAAAATTATAAATTACTTAGCAGAACTCTCTGCCTAAGCAGGGATACAGCAGCTCAACATTTGCCTCATTTAAAAGTTATTAGTGATAAGATTGAGCAAGAACTGTCTGCTTTTGGTGCAGAAGGCTGAGAGGAGCTTGAGCAAAGTATCAAACCCACCATGAACACACGCAACACATGAACAAAGGTTCTCCTAGAAGACCTTCAGTGGTCTTTTCCAATCAATATTTCCAGGATTCCATGACAGTAACATGTTTATAAGTAGCTGCATAAATTATCAAAATATAAGAGAATTCTAGATTAAAACTGAAGACAAATATAATAAACATGAACACGAACAACATGAACACGCAACTCCCTGAGGCTGGGAGCAGCAAGGTTGTGTAGGCACTGATACAGAAGAGTCAGAGGTGTTGAGCAGAACAAACTAGAGCAGGTAACATTTTTTTCAGCACAAAGCTGAAACTCATTTTGCAAAACAAATTTTGCTGAGTAAACCTGACAACACACAATCTAAAAGATGCATCTGACTGACATCTTATCCTATAAAAAGCTCGTCCCACTTTTTCACAGCAAGGACTTGTAGCATATCTCCCTAAGGTGTGTGAAGATCCTTCCCTCAAATTTGCTCCCCAAGGCTAAGGTAAAAAGATTTGCCTACAGCCACTGATATGGATGAGGAGTATTAATCTTTACTTAATAAATGTTTTCCTGGTTTTAATATAATTACTTTAACATAATTGCTTTAGTATTGCTTCAAAAATAGTGCACTGTACTTGAAGCTATAGGTATCCATACTGTGTAGTAAATGTTTCTGATTAAGATGATTTTATTTCCTAGTTATTATCATTATTGTAATCAATTTAAATGAATAATTAATTTTATTTATATAAATTGATTTGGTTTACCATCCTTGATTCTGAAGAACAAAGTTGTATAAAAGTTTAATTACACCTATATAATCCTCTAGACATTAGCGAAGTCTGGGGCCAGGATTGGATCCAGACAAACCCAGGCTGAGAAGGAGTTTAGAAAGCAAAAGGTCCTTTCTGTACCTTGTGACTCAATGGGAGGTCTTCTCTAACAATCTTTGTCTGAAGCTCCCACTCTGCTCATGACTATTGCAGCCAAGATGATTTTAAAATTGCATAAATTTAAAAGAGCATGTCATACCTTTCTTGGTTAAAATAAATACACCGAACCACTGTGGAAAGAAAAAAAAAATTGTTTGACAGAAACCTGGAGGAAAATTACATAAATTATGCATAATGGTAATTGCAAACATTAAATGTTGAACCATATTTCTGTTGAAATTGGAATATTTAAATTCCTGAATTAACAATACATTTCAATTACTTAAGGAAAAAAAACCCACATGGCTATGTTGATCCCCTTTTGGCATTAGCCCTTCTTGAAACAAAGGTTCTCCTAGAAGACCTTCAGTGGTCTTTTCCAATCAATATTTCCAGGATTCCATGACAGTAACATGTTTATAAGTAGCTGCATAAATTATCAAAATATAAGAGAATTCTAGATTAAAACTGAAGACAAATATAATAAACATGTACAAACATCTCTTCCAATGCTTGGAGTGTATTCCAGATTCCCCATACATACTAACAATACATTTATCAGTCTTATAGACATTCCCAAAAGGAAATTTATCCTTGAAAATGGTTATATCCATTATGTTATCTTTTTGATAATAGAGATTTTCTGTATATTTTTCTTTGGTATCTCCAATATTGCACTGCAAAGACCATAGGTAATCTTTTGCCATTTCATAAACAATTGTAAGCTATTATTATTGTGCAGTGTTTTTTGGGGATTTGTTTCCTGAAAGGCAAGCAGGTGTGTGATGTTTGTCTCTGCTACAGAACTCGGATGTATGAAAATGGAGACATCATATAGCATTCATCCAGAACACATGTGCTGTGTTGATTACTGACTTCTGTGAGTTTCAGCAAAATGGAGGTTGGAAACATTTTTCTAAAAAGCACACAAATAAGGAGGAAGGAGATGCCTGAATTTCCTAATACTACTGTATTTGTTGCTGAAATTACTAAAAATGAAGGAATGATTTTACCAAGCACAGTTATAAGAAGAAAGCAGTAGGAAGATCTGTATCACAGTGTGTCATGTGTAATGTGAAAATGATGCAGCAATTGGTGTAGCAATCTAGAGGATTAAAGGATTGTTTTTGCAAGGGAAGACTATGGATTTCGTTAAGTAATAGACTGAATCTTTACTAGTGAAACCTGGAGAACCCTTTGAATTTTCAAATAGTCCTATATTGAAGGTTTAAATTCTGTGTTAACACCCAGTCTTCTAAATGGTTTCTTTTTAAATAATTACAAAATCTTTAAAATTCCTTTGACTAATGACCCTATTACCCATGCTACTTTAACCTTTCCATTTTATTAATTTCAAAGTGAAGGTTTATCCTGTTTAAGGAGGCAATTTATTTATTTTCCCTCTGTTAGCCTTAAAACAGTCATATCATATTGCATGAAATTTCTCAAAGCCAGTGTCTAACCTGGTAAAGAATTTCATCCTAATATCTAAGCTAAACCTACCCCCTTTCAGATTAAAGACATTCCCTTTGTCCTATCACAGCATATCCTCTTAAAATGTCCCTCTCCAGCTTTCTTTCAGACCCCCTTTAGCTATTGAAAGGCTGCAATAAGGTCTTGTCAGAGCTAAACCACCCCAGCTCCCTCAGCGTGCCCTTGCACAGAAGAGGTGCTCCAGCCCTCTAATCACCTTCATGGGCCTTCTCTGGACCTGCTTGAGCAGTTCCATGTCTTTTTTATGCTGTGAGCCCCAGAGCTGGTTGGACTATTCCAAATTCAATTTCACAAGAGCAGAGTAGAGGTGCAAACCTCAGAACTAAGTTAGGAACCCTAGTTTAGATGTATTACATTGTGGCAGAAATCTTTCCCTCTCCAGGCACTATAATGAGAGTCTTAAAAAATTAATCGACTCTGCAGAAGTTATCTTTCTTAGTTATGTTCTCTCATTTCCTTTACACTCATAGAGAATGAATACATCTTTACCTGAGCAAGATGAACAAAAGTAGAACTGTAGAACTGTAGATACTCCCTCAAAGACAATACAACTTTAAATGCTTGGAAGTGGTTGATAACGCAATGTAGATCATGTGTATGTTCTTTAAACTGATTTTTTGTCCTTCTCCTAAGCCCTAGTTTAATGAGAAAAGGCTCAAAGAGTTTAGAAAACTTACTTTGACATTAATTTTGTAATTACTGTTTGGAAGTAAAATATTTTTGTAATATTTTCAAGGTGAAAACAAGAAGGAAGAGAGACATAAAGTGATTGCTTCAGATTATGATTACTTCTTGAAACGTGGAAGTGCTTTATGAAATACTTGGACGTTTAACGGCATAGAAGTTAGATAATAACAGAAACTACAGCCGTGCTGCTAAAAAGGATCTACAGGTTATAAGAAATCACAAGCTGGAAATGATCAACAAAACTAGTTTACTGTAGAGATTGTATACACACAAAACAAACATAATAAGGAAACACAAATATTGTATGCATTGTTTAAGTGACATATGAAGTAGTTAAATTCTGTTTGGCCTTGGTTAGGACTCAGATGCAATATTATGACCAGTTTTGTGCTTCATGCTTTGAGAAGGGTAAAAATCAATTGGATTGTGTCCAAAAGAAAATAACAAGAATGGTTGTAAGTTTAGAAAACATAACTTCTGAAGAAAAATTGAAGGAATTAAGCTTGTTTAGTCTATAGCTGAGGAGACTGATGACAGCAGGATACAGAAATGTAAAAATAGGAGATGGGAATAAGCAGTTTTCCATGACGAGCATGAATAACAGCAACGTAAAATGGAATTCAGTGAAGTTAAGTCTAAACACTTTAAGAAGATTTCTAGCAGCAAAGCTATTTGAGCTCTGTGATAGCCTGTGAAAGGAGAGTCTTAATCAATGCCTCCTTTTGTGGAAGTAAATAATAAAAACACTTTGGGGAATAATTCAGGTACGTCCTAATCTTTGGGTCAGGAAATGGATTGTATAACTCCTTGTGATCCCCTCCAGATCCATTGTTTTTATGATTAGTCATTTTGCATTCTTTTTATAAGCTATGATGTGGAACCCATGGTAAACAACATATGTAGGATTGTGTGGGAAAAGCTCATCTGCACACCCAGAAAGGAGCACAAACAATGACAGATGGGGGAGCTGAGACCAATCCTGGGGGCCAGCAGATCATCAGAGGTCCATCCCCACAAACCTAGAGGCCTAAATGTTCATGTGGGAACACAAATTGAAGACTCAAGCAAGTGATACAATGTCTGGGTACCTCCCAGAGCTGTCCCATGAGAGCCTCAGCCCTAGGGACCTGGTGGAAAACCCCTCAGGATGGGTCGATGTCAGAGCATCTTCTGGGCTGAGGAGATTGCTGCTTGGAGGATGGGACATGTTGTGGCAGGCAGGGGAAGTGTGTTTTGTGTCACACAGGACTTTCTATGGGATGCTTAAGGGATGAACCAAAGATGGGAAAATGGATAGTGTGAGATGATTTGGGCAGGAATAAATATGGGAAAATTGAAGGGTAAGGAGCCAAGAGATGCCAGTCTTACATAAATTGCTACAGGTAGGTATATTTGTCTGGTGATTTCCAGTGCCTGATCAGTGTAGTGTCTGTCCTACTTTGTTATTAAATCTGTTTTTAGCTCTATTCCTGGGTTGAGGGTTCTGTATTTGGTATGAGCACATGTGTGTATAAGGGGATTTGGGTGCAGAAATTAGTTAGACCATGGTTTGGAGGGTCTCTGTGCATGGATGTAGGGACTGGAAACACTGGACTTAATGAAACCAAATGACAAAATAACCCAAATTTCTAGTGAATGTCAGCATGAACATGTTTCTGTGGGGAGGGCACACCTACATGCTGCCTGGGTAAGGCTGCCAGTACACTGTATTACAGAAGATCCTGATGAATGAGGAAGTCCTAACTTGAATGACAGCCTGCAGGACATCTAGAATTTCCCATCTTCTACCTCCTCCTCATCCACACCTGGGTAGGCCATATCCACAAAAAATTAGTTTCAGGGCCTAATATCCAGCAGTAAAACAACAAATATCACCATTTTACCTGGTAAAATAGCAATGAGTTAAGTTATTTACCCATTCAAAATCCATGCAAAGTTCTTAGAACAACTCCTATTTTTTAATCCCAAACACTACAGATACACAAACTGCTCCAGACCTTTATACTGACATTTAAAGTTGTACTAGATGACTTAGAGTGAGCATTGAGATAGAAACTGGCATCTCCATTTTTCATAGATTCTTACCTGTCTATACACTCTGTGACAGTGTCAGCAACATCTTCAGCAGGCTAGGATAATACCAAGGTAACACCTTGAATGCCATACTAATAACTATTTATAAAGTGTGAAATGAAAGAAGGAAAAGGAATGAAACAGCCTTCTATTACAGCTCAGCACGTAACATCTGTATTAAAATCTTACCAGGCCTGCTACAAAGCCTGGTGAAGTAGGCAACCAACTCCAGTAAGCAAAAGTAAGCAAGAAGAACAAGCTATAGCTGTAGCAGTGAGTTCATGGATTATTTGATATCTATTTCTCTGTAGACAAAACAAGATCTACAGTCAATTAAAATACAACATTGCTTTTATGTGTCAAAACATCTATACTATCACAGCCTGTTACAGAAAAGCTTAGGCGTTGCAGTCTAAAGAGAGGCTATGTCACCAAACTTGTCAACAAAAAATAAAGTACAGTCTTTACTCCAAACAATTTATAAATACATAAATAAAGGATTAAGATTCAAGAGATATAACATAAAAGACAGAATGTTCATTAATATTTTGCAGCTGTCTTACTAGTTCCCTTTATTTTCATGGGTTTTTTTTGTTGACTGATGATATTGAAGATGAGGCAAGGGACAAAGTGGGTGGTAGAAGCAGTGGAAGAAGGATAAGATAATAAGGGATGTAGGGGCAGCAGCTAAAGTGAGATTGAAGTGAAGTGACTGTAAGGGAAGGGGCAGAGGGGAATTGAAGCAAACATCTAAGGTGAACTATAAATAAGAATGCACACAATGTAGCACTTTATCTCTTCAAAGCACAGGAAAAGTATCTCTCATGTAAAGTCAGGCATTTCTTCCATCTCAAAGTATTTAGTCTTCAGAAAAGTGTTTATAATGGGAAAATATAAATAAACCCTTCAGGACAAAGTCAGTAAGAGGAGAGTCACCAACTGTCAGGTCTTTGTACTGAGACAGTTTTGGCTTTGACCATCATACAATACTTTGAAAATGTAGAGCACCATGAGAATCCACTACATTTCAGTGAAAAAAAAGGTAAACTCCTACCAACTAGGTATCAATTGCTCAAGCAAAAAAAACATCACTGCTGTTTCTGTGTTTCAAAGTATGCATCTGCAATGAAATAAGGTTCACATGATTTAAAGATTCTCATTAAAACTATGAAATTATGGAACAAATTTATATTATGCACTGCTTCTGCATAGATGTCATCCATTGTATGTGAATCTGTGGTTTGCATATCCATGGTATGCCCACATGTCAAGTTCTCATGCAGGTCCATTTAGCTTAGCTTCTGGGTGTGAGAAAGTCCCAAATACATAAAAATATAAGAAATGTTCATAAAGGTAACATATAAACTGACTTCTGAGGAAGTGGTCAGAATGTTTTGATAGAGAAATAAAATTAAGTGGATGACCTGTGATTCAAAATTTTTCACCTTGAGAATAATCTTGAATATTGTCCAGGACAATAAAACAAAACAATGGTCAAAAAATATGGGGAAAATGGGACATGTTTATGATTTTTATAAAAATAATTACTAATTCCTTCCATACTGCTATACCTTTTTTTCTGGAATCATTCCTGTGGAATAGTGGTATCTGTTTTCTGCCATGACTATCATTCCTTCAACAATCTCAAAGCACCTACAAAACTGGGACTGTGTAACAGTGTGTGCCTTCATTTGAAGGTATCTCTTTGCAGCTGTCTCAGTGACATATGCATGTGACTGGTGTTATCCATCCAGATCATATCACAAATCAAATTGTCAGAACAGTGAGTATACATAGGTCTCCAAGCCCCTTCTCTTTCACTAACCTGCCTGTTTCTCTGTGCAACATGTCATCATATATTTGGTCTAAAAGAATAAAAAATAACAGTAGATGTTACTGAAGTTAGTGAGGCAAATCACACGTTGAAAGTGAGGAATAGTCTTCTTTAAAATCTTGGTCTTATGACCTTCATTTGCCAGGATGTACCAGAGGAGTTGTGGATCCCTCATCCCTGGAAGTGTTCAAGGCCAGGCTGGATGGGGTTTTGAGCAACCTGGTCTAGTGAGTGGCATCCCTGCCCTTGGCAGGGAGGGTTGGAACTACATGATCTTTAAGGTCCCTTCCTAAAAGGTTGATTCTATGATGTCTATGGATGCAACAGAGGAAAATAATAGAGTTTTTCAAAGCGTCAAAATGTGTATGTAGTCAAGATTGAATAAAATGTGTTTTGTATCTTTCAAGGAGTGTTTTCAGGATTAAGAGATAAAGTGAAATCTCAATTTTTACAGGTTTGCATGCTTTCAAACTGTCATGAAGAGAAAGTAAAATGAAAAACCCTTTGTACCTTGCTCACTTCCTAAAAGGTTTGGAGAAACTTTAAACCAAAAAAAGATTTACTTATTTGATTAGAGCTGGCAAAGTTAGAATCCAGCTATTCCTGGGTGCTGAACAGATGCCCAGAAAAAGAGGAGCTCTTTCTCCATATTAGTATAATTAATTAGTTTACTGATAGATTGCTCAAGACTGAGATGGTTGCTTACCGCAGTTATGACTTGGATTGATTTTAGCAATACATGGTTTGTACAATTAAAGCCATTGTGTAGCTTCAAGTTATAGCCTGTTTGTTTACATAAGAATAAGAACTGTATATATTCTATTCAGTAAACTTACTTGTGAAACTCTTGGTGGTTTAGCCCTCTAATCCCATAGGAGAAATAAGGATGTAAGAATAGTCTATACCCCTAGATCATATTAAACAGTAGACCACATCATATAAATACTACAAATCTCAATTTAATCTCATTTTTACTTATGTTTTGGTTACAGAATATTTTTCAATTTTTAAAGTACTTTTTATCCTGAATGAGTGCATATATAAGACATAAATTGTAGTGCTGTGCACATGGATGTCCTGACCTCCATATGAAACAGACAGGATTTTTTTCCTCTGTCTAAATGGTCTCTCTTTATTGCTCTCCTTACATGTATAATGGTGGAATGAGGAAAAGGGAAACAAGTGTATTAAGAAAGATAAGGGAAAATAATTAAAAGACAACAGGAAAAAAAGAAAGTGCTCTGAACAAGTACTCTATTAAGAAGGACTATGGAAGACAGGGTTAATACACCCACCTCTATTTGGGAGAGAGAGAGAAAGGGAGACAGAATAAACACACTCAGAAATTTCTTCAGAATAGGAAAACAGGATTGTGAGTAGTGGAAGTGATGTTTCTTATTGTTTCCTTACAGACATAAATAAACAGGAGAGGTAGAAGCTTTACTAAAGCACTCTTAGGAGGTCTTGAGATGTGCCCAATATTCATTTATGACAGCAGTGTGTCTCAAGAGGACTTCTGCTGTGCCTGAAGCTCAGGGGCAATCATGATGCTCTTAGGAATGACAGGTTGCTACACTGGTTCTAGTGTAATTTTCACTGTTTCCCATGCATCAAAAGTGTTCTTATTGCCTCCAAGAACTGTCAGATAAATTTAAAGGGAAACTATTGCCTCTATGTAAACAATCAGCAAGTTATTTTAAATATAGTGGCAGGTAAGCAAAAAATTAAATTTTGTATTAGGGTGGTTTTTGTCATAATCTTTCTACATGAATTCATATAAAGAGATGTGTCTTTCCTCATGTATACTCTCCTTAATGTCAAGTGCAAGAGGGAGCAAGAGAGAAATAGCAGGTGAGATGGAAGCAGAAAAACTAGAGGAGATGTAAAATCATAGACAAAAAAAGAAAGGATTACACAGTCACAAATTTATTGATGAGGACCAATCCCACAATTTATAGTTATGTATCTAAACCTAGTCCTGAACTACCTACTTGAATTTTACAATACATTGAGTTTTGGGAAGATCAGTGTTATATTACAAGTTTCTGGATGAATATAAGGGTTTTTCAAAATTTAATATTCCTAAAAGAATTTCCTACTCAGGTGAGAGAAGCAATATGATGAAGTTTTCCTTGCATGTGATTATTGCTGGTTAGAATCTTTCATAATTTAGCAGCAAAGACAAACTACTGAGGCAGGGGGGAAGGGGAGGAAAAAAAAAAAAAAAAAGAAAAACAAATTTTTGTCCCAGAACCTTAGTGACAGGCAGGCTAGCAGAGTATACTGGAAAATAGGTACTCACAGCCATACTAAGACCAAGTATCTCCAGAAAGAGCTTTCACTCTGCTGCGGAAAGGAAATGGATGAAGAATTACTGGGACTAGTATTTACTGGTGACTGAAGCAACTCTTGTATCCTGGGTCCAAGAAAATTTTGAAAACAGACTCTTAATAATCTCTTCAAATCATCTGTGCCTAGAAATGTAACTTTTTTTTTCTTTGTGTTTTAAAATAGGGTTCTATATACAAATCTAATGTTTGTATAATTTTATTTTGCAACCACTGAGAGCAGTGTAATATTTTGTATTATTAAAATGATAATGACTGGAAAGTTGGTAAGTGATTTCTGTAACAACTCATTTCATAGTTCAAAATATTCGGTGCTTTTATGCAATTGATACATAGTTTTTTAAGAATGTGCTCTGAAAATTATTCCTAAAATGACTCAACCTCTCCAATCCTTCTGTAAAAAAACATCTTTAGCCAGTAGACTGGTTACAAATGTTCGCAATTTTTCAGTCTTTTAGTAATGTTGAAATTCTACAGAGGAACATGGAATATAGCACTATAACAGAATCTGCAACTTATTTCTGCTGATTTTTCCAAATTGTTTCTTTAGAATAAATATGCATTTACAATGCAAATATCCATAGTTATTTGTAGAGCCTTGAACTGAGAATGACATGTTATTCTAACTTCGAATCAATGTAAAAATTTCTTTTTCTTTTTTTTTTTTTTCCTGCATTTCTTCTTCTCTCCCAATCCCACTATCCACCCCTAGTCCTTTATTTCTTCATGCATTTTTGCTAAGTGTTTAAGTAAGTGCCAGAGATTTGCTAAACATCACATGTTCTATTGCAAACAATGTTTAGAGGCCTTTGAAATATTTACATGCTGTTTTTTTGACACTCTTTAATGCCTTGAAAATGTGTACTTATTTGGTTGCATACGAAAGAACATACACCAAAATCAAATAACTTCTTATTAAAATTAAATTATTTATGGAAATCTAATGTTGTTAATGGAGAAATTCAGCAAAAAGTTATTTTCTTCATTGTGTTCAGCAGAAATTGTCTATAAGCCTAAAATCCTGTAGAAAGCAGATTGTTTCTCCACACCTTAGGCAAATATTTATATTCCACTGTAGTACATATTTGACATTGTTCATGCTAACCTTTACTTTTTTGCCTTGTAAAAATGTCAATGCAACATATCTTAATAGCTACTTATACAATCTTATAAATACTTTGAATTAAGAATATTAGTTTATTCTTATTCTGTTCTCTAGAGGAAATATCTCTAGAACTTTTACTTTGCTTCTTGATTTGTCTGTCTTGGTGCCTTAGATATAGAAAAAAGGCCAATCTGTCTTTTCTTTCTTGCTACTTCTTGTTTGAATTTGAATTGCTTGGGTGTAGGGGGAGTTCATGCTGTTGCTCTTAATCATTTCCATAATGGTCATTCTTTAGAGTTGGACATTTTCAAAAGAGGTGATATTTTCTTTTCTAACTGTGGCATGTAATACAAATCTGATCTGGTGTCAAACTTTTAAGTTACAAATTAAATACTAATCAGTACAATTTCAGTCCTCAGACAATGTGAAAACAAGTAATCCAAATTTGTATGCAATCTTATAAAATATGGCACAAAAAACCCCCAAACAAACGTATTGCAAAGACAAATGATTACAGACCAGATTAACTTTCTCTATACTATGTCTTGACTTGAATAAAATTAATGACAGTGTTACATGGCATTCTTTTAAGTATGTTAGAGAAACACATTACCATAAGGAGATGCAAAACTGGCTGAAAGCAAGTAGGTAATTATCAATGGCTCATTGTTAAAATACAGGGTGTATAAACTGGAATCTTCACAGTTGTGTTTTAACTGTTTATCAGTGATAATGCAACAGACAATACTTTAAAAAAAATTACAGTGTATGCTAGAGGTTATAGGCATACCAGAGAGATTAATTAGTTCACCAAAAGTAAGGCAAAAGTTAAGAAAATATTTTCTTGAAGGATATAGTTAATGGAGAAAACAAAAAGTTTCTGTATTTAGAAATTAACAGACACAAGACTTTGAAAATATCTGCAGAATGGAGTGGAACTAAATTTTAATATCAACAGAAAATTGTTTAAAAGGGCCTTACAGAGAAGAAAGGATATTATGTTTACATATCCATAGCAGGTAAGAAGAAAAAGGATGGATTTAAATTACAGCAAGGAAGACCTTGGTTAGATATAAAAAAAAAATAATTCAAACAGGAAGGTCAAGGAAATATTGGAAAACATTGCCTGTGGAGACTGCAAAATTTCTACTACCTGGAGATTAGATTAAGATGGCTGAAACCACTCTCTGGCATGTCATTTCTTGGTGAGCCTGGTGATTGTGGGAAGTATACTGCATAATGATGGCATGCACCTCTGTAATATTTAGATTACAAAAGCAGAAGCCTTTATTTTTGTTGTTAATATTTGGAAGAAAGAAAAAAGGTATGTTCAATTTTTGACAGTCTCAATTTCTCAGTTTTCATTATGTAACTATTGCTAAGGCCCAACACTCTTCCTTCTAGTTTTATGCAGCCCAATCTGACAGCTAATCTACAAGAGTTTAGAGTTCAGTTCCAAGCCTAACTTAACTTACTGCTTAGTCTCCATTCTGGGACTGTAAACAAGGGTAGCAATGGATACCAAATGTGACTGTGGTTTTGGTAAACTAGATATTGATTGAGACCAGGGCTTTGTTAAATGCGGGATGAGAAACAGTTAAAAGATAGCAACATATTTTAGTCACCATCACCATAGGCCAGAAGCATAACTGGGAATATTCCAAATCTTTTAACAAAGCTTTTGAAATGCCTTGTTTCGTAATTTGTGTTGGTTTCTTTTTTCTTTTTAATCGCACTGCACAGAATTGCTGTTGTAGCTTATTTCATAACTGTTAAATTAGAGAAAAATAGAGAAATTCTATCCCATTTTAGAGACTAGAGAGTGCACACAGGTTGAAGGCTACACTTACAAGCAGATATTTAAATTTAACAGGATATGAATATGTGGCATCTGCTTTGGAACAGCACCATTTTCTGTTTTAGTTTTGCTTTGGTGTTTTTGTGGTAATTCTAAATAAAAGCTTTAAATTTACATAAAGAAACTGCTAACAAAGTCTGTGGCTAGAAGAATGTAAATTTCAAGTTTCTGGTTATAATTTAAAAATATGTATCACAAAAATCAAATATGTTTTTCATAGCTGCCAATATTTTTTCTGCCTACAACTCCAATGACAGCCTAGTACTTGAATGACACAAGAAGCTAGTCACATCATGCTTTAATATATTTTACCCTAGGAATTTAACCTAATTTTTTATAGTATTTCCTGTTCAGCTGACTATATACATTGGCATACACATAGTAAGGGAAACAAGGACTTCTAGGAAAAAATATGGAATTAATCTTTTGAGCTTGACCTATGAGGGCTTACAAATAGTACTACTTGGCAAAAATTCTCCTAATGGCTTTATTTCTGTCACAATTTATCATTTGTAGAACATGGAGTTTCATGCAGCAGTGGAGACTACTTCCTCTTCAGAAGTACATTATTCCACGTCTGGTAACGATGAAATCATATATTCAACCTGCCTCTTTTCCAGGTGCAAATGCTATTAAACTTCTCATACCTGGTGATGTCAGCAGATACACATAATTATACAGAATGAGTTTTCTAGCAACTAGAAAAGGAACTGTTTCATACCTGGTAGCTGGAATGTCATAGAATCACAGAATCATAGAATACCTGGGTTGGAAGGGACTTTAAAGATCACCTAATTCAACCTGCCCTCCCATAGGCAGGGATGACACTCAATAGATCAGGTTGCTCAAGCCCCCATCCAAACTGGCTCTGAAAATTTCCATGGATCAGCTTCTCTAGGCAAACTGTGCCAGTGCTTTACTACCCTCTGTGTAAAAAATTTCTTTCTAACATCTAATCTAAATCTGCCCTTTTTAATTTTAAAACCATTTCCCCTTGTCATGTCACTCTCTGCCTGTGTAAAAAGTTCTCTCCCTCCCCAGAGCCTTCTCTTTTCTAGACTGAACACTAGCTCTCTCAGCCTGTCTTCACATGAGAGCTGCTCCAGCCCTCTGATCATTTTGGTGGGCCTTCTCTGGATTTGCTCCAACAGGTCCATGTCCTTCCTGTGCTGGGCACCCCAGAGCTGATGCAGCACTGCAGGCGGGGGTCTCACCAGAGCAGAGCAGAGGGGCAGAATCTCCCCTCCCTCAACCTGCTGGTCATTTCTCTTTTGATGTAGCCCTGGATGTAGCTGTCCTGGACTGCAAGTACACACTCTTGGTTGATGTCCAGCTTTTCAGCCACAAGAACCCCTAAGTCCTCCTTCACATGCAGGGCTGTTCTCGCTGACTTCTTGTCATGGTCTGTACTCATGTCTGGGATTGCCCTGACCCAGGTGCAGCACCTTGAACTTGGCCTTGTTGAACTTCAAGAGGTTCTCATCTGATGTCATACATTGCCTCCTCATTATTTTTTAAAAAAATTAATTAGGCTGAGAAACAGGAATTCTAGAAGTTGTATGTGTAGAGAATTCTTATTACATAATGCACTAATTTTCAAGAATAAGTTATTTTAATGTGAGAAAAACTGTAGTGGGTCAAGAAATATCTTTTATTCTGAGGCATGTTGTACCCAGTGTCAGGCCTTAAAGAGAGAAAAGACAAAATAACATCACCTTTGATGTGTACCTTCTCAGCTTCCAGAAAGGTGCACGACAGGACCTTCCTAAACTGGAGCCTGGAGATATTCTTTGTAGCCCCAATGAGCTTATACTCTGTGCACTTCTGTAATTAGTCTCTGGAGCTGCTTCTGGCTTCTGCAGGAACTTGTGGCAATGGGTTCCAATGTTCATACACCTCTGTATAAATACATTTGGCAAGAGTACATAAGATTAAGTGCTAAAGTTCTATTTAAGGTAAGAGTCTACCATTTGAAAATATTAAGATAATATTTATATCCTGTTAAAATAAGAAATGTATAGAAGCACTACTGAAATTAGAAAAAGAAAACAAATTCAGTTTTATGGATGTTGAATGTCTCCAAAATGAATCACCTACTTCTTTTTCAAATGTATACCACAATGATTCTCCTAACTTGGGCCCTGATTATTTTCCTACTATGTGCATTTTCACAAATTTTATCTTCACTGATTTCAGAGGAGTCCTTCTGTGCTCTGAGATTGCACCAAAGGATGATTATAAACTCTTGAAGATAGGGACATTTCTTTCTTAGTCAAATACAGATTATACAGAATAAGTCAGTTGTGGAGTGAATCAGCTCAACATGTAGCAAATTGGATGTAAACTGTTCCATATGTTGATATGTCAGTTACTGTCTTATTCCTCAAAGGATTCAAAAATGTTACAGAAATCTATCCTTTTTATTTAAAAGCAAAACAAAACCAAAAACTTTGTTTTTAGGTTCATTGCTCATGAACCTAAGTTTTTCATTATAAACAACTCTACAACTTGCTCCTCTTTTTATATTATTATTCAATGAAGTTATGGTTAAGTCACTAAATGGTGAAGACCAATAGGAGTAGAATAAAACAATTGTCATTGAAACCTCATTGTCTGTAGCTCAGCAATTTGCAGGGTAGACTGCTTACTTCAGAAAATTTCTAGTTCAATCCTGTGAACTGGATTCTGTGAGGAGAGAGAGCACATTAGGTGAAACTCTGAATCATATCTTCCAGTAATTTAATCCAAAAGAAACATAATTTATATGCTTCAACCCTGCTCTGTGCTTTCAATCAAAATAAGTAATATCCTGGCATTGTTCTGATGGTCAGGATATTTGTTTTGAAAATGTATTCCTGATTCGTACTAAAATACTGTATAAAGAATCTCTCAGTAACCAGGACTAAATCAAAATATTTGTCTTGAGTAATTTCACTGATAAAATTTGGAGTTTGTCTATTAATGTTTTTATGTGTTGAAAATAGACTTGTTATCTTCTGTCTCCTAATTACGGTTCTTTTTTTTTTCTTTTCCTTTATTTGCATTTGATTAAGATATCAAAGAACTTCATTAAAAGGGAGACTGCACATACATTTCTCTGCAAACATTTAATTGACTTTCTCCAGGTGCTAGTGCCGGAATTAACTGGATGTTTTAATGCCACACAGGAAAATATTTTTAGTAGTAAAGCATTGTATGACATTTCTGCATGTAATGTAATCTGTAGGTGCAGTCTCCTCTCACTTGCTTCTTACCAGTGAAATAAAAGCACAACGGTAGGACAAGACAACCATAGTGAGAATGGGAGCAGTAAAAACATTTCCAACAGCAAGAGAAAACTCAGGAGAAATTTAATGAATAGATTGTATTGATCAAGCTTTCAAGCCAGATTTTGTGATGTGAATATAACCATGGTGAAGTCTGGAAAGGGGGCTTCAGAAGAATTGAAGGAATGGTTGGTAAGAAACACACATAGACTTTGATAATGTTGTGAAAGAAAGAGGATCCAGAATTTCCAGGGTAATCCAGTTTTCTAAATTATAACTGATATAATAATTATTGTGATGAATCCAACACATGAAACTACATGCCACAGGTTAACCTATCCTTACTGTAAAAGATGAAAGCACACAATTACCATGGCTTCCCTTCATAAACATGGTTACTCAACTTTATTTTCCTATTAATTCAAAGCAGTTTACGAGAAAAGCAGAAAAATATGTGATTATTCATTTTGTCTTCTTAAAAGAGAACTAGTTGCCTCAATACACTTCACTGGAAGCTGAATGAATATTCTTGAAAGAAAGAAAATCGTTACTGCAATTCAAGGAAATGAGTGACCTTATGGTGAAAGCAGGGCCAGGCAGTGATCACCACAACCATCAGTTAGTTGCCTAGTTTGTTTTTTGGGTGTATAAATATAGGCAAATTGTTGTGTGTTCCAGACAGATAGGAAAAAAACCACTTCTTCCAAGAAGAAGAAAAGATTAGATTAACTTCTTGTAATATACATAACACAGGCATCATGATCAGATAGCTTGCTTCCCCTGCCAAATCAAGGTCTAAATGGCTTTCTGAAAAATGTGAAATGCCTGTTTGCTTCCTATGCATTGAAAATTTTGGATGTAAGTTCTTCTGGTCAGGGAAATAATAAAATTAGCAATATCAAATTGAACAAGGCTACTTATGGAGATTAAAAAAATTTGGTTATAATTTTTTTGGTAACGTGTCCCTTCTAATGAGTCAGAAACACATCCACATTCTTAGATCATATCAAGTCAATTGCTTTTGATGAATAAATAATAAAAATCAGTGAAATGAAATCAGAGTTTTGGTAGATACTCTTATATCCCCATACTCTTATAGAAGGTGCAAAGTGGCAATTACAACAATTAAGGTAAGTGAATTATTTATAATGTTTCTGGATTATCTTCTATCAAATAGTAGATAATTCTGCAGCTTTTCTGTCCCTTAGGTCACTGATTAAATCTCTTTATTTCCGAACAAGCCAGGAAGACTGTAAGAACTTCACACATTTAAGATCACTGTTCCTCAGTCTGATCTGGCTCAAAACTCACCACTGTTTCTTTAAGGGAAGACAGGATGATGCCACTGTTCCTTGTAGGCCTTTCTTCCATAGAGAAATTGTAAAAAACATTATTATTTGAAATTTGAGCTACATATAATCATAGGAAAATACTGTCCACTAATTTAATTTTCCCTGTTTGCAATTTAGGTGCCTTAATACAGAAGCGGAAATACGAATGATACAGTACCCTGCTCAGGATATTTTGTATTAGCACACTGAAATATTGAAATCACATTATGGGGAGCTGGAGGGAATTCAGTAAAACTTTTCAACTTATACATACTGTCCTGTAACTTGAAATTCCAAATCATCTTAGGTAGTGCCATGAAATCCTCAGAATCATTAACTAACGGTTGCAAATGGTTATCTACCTTACTGTTATTGACTTCATCACAACTCATAATTCATCTCATATATGTGGCATCATAGTGTGTGTTGTGTGAAAAGACAGAACAGTTGGGATAACATTTGCATAACTGTATGCAAACCAGTATATGCCCAGTGTACTCAATACAAAACGTTCTTTGCAGTCAGTGCTTTGGTACTCTGACAGGATGAAAAGTTGTCTAAGACTTTTGGATTTATTTTCTTTCTTTCTTTCTTTCTTTCTTTCTTTCTTTCTTTCTTTCTTTCTTTCTTTCTTTCTTTCTTTCTTTCTTTCTTTCTTTCTTTCTTTCTTTCTTTCTTTCTTTCTTTCTTTCTTTCTCTCTCTCTCTCTCTCTCTCTCTCTCTCTCTCTCTCTCTCTCTCTCTCTCTCTCTCTCTCTCTCTCTCTCTCTCTTTTTCTTTCTCTCTCTCTCTCTCTCTCTCTCTCTCTCTCTCTCTCTCTCTCTCTCTCTCTGTTTTTATATATATATTTTTAATTTCTTAAAAATTTTTTAAATTTTTTTTTTATTTTTAGTTGTACAGCATGCCTCCTTACGTCAAGGTGACATAGCAGAGGCTTAGTGTGTCAAGGAAAAGCTGCGGAAGTTGTCTACCTGAACTTCAGTAAAGGAATTTATAGCAAGGTGGGGCTCAGTGTCTTTTCCAAGGTAATAAATGACAGGACAAGAGGAAATGGCCTCAAGCTGCGCCTGGTGAGGTTTACATTGGATATTAGGAAGAAGGTTTCAAATCTTCACTTCCCTGTAAGGTTCCTTTATTATTTCTGCTTAATTTCTAACCTAAAAATGTAGATGTTCTTTTGAATTAAAGACTCCTGTTGTTATAGTGGCTATTGCTTATTTGTAAGTGGCATAACACTGCTGAAATTTTCATTACTCAACAAGGTTTTGGCAACACTGTACTTATTTAGCTCTTGTATTTGGAACATGGCCTCAAATGACCACCTAACTTCTAAACCTGAATGTATTACATGCCACAGTATCTGCATATCTGACAGGTACATCTTTCTAAGAGCCAGTAGATATTTGATGTGTATTCCAGAGTTTCTTTTTGTATTTGCCTGAATATTGGAAAATTAAGCTTAAAATATTTTACTAATTTCTTTGCATATTACTACATTGTGGAAAGATTTAAAGTCATGTTACTGTGTACTCAGCTCTTATAAAACTTGTGTAGTAGAAAGTTATGGAATATAAACCAGCTTTTGTAGCTCATAGGAAGCAGTCTGGAAGCTTTGTAAACACTGAAACCTAAGTCAAAACCAAAGTGATCCTGTTTAGTACTGTAGGATACTTATCAATTACATATGCAAACAGAAAATGTTTCTTACAGAACTTGCTTCTAAATGAGCTTCTGTTTCTGGTTGAAAACTAAATCTTTGTGAGCTTCAGTATTGCAGAAATCAGAGAGAGTAAGCTGATATTTTCTTGCTTAAATCATTAGTGTTTTGAGATACTCTTACCTTTTGTCACCCCACCAGTTTTCTTTATCAACCAGCTCTTCATGTGAGGGGTCAGTTTTTCAGGGTCTGATTGTGAGGTTCTATTTCCTACCTCCCTCATTGTGTTTATAGTGAACGCACTGTTTGTATATAGAGAGAGGACATCAGAAACTCCACAACTTACTGGAGTTTAGTCTATGAAGAGCTGATTGTAAACAAAAATGAGAAAAGACCAATTTGCTTTGCACAAGAATGCTGTGTGGTGGGTTGATGTGTTGTTTTTGGGGCTTTAAGTGCTCCTCTTGCAGTTTATTGCTGCTTTCTTAAGTATTAAACAAACCAAAAATTCTATCTCTATGAGATGTGATGGCTCCTAAGTAGTCATATACATTTTCAGTTTCTGGTGTAATTATTTTTAATGGAAATAAGTCCTTTTTGTAATTAGTACTTTTTGCAATTGTGCTTACTTGGCTCAGCGCAGAAGATGAAAAATAATATAATGCTCCAAAATGTAATACGAATCTAATACAAGAGAACCTAAATGCTCCAAAAGGCTACTCTGTGCCTTGACTGTTGCATGAATTGGCAACAGACAATGCTGAAAAAGTGTATGGGCACATTTGGGGCACATCTGTAAATAACTATGTCTCACTTACTTCCAGGCTGCTGCTGGCAGGGTACAGTGTCGCTGGCACAAAGTACCCTAGTTTGGAAAGAAAATTGTAAAGAACTCACTTCAGAAAATTATAACTCACTTCTTTTCTTTTACTTTGATATTTAAGGCTTGAATTAAAAATGTTTTATTTTTATAATCAGTACATAAACTGCTCCCATCCAAGCTTATCCATTCTTTGATTCTGTGATTTTGTGATCCAGAAAATTCATAATAAAGTAAGCAGTACTACTATTCAGCAAAGTAAGAGCTTTTAAAAATACTTGAGTCTTGTGGTATTTTGTGGATTCAGTTAGGTTTCCATTTGTTTGTGGTGATCACAGCTGAAGTATCAGAATTTTCAAAATTCACTTAACATGATTTAGCTCTCCTCTGCAGCATATAAGTTTCATAAAATTTGGAACAAGTATAGGGTCAGATTTGCCTGGTTCTGAGACCTTTCTCTTAATATTGAAGTCTATTTTGTAGTTGGCCTAAGTCTTCAGCTACGTAAAAGGAAACGGAAGAATTCAGTCTTCGTACAGTCTGAATCCCTCTGGAGGCTCCCTCTTTTCATCAGCTGTGAAGGGGGCATTGGATGACAGTTTCTATTACAGACAGAATTAAATTTACCTTAATCTCGTAAAATCAGATACAGTTCACTAAAAGATAGGCAATCAACAGAGATCACAGATATCTCAACACATCTAGAAACTGCCTTTTAAGATAGATTTGATCAGATTTAACATTGGGCTTTTAGGAAAATTCAAAATGTATATATTCTCCATTTCCTTTTAGTCCTCAATATTTCACAATTACTTCAGAGCAGTGCCCGGTCCTTTCTGAGGAAAGAAGTTACAGATACATATAATAAAATAGTTTCATTTGTTTCAAATCAAGAGGTGACTCTTAATATTTCACAATTCACGTAGCTTCTATTCTCTGTAAAGCTGGGACAAAAGTTATTAGCATCACAGAGATGAAAGAAAGATTATTATTTTATGCCAGTGTAAACAAACATAATGAAGAACTTTCTAACTGTTTTTTTTCCTTCTGGAATTAAAAGAGAAGTGTAAATGTGGCACATCTCCATCCAAAAAGTTAAAAACAATTCTGACAGATGTGATCAGGTGCTTTCTTTTAACCTTTGATTGCTTCGCTATTTCTTTGAAGTCATTCCTGCTACAGGTAGTGAAAACTGAGGGCATGTTATTTTAGTTATTCTTCCTTCCCAAACAGGAAATGGTTCTTTCCTAACAAGCATTTTTTTATCATCTGATTTATAGGCTTTGTTAGCTTTACCATTCTGTCCTTTCTTCCTACAAAAAGTTCCCTCATGCATACCTTTGTCAAAGTTGCTTCCTATTCTTTACAAGACCTGCAAGGCTTATTTTGCAAAAAAAAGTTCAGACTTCAATGAAATAAATGTAAGTCAAATATTCAAATAATCTTATTTCAGCTTTGAAATAGATACCTCTCTTTAATTAGAGCAGTGTTTAGTGCATTTTTTTTTTTAGTTTCTTTTTGCCTTTCTTTTCTTTCCCATTGGCAGGATAGTGTAAGTACTTATTTTCAGGAATTTAAGAAGCAACAGAGGAGAACCTTTAAAAATTATGTTTGTTTACTCATTTAATGGGTTAATTTGTGTCATCAGTGAGAACACAGCCCATTCTTTCTTTACAAAAGCATCTCCAATTTTTTCCCTATTGAAAACAACTCCTAGCTACAACAAATCCCACTAAAGCCTTCAGGAAAGGAAATAAACAGTATTATTGCAATATAAAGAGAATGAAGTGCAAAGGTATACAAATTGAAAAGGTTTTAGGATAAAGTAGGCTGTAGTTTTGTGTGTATTTCCTATATACTCTGTCTTTTAATATATATTTAAAAAGTGATGTAAAAAACATTCTTTTAAACAGTAATTTAATTACTATGCTCCTTTTCAGTTTCTCTATATTGTGCTGTATCTGGGTTTTTATGCAATGACTGCAAAATGTATTTAGTGTTGTCTGAATTCTGTAGTGTGTTGGGCAAGGTCTCACAATAGATACGGACAATTTAACTCTGTGTCTTAGCACAGATATATTTGTTTTATGAAAACTGGAGCTCCTAATGTAAATTAGAGAAATATATCTCTAATATAAAAAGGACAGGTTAAGAAAATTATTTTTCTCATTGGAGTCAACCTTGCCTATTCTCAGAAGAAATGCACATTATCTTATGGCTATGTGTTTATAGCCTGCACTTGATTGTTCCCAAGTTATCTGAAAAAAATAATCTCAAAATAACATAATGTGCATTTTAAAACATCTGTTATTGACTATGTATTTTGGAGGAACAACTATCCTCAGTCTCTGGCCAATGAGAACTTGGTGTGCTAAACAACAATATAACAGCAGATGTACAATAAAGGCCAGAAGGCTGACATATTTTGGCTACTGCCTCTTCCTTGGTAACAGGAAATGAACAGCTCATGGCATAATCTGTCATATTTCTTTGTCATTCTTTGCCTGACTCCAACATGAATTCAGTAAGACAGCATTTTGTTCTCTTAAAATGTCCATATTCCATCATCTAAGTTTCAATGTTTCTTTTGCACAAGCAATGTTTTTGTACTGACTTAGGAAAGACAAATATTTTCTTTGGGGCTTGAATGTTTTTTTAATTGTTTTTGCAGTGTTTCTATACTTTAGCACTAGTTTAAGAACTCTTTGAAAACTGTGGTTTGTATTTAATGTTTATGAACTATATAAAGATAGGATTTAAAAAAATATTTTAAAAAAAGGTACAGAAAAAAGCTTTAGTCTATCCCCAGAATAATTTTTAAACGATTCATTCTTTTTCTCACAAGGAAAAAATTGCATCTGTTTAAAATAAATAGTACTTGATTATTTTCCTCAATACTCTATTTTTTACCAATTCACCAGCAATTTTACATGTTCTTATAATGGATCTTTCAAATAAAATAATTTTCCATGGAATATACTCCTACAGTGAATGGAATGACAATTTTTGTGCACATTGAGTACTTGAAGAAGGTATTACCTAACAGAAATGTAGCAAAATTCATAACAAATCCAGGGAAATATGCAGGGAAATTTTCAAGCAAAAACCTCCTGAAAGGAGAATATAATACTTTTTAATTGACCTTTCCAGATACACACCCAGTAATATTAGTACAATACTTTTGGATATCTCTATGAGTTAAAAGGCAGAGACCCTTTCTGACCTGTTTGCTTATTTGCTTGTCATTGTTCTTGTTTGTTTTTTTCCCAAACAGTAATAAAGCATATTTGGTTAAGATGCTATTTCTGTTACTATTAAATAATTATGTCATGTTCTATTGATTTATATTGCCATTTTCTATTTAATGGAGGAGAAATTGTTCCAATTAGATATTTCTTGCTGCCTAGGAATGATGTTTTGATCTCTCAAAAGCTGATTGTGAGTTTGTATCTCTAAGTTATGTATCATTAGTCACGATAGACTGAAACACTGTGATGCAAAACTTTTTCAGAAATTTCAGAGCTGCTTTATCACTGCACATATTGTTGCCTCAAATTCTTTTCATTACTTTAGGGTTGGAGAAAGATTTCTGCTTTCTTTTGGGTCATGCTCAATCTGAAGTGCCTGTTACTTCAATCAAAAGAGTCAGTAATGTGCTGGACATTATTTTGTGTGAGTTCAGTCAAGCCACAAACTTTGGCAGAAGTATCTTTAAAGATTCTGTCATTCCATTTACACTGAAGCCCCTACCATCTTGCCATAATGCAAAAAATATGAAGCATATTTACATATTTGTATGGACAGCAGATTTTTTCAGGCATATCTAAAGATAATTGCAGTTAGTTCTGCTGGTTTGGCTAGAAAGACAAACAGTTGGCGTAGACTTACATGTACTATGTTTCAATTTGGCTGCAGAAATCACAAGCAGCTTTGCATTTCCCAAAGGATTTTTTTAAAGCAACTTCACTGTATTATCCAAACAGTAATTTATCCCACAGCTAAAACAAGTGGCATATCCTGGCATTGAAAAACCTTCTCTTTGTAAAGGTATATAATGTTTGCACAACTTTTACCTTATCCCACTTTAGAGTAAATGTCTTCATTGATATTCTGATTAGGAGATATGTCCACGATTTCTACTGGAAAGACCTTATTAGCTCCTGTCTTGCTTTGCAACAGCTTTTAAAGCTTTTAGATGGGGCAAAGCTTCATTGCTCAAAGAATATATTGGCAAACTATCAAAAATTCCCGGGCTAATATTCAGTATTTCCTTTTGATCAGTCAACAGGACTTGACCTTATTCACTGCAGAGTGGGGCATAGATAAAGTATTTTGTTTATGTTTTATAGAACTTTCTGAAATCTTCCTGAAAAATAAAAGCTTTTCTCCTTCTCATCACTTTTTCTGACTTATAATTAGTACTTCCTGTTTAGCAACATAAAAAGCAGATCATTTGTTTGCCAGTTTTCTGGGATTTTTATCCAAGCTCTACTTGGAATAGATACACAGTTTAGAAACATTCATAAATGGAGATATCATCATCTAGTTCTGATGTTTTACAAAGACACTGCATTACTATATTTGTTTCTCAGAATTTTCTATGCTGCTTCAATGTTTTTTTATTTGATTTGGGAATTGAGTTGTAGCAACAATATTCATAGTTTATAATTATTACAATATGCCATTTTGAATAATGCAAGTCAAAGCTTTTATTGAATTCAGAAATATTCTCTATTTTGGCAAGAAATAACACTCAGTTATCTCATTAGTCTATGACAAATAGTCACCATCAAATGTGACTGTAACAATTCTGACATTACAAGCACCAGCTGAGTTGCAATAAAATAACAATTACAATGCCAGTGTCTGAATCTTGGTGGAATCTGTGCAATCCTGTATCATTTTAGCAATCTGGGACAGTGCTGATTGCTTTACATGCTAAAATTACTGAAGGACTTGAGACGTGTGTTGGGCTTGAATATTAGGAAGAGACAGGGTATAATTACACCTAATAACACCAATTAGAAAATTATGTAGAAAAGGTTACTTGATGTCTGAGTAAAAACTTTAGGAAGTCTTTAAAGATATTTTTCTCAGTTTTTTAATAGAATATGTTTGTTTGGTAGAATACCTCTATCAGTTTATTCAACTGGATCATTGACTTGTTAATAATTTTAAACTGCTATAAAATTATAGTGAAATACAGCGCTTTTTCACTTCACTACATATTGCTCTCAAGAATTTAACAATGAAAAATAATTATGTCAAAAGCCATATATATATTTAGAAATATTTCAAAGAAATTAATTTGTGTCAGAAAGAATATTTGCAAACTTTTGTCAAGGTTTGATCCTGGCCAAATGCCAGGGACCTACGACATCTGCTCTCTATGCTCTCTCCTGCCACAGCTATGCAGAGGAGAGGAATCAAACTGACACAAACACACTGGACTCATGAGTTGAGATGAGGCACTGGTGGGATAGGACACACAGAACATGAGCAAACAGGTGAGAAACTTAAGTTAAAGTGATTTATTAACCTAACAGCGTTGGAGGATAAATGAGAGGTAAAAATAAGCTCTTAAGACACCATTTCTTCACTCACCCCCCTTCTCTCTTGAGATGCTGTTTCTCAGCTCATCCCCCTCCCTTTTTCACACAACCAACAGCTCTGGGGTGGGGGCAGGGTATGGGGGTTTCCCTTTGGTCAGGGTCAGTCCACCAGGGAGAAGAGTCCTCTACTTAGCCATGGGGTCCCGCCCACGAGAGACAGTCCTGTGTGAACTTCTTTGGTGTGGGTCCAATCTCACGAGCAGCAGCCTGCCCAAAACCTGCTGCAAACACGAGTTTTATGCCCATAGAGTGCAGACTCTCACATGCCCCTACTGTTTTGATTTCTTAAATATGTTTTCACAGAGGTGTAACAAACATCTCTACTTGGCCCAGGTTTGGCCAGCAGCATGTCCATCATCTTCAGAGCCATCAGAGAGTGGCTCTGCTGGACAGGGTGAAAAACTTCCAGAACCTTCCCACAGGACACACAGGAGCCATCTTTGTGCCCCTCCCTACCCACTAGCAAAAACTGGGCCAAGTAAAACCACCACAACTTTTTACTCAAAATCAGCAATTTTTGATTCTGAAAAAACTATAAATGGAGAAAGAGTCAGCATATTTGCTTTTGCATACACAGGGGAATGCCAGCATCAAATACATTTAAGAATGAGCCATTTACACATAACTTTTTTCATTTGTCACTCATACAGAAACAACTATGTATATCTTAATGGCAAGCACTCCTGAATCCTAGTGGAAATGAGTAGAATCAAGAATGTGTTTAAGGTAAATATGACAAAGAGTGTTTACATAGTGTTTCTATGTGTAACTATTTATAAACGCAGGCTTGTTGTTTGTTTAAATTTCCTTTATATACTTTTAAATAAAAATCACAACTAAAAGAAAAAGTACTTAAAATATTGGGTAAATAATATTTTTTAAAACTAATTCACAATTTCATTATTAAAATCTAATTACAATGTCATGGTTAAAAAAATTACCTGGAACTAGAAAAGCTCATATATATACACAAGTTTACTTGATGTATTTGTCCTGATGTAATGTGCTAGAAATTTTTACTGGCACATATACACTATAACATAGCAAAATTTAGTCAAAAGGAAAAAAAAAAGGTAATTATTAAAATTAAACCACCTGCCTTACTCAGCTGGAGTTGAGAAAGGACTCTTCGGGGCCTTGTGTCTGTTCTTAGTTTCCAGGTGGCTATTCTGTATCCTTTTTTTACTGTACATGCTAATTTAATTTATTTTTACTGGTATTAACTGTGATTTCTGTTAGCAACAACTATGTGCTCTACACAATTTGCGTTCACTAGGACAACAGCAATAAAAGTGGTTAGACCTGGAATGGCATATTGGCATAAAATCACTGCTAGAACGAGAAACTTTGCTGAATTAGAATGACCTGATAACCTGCTAAGTTTATGACATCCCATCTGTCCTAACTTCTCCTGAAGAAATTGAAATTGTGAACAAGAGATAGAAACTAAAACCAAACAAATTTTAACCAGAGAACTCACTTAATATGTTGGCTCGCTTTTTTTCAAAATATTGCCACCATTTTCATATGCTGATTTATAAGTTTTAGGGCATGTACTACTCATGGCATGCTTCAATATTACAACATTTTCAGGAAATTCTCAACTACAGTCAATTGCTTCATTTACTCAAACAGCAGAAATAAGATTAATATTAGAAACATATGAGTTTTTGATAGATTTAGAAGCAGGTTCAAAGAAAGTAAAGACATCTGAATTTTTCTCTTAAAACACCTTAACTACATACAATTGAAAGCTTAAAAGTCCATTCAGAATGATTTCCCTCCACGTGATTGTTACACTCAGAATATTTGAATGGATGCACATCTTTAGCTGAGAAATTAGATGTGCCTCAGTCAGACATGCAGCCTGGAAGGCAATAGACAGGGAGAGAGAGGCAGTCACATATGGAAGATGTTAAAACAGTCTGTAAAACCCAGTTGCAAATCTTACATTTCTTTTGTTTTTTAAATGGTTCTAAATAAAACACTGGGCACCAACCCACTTTCCAAAATCTGTGGGTTGAATGTGGGAGATTCAAAATCCATCTCTGAATCAGGGTTCTGTGTCCCAGAGCCATCATTAATGTTGAAGGATAATACAATTATGACAGTGTAAGAGATGTGTATTTATATGCACTGCTCATGAAAATCCCAAACAACACTAATGGTGTTTTATTTGAGAGCCTTTGATGTTAACAAGAGATAGGCTTATGCCAAGTCTGGCACATCAGACTTTTGAATTGTATAAAGACAGCAGCCACAGCAGCTTTGTTCTGCATGAAGACTTACATGTTGAGAGGGAGATTGTGCTTACAGTTGTGAACAGTGTAAAAACATTTTCAGAGGCCATAATGCTGTTTCATGTCAGCTATTTTTTAAACAGGGCTGACTATCAACCAGCCGACAGTTTTCAAACCAGTGGGAAATGAACCAATGGATTTCGTCCGCTCTTTTATACCAGACAGTTAGCTATGTCCCAGCCCCAAAAGTATTAGAAACTGTTATGTTTTAGTATGTACTTAGAAATAACAATTTATAGCCTTCATCTTATTTTGGTTTTACATAGCAAAAAAAAAAAAAAATCTTGTTTTCCAAATGGATATACTTAAATGTATATCCATTTTTGTTTTAAAGAGGAGGAAGTTAGAAAACCTGGTTATATCTGTGAAAACTTATAGATCTTATAAATGTCTATATAGCTATATATATGGCATTAATTACAAGTAATACAGTTTTGAAATGGACATGATTAACTGATGGGAACTAAATGTATAAGTGTTTTGGAGATTCTCACAACCCAAAGAATTTCTATTTTCAGATCAGTTTAAGTTTCTGAAAACAAAGTTTGAAGTTATCTTTGTTTTACAGTCACCTAAGTTTAGGCATCTAAAAATTAGTTTTCAGCACTCCATAGTACACCATTTAACTGGACAGTCTCTTTCACAGTGCTACCTGGGTACAAAAAAATTTTAGCTACTGGAAATAAGAATATTCTGAAATCACTTATGCTTTGATGCCAATCTTTAAAGTTGCATGTACAATCAGTTCTTGAAGAATGGAATTTTAATATTTCAAAACATATAACATAAAATAAAAACAAATAAATGTTTAACACTGAAATGTTTTAGGTAAAATGTTAAATACAAGGCAATAAAATTTTAAATTAAAATATTATTACATAAAAGTTAAAAATTAAATACAATTCCGGTATTGAATGTAAATATTGTAACTATCTTCCCAAAAGAGGTTTTTTTTTTCTACTAGCAAGGTAAGCAGTGATTTTTTTTTCTTTTCCCCCAAATTTACATTTTGTAAAACCCAGAAATTCCAATAGAAATCCTTTTGCCAATGAGCTCTATTTGATGCAGTCCTCACATTTAAATTTCTACTCAGAGACACTTTCAGCCTTCCTAATAAAATTACTTTGAAAGAGCTTCTTTGTATTAATTAAAATTGAGAGACCCAGTGCACTCGTGTCTTAGATAAAGAACTCTTTTTTGTGCTTACCTCATTGTAACATACATATTCTTCTGGGAAAAAATTGATAGAACCAGGAAATCTGCTAACATTTAGAATGGATAAATGAGATTTCTCATTAAATTCCTTTCCTAGAGATTCAACTTTTAAGAAAAAAATATTTACAATTCTAGAAGTACTGCAGAGTAATGTAAGCCACATTTTACAATAATGAACATGATATAAAGATTTGGTTAATGCCCATTTTTATCCCTATTTGGTTATTTATATTAACTCATTGGTTTAAGAACTGACACTGAAAATGTGATTTTTTCTTCTATCTGAAGTGATTGAAAAGCCTTGCTCATAATGTTAGTGACTAAGCATTATTGAGTAGGTAATTTTATATGTATAGAGTATTTTGTGCAAAAATACATTAAAAAGAGATATTGAACTTATAAAGACAAGTATTAAAAAGTTGAAGAGAACCATTATTGCTGGAAATTTCTTAGCATAATTAACCCCAAGGAAAATCAATTTTGGAACATTGCAGCTCAAATGATAAAAAATCTTGTAATGAATAAAATAACTGAGGCAGAAGGCTTATAATTGTAATGCAGGCCAAATTAATTGTAAATTGAATTACTTGTTTCACCTATGAGAGAAGCTCAGTCTTTTTAGAGTTCTTTGAGGTTGATTCTAATGAAATTTTAGCAGTAATGATGAAGTCCTGCTTTATCACCTTAAACTGTGGTTATTGGTGTAACTTGGTCGCCCGCTGTGGTAGTTTTTGTATCTGGGAGAGGCTTGGCCTCTAGGCAAAGTGAAGGTAACTGTTGAGTCTTGGTTAAGATTAGGTTTCAGACAATTTTGCTATAACTTTATAAACTATCTACTGGATGGCTTACTTCTTGATATCCTCTTGATACCTTTCAATGGAAGTAATGGATTTTCACTCTTCAAAAGGTAGTTTTGGCCTGGAATCAAAATGTTAAGGGTTGGGAACCAGAAATGTAAGTTTAAATTCCATCATAATATCCAAAGACTGTATCTTTAAACTAACTCCTGTTGTTTTGCTCAGATCATTTGTTTTAATTTTTTTCTCTTTTATTTCTATTCTGTTGCTGAGATAGATTTTTGTTATTTTTTTCTGGATGTATCTTAGTCTCCTCATTCCTGATTAATTCAGAGAACTTGCACAGATTCTAGGCAATTGCAGAAAAAAATAGATAAATTAAAAATAAAATATAGAATTTACTCCAAATTTGTCAAGAGCTTGACATTTAATTTAAAAAAATATTTACATAAATATATATAGTAAGTACTAATCTTATTTTAATCATTATCTTGCCTTGCTCTTTTTTGGTACACTGAAGAAAGGGTATCAGTTATTATAGAGGATTCCCTTCCAAATTTATTTATTTAGTTTAATATTTGGTATCTAGGAAACAAACCTACTGTGTAAGCATTTCTAAACAATCCAAAGATCCATTAACAAAATTCACAGTAAAATTCTTAAGGAATTTGACAGAAACTCTAATATAGATGGCTATCCATCCTTCATGGAATATATTCTTTCCATTCTTTTGTCAGCAAACACACACTCCCCATACACATATACACAGATGAATCAGTGTTCTTCTTCCTGTCAATCAGCTTGTCCTTGATGTTCTCTGATTTATATTAATACTGGTCAGTAGTTTTGTGACATTTGTTTATGGACCTGTAGTTTCTTACTTCGTTTTAAAAGGACATTTTAAAGGGTATGGTGGAAGAATTTCTGATTTTAAACATATGCTATTGAGAGACAAATATTAATCAATTAGGAGGAAAAGCAGTTTGTTTTATCAATATAAGAGTAAAATTACATACCACCTGCAAGTGCTGAGATTTTTCAACAAAAATCCCATAAATACTTTCTTCATATTTTTCTGAATAAGATAGCATGTGTGTTTTCCCTGAGACTCATTTATCATTTAAAAAGCATTTCTTGCAATGCCTCACTTTTGCCTTAGATGAAGGAGGGTTCTATAAATTTACCAGTGGAATAATCTACCTTGGCATATTTAATATTTTGTTATAATCAACCATAACCATATTTAACATTTCCTCTCTACCTTTCATATGAGTATTCGGCCTGCTCTGACACTTGATAAGGAGCAGGATTCTTGGAATAGTTGGCTGAATTGGAATGAAATTGTAGAAACCTCTTGTTTTATAAACTGTTTCTCCTGGCAGAGGAATTTGGGCTGTGAGTAATTGGATGAAAAATTAGAAATTGTGTCTCACCAACCCCAAGCACTGATGCGCGCACATCCCCTTCAGGAGCGACAAGGAGTAGCAAGAATTTCTTCCCCTTCCTGTCACATTATCCTCATGATGATATTTTTCACTGCTTTCCATACTGAGGCATGTAAACAGGATGGGTGGAGTGAATTGTAAAGTTCTTGTAGTTCAGCATGGGGCATGTAATGGAGTGTTTTGGTCACTGTTGATCTGAAGCGGTAGTGAAGGTCATGAAATAACTTTCTGGAAGAGTGACAGGGAAGATGTTGGGTGGGGTTCAGGGAGTGATTTCATTTGCTTAGTTTTAGGTATCTCTGGTGCATATGTCTGCACCTGTACTGGGATCCAGTTGAGAGAAATGGGTAAAATAGGAAGTTACCACATATAGCGCTCTTGCTTCAGGATAAGACAAATTAGTTCACATAAACCCTCAGTGGAGATAGCATGATTAACTCATAATCATCCTGCTTCAGATTCTTGAAGTTACATTCAGCTAACCGTGTGTCCAATTTCTGGTTTAGAAAACACTCAAACTCTTCTTCATTTCCTTCTTTTACCTTCAGAGAAGGAGACAAGGTCACTGTAACACATCTGGGATGACCATGGAAGCTTCTTCTGAAAGCAGAGTACTTGCAGGAACCGCATGGTCTTTATTGTCAGATTCTTTTCCAAGCAGTCTAGTTAAACTGCAGGCAAGTTAAACCGCAGACATTTTGTCTTGTAGCTCTCCTGCCCTGAGACAATGAATAGAAACAAAGCTATTTTCTCTTGTCACCTTTTTTTTTTTCTTTTTTCTCCCTGGTGGCTCTTTATAAGTGTGAATGGCTGTAATTTTTAGACTGGCTTTAAAGTCATCGAATGAAGTCACATTAGGTTTTGATATTCCAGGATGATAAATCTCTTTGGAAGAGTGTCTTTTTTTTCTTTTTTTTTTTTTAAACAGTTCAGTATGCCAATAACATTCAGTATATAATGAAAATGAATACTAATCACTAGCAAAATACATTGTGCGCTGCTTTTCTCTTTCTGTGTCCCATCCCTTGTACCCTTGTCTGTCCCCATCTCTCTACTTGTCATGTCCCCCCCTCCCTTTTCTTGTCTGGAAGCAGAAATCTCAGCCACAAGAATTAATCTTGGAGTGATCTGATACAAACTGACTTCTTCACTTACACAATTCTCAGTTTAACTTGCTCTTCTCAACTGGTTTTGACTGGAAATGAACAGAAACAACTAGAAACATGAGTGCTCCCCACCCACAAAACCTCTTTATGAAAGTAGTATTTCAGACCTCTCTCTTCAAAATTTACAATTTCCTATGTATTCTTCTACCCCAGGTGTTTAGCTGACTTCCAAGCACAGATGAATCCAACAGTTTTTCCCTTGCAAGTTGCAGATTCCCAGGGGAAGTAAATAGTAAAAGTTAATTACAACACATATCCTTTCTCTTTCCTGTGATTTGCTTCTAATGCATTTTCTTCTAAATCTGGGTTTTCTCTCCTAGGTTTTTATTTTATTCTCTGAAGGGGTGCCCCCAACATCAAATGTCACTGTTAATTGAAAATACAGTAAGATAAAACAGAGAAGGAGAATGCTCATCCATATTCTCCATAGATTCTAAGATCTCCTAAAATACTCTTTTGCATCTTTTCTCTAAAAGAAAAACTTGTGGTTTTGGCAGGTCTAGTTATTAGGGATAATATGCACCACAGGTAGCAATTCTCAAGTCCACATACAGGTAGAGCACTTACCGTAAGTGCTGCATCTGCCAAGACTTTAATATTGTGACTTAAGAAATCCAATTGTATGAACATCTGCAAATTTCTAATATGAACTGTGACATTGGACTTACAATAATATGTTTTGATATTCTATGTTTTTTTTCCTTCTAAGTATGCTGCAAACATAACTTTAATTTTCCCCAAGAAATATCTGTGAAGTAGATAATAATTTTCTTCATTTTTGCAGAAACTAATGAAAACATTACCAGAGCATAGAGGGAGTTAGTGTCATGACTGGATGAGACAATGTTTTATTGCCATGCTTAGATCAGAATTTCCGAGAACTCCATGATCCTGAAAGAAGCTCAGTCTAAATGCAGGATCTGGAGAAGGATGTGGTATGTTCTAACACACATATAAACACAAACCCACCCCCATGCATACAGATACTTCTTGAATATTACAGCAGATCCCCTTAGGACACAGAAGACTTCATTTGATCTCATTTGGCTTTGGGTCTGATCCTGTCTACATGATGAATGAAAGTGAAAAAACCTGAGCCTAAATCCTACTTTTACAAATTGTATTTTGCTTCCTCACTTTTTATCTTTTTTAGATTAGATCCCGAAATCTGAGGGGGGTTAGCTGCTTGAAAGGTGATTACCCCTTCAAAACCAAAATAAAACAAATCAAAACAAACAAACAAAAAAAGCAAAAAATAACCAAATAATAAAAATAATTTTTAAAAACCCAAAAAACAAACAGATGATTTACTAGTACCAACAGTTATGCCTGAAATTCTATAACACCCATATATTCCAGAGACAAGCACATATACATTTTTAAACAATTTTGAAAATATACTATTTCACTGTAGAAAGAAAGCATAACACAATAACCGTTTGTTTGAATAAACGCTCAAAAGAGATCATCTAGCAGAGTTCCTTTGGTAGAAAAAGCCAAGCAGTCCCATTCACAAAATTCTTTACATTTCTTGTGAAAGAATTACCATTTCTAATTTCTAATGACTTTTGGGAAGCAGGTCAGATGGCCTATCTTCCGTGCTAGCTCTCTAATCTTGCATGTACTAAGCTAATTATGAATCGGAGCCGAGCGTATTCAGCACTGGGCTCTTTCCCAGGCTCCGGGCTGCTCTCTCTCAATGTCGGCTGCCAGTCCATCAGCTGTTCGGGGGCCTCGAACAACAGCTGCCAGCAACTGCAAACATCCGGCCTCCACTGAGAGGCATAAAGAGCCAATTGATAGGAACAAACGTCAGGATGCATAGGAATGCCAGCACAGTTATAAATTAATTCTTTGAATTTTAATAGTCAACAGAATGAGAGAGAGGGGAAAAAGAAAGAAAAAAGAAAGAAAAAAAAAAAAGAAAAAAGAAAGAAAAAGAACAAAAAAGGAAAAGGAAGTTGATGTTAAGTGATAGTGTCATACATTGATATTTTGTTCCTGGTTTCTCTAAGATGATTGCAGTGATTTTTTACTAGAGTTGTCTTGGATTTAATCCTTTATGACCTTCATTTCTTATGTATCTACTCTCACAAGTAAGTTTCTGCAATATTCCTATAAACTGCTAAGCCAAAAATCTTTTGGCTCTAACACGGTGCTGATTTGTTTCCTTGTCAAAAGATAGATAAACCAGTTATTCTGCCTCCAAAGCATCAAGTCATAGATGGATGTGTTGCTCTTTCATGGCTACGAACTGATACCCCTGCCAAACTGACTCTCTTGTTGAACTGCAATTAGTAATTTTAAAAATGTCTTTGTGATAGCTTAGGCATTTGAGCAAATGAGCACTGCTTTGTTGGGAGATGTCTCTCCTAAGTTAATAGTGCCAGATCAGATCGAATTTTTAGTAAAATACAACTGCAGTCAATATCCCTTTTTAAAAATGAACATGTAAAAAAATCCATGTTAGAAATATAAAAATGTTAGTTTCATGCTGTGAGATATAACTGAGGAGTTGCTCTGACTGGCTCACAATCAGTTATTGTGACAAACTAGCTTTTCCTACAGATAGTGCAGCATTTCAAAACGGGTCACTATAAGCCTGGAGTTAATGAATAGAGTATGTTCATACAGAGGAAAGCCACATTAAATGGTTTTGTTAGGGACTCCAGTGAAAAAAACAAAATAATTCAGATGATAAAGTTTTCTCCAGTGTCTGAGAGAACTTAGAGACAGGAACAACAGCACGATCTTGTAATGGAATGTCATCCTTAACTCTCAATTTCCTGCCAGTCATTCATCTGAGTCACGGCTATAACAGTGTTCAGTTTTTTGATTCCCCCTCCATTTGAATCACCTAACTTGGGTTTTATTCGGATTTGGTTTTGGTATCTGTTTTTTTGTTTTGTTTTTGTTTGTTTTGATTTGTTTTTTGTGATGGCTGTTTTAGTAACAAGTTTCTCTGTATTATATACACCTGTAGAAAGAAACATTTCACCAGGATTTAAACAGTACATTCTTTGACAGGTATGAAACAGTCTCGTCTTCATTAAAAGGCAAGCCCAACCAACATCTCTTTAGCCACACATGGGCTCTTGGCCAGCAACTGAGTGTTTTGTTGCTTTGGATCTGGAGACAAGAAGTACACAGGGTTAATAATTCCAGCAGGAAGCAAAGCCCAGCGTTATGCAAGCTGCATACATAGGAGCAGGGAGGCATGGAAAAAGCACATGTAGGCCAAGACTGATGAGGGACTAGACAATTTAATACTGAAAAAAATCTTTCCACCCTGCCTCTCTGTACAGTGGTGGAAGTCATAGAGCTGTGCAAAGGTAACTTCAGATGCTAATATTTGGTGGATACTGGGGAATAGACTTTATTGTCCCCTTTTTCAGCAGTGTGTTTGAAAGCCCCTAGTCATAGATTCACATTAACACTTACACTGTTTCTCAAAGCAGTATGTAGCCACAGCTTACTAATTACAATAAATGAAGCCACCTTTAATCAAACTTTTTTCTTCCTGTTAGCAGGAAAATATTCCAAATTTGTATCTGTGCCTTCAATCGAGTTTTATATGCCATAAAGAAAATAATCAAGATTTGTTCTTAGGGTTCTTTTTACATTAGGAAATAATATTTTGGTCAGAACTTCACTAATTGTTTTATTATTTAACTAAAATGAAGGTCTGAGATGGAGACTGGCTGCTCTTACAAAAGCAAACTTCCCAGTGAAATTGTCGGCACTATTGCTCCCTTGATTTTGGGTATCCATATGATAGAATTTTCCTCTGAGTGGCTACTTTAACTCCATTCTGTTTAACAGAAGGAAACAAACCCCTTTTTGGTTATTCAAAGTTATTGAACTTAGCTCAGGTAGCTAACTTCAGATAAGATGGATTGTTTCTCAAATTTTTGGTTTTTTCCTATCAAAGACCCCTAGGGTGAATAGCTAAGATGGATCAGTTTACATTGTAGGGAAATAACTTCTACCCGCAGTGTCAATAATCACTTTAGTAGTGAAAAGAGGTCCTGGAAGAGAATATAGCTGGCAGAGTCACCTAATACTGATCACAAAACCTAGACAATAGTTGGTTGCAATCTTTCCTAGGATGCGAATTTTATACTGTGAATCCAGTGGGAACTCTAGGAATTCAGCCTCCTGAGAGATTAGGTGCACTTTCCACTGAGACCGGTCTCTGCTTGTCTGTTTCTCCCATTTCTCCCTGCATTCTAATTCTTGCCATTAAAGCTAGGGAATTTTATCCAATGATTCTTTAATGCAGAAAGTATAAGGTCTTTGAATCAGGAAATGGAGCTTAAAGAATCCCTTCTCCTGCCAGGGAGTGCAGCTGTATTAACTACTGGGCAATGCATGGTCTCTCCTGTACTTTTCAATGACCTGGTTTCACACAGTAGCCCAACATTTAGTGCAAGAATCTTCCCACTGCAGTTCCAGCTTTGCACACAGTCTGCTAGTTAGGCACTCTTTTAGGAAGAAGAAATGAACACCAACAGTCCGAGGCAAACCTGCAGCTTCTCTCCATCAGTTTTAGGAAGTGGCAGTCCAGCAGATAGCTGTGTGGTTGTGTTGTGCTTGGTGCTGTGAGAGTGCTTTAGGCATGGTCTCTTCCATTCTCCTTCCTCCACCTTTCCCTCCAGCATATGCATTTTGTGAGAGTTAGGCACAGTCTTTGGCTTGATCCAAACAGCCTGAAGCATGAGATAAGCACCAAGACGTTGGCTCAAACACAATGTCAGCACATCTCTAAACAAGTACAGTAGCAGAACTTTAGTCATCTGAGTGCATAAATGTTCCTGCTTTGAACACTGTGGTCAATGACTGTTTAGGAAACTGAGCTAACTGGTGCCCTAAGTCAGTCATGATTTCTCCTTGAAAAGCTCACTTGTTCAGTTGTTCTTTTGGATTTCATCCTTAATCATCAAACCAGTGGAATTTAGCAATTTTTAACAAAATCCTTTAATATTTAGGAAACAGAGCAGTTACTGTGGAGACATGCATAAATATATCTGGCCTGAAAGGTGAAACATATATTTTTCAAATATAAGAGAAAAATGCTGCAGCTTCTTTTAAATGTAGCTTGGTACTTAGATTTACCCATTAAGTTTTCTAAACCAAGACTTGTGGAATTTGGTATCTATTCTTCTGTTCTTTTGATAAGTACCTAAACAGGATGTCCTTGCAAATCAAATTCAAAACAGCACTAGAAGATTTCCTCCCTCGGGAGTAAGTATTAAGATTGGCAGATGGCTTAAGTGGAAATACACAGGAATGCACTTTAGCCAGTACTTGAAAATCATTCCAGCAGATACTGCTGAGGTGGATTTAGGAAGCTCCATCAGATATTTTTCTGTGTTGAATCAATTTTTAATGGCCGGATCAAGAGTTTTAATTTATTCTATCCTAATTGTTGCAAAGAAGCCCTATCTAAAAGTAAACATACATAGCTATCCTAAAGTAATATTTTAAACTAATTTTATACCACAAGAATGGCAGGGAAGGTTGTTGATATACCTTAGCTAGAAATCATTTCTGAAAACTTGATGCAAGGTCTCAGGCAACTTGAAACTGAGTTCAAATGCACGTACACAAGTACAGCCATTCGTGTAAATATCACCTTTAGCATATTGGTGTGTATGGAGAGTGTTTATATGTAATAAGCTGCATAAACCTGGTAGTTAATGTATTTACTTATGCAGTTCTCATCCCCTCATGAGAATTGTACACTTCAAATCTTTGCTTCATAACAACTCGGGCAGTTAGGTTCTGTGAGCAGTCGCCAGTGGCAAACAAGCCAAACAAAGCAATGACAAACTGCCAGAAATAATATTTGCTCCTGCTCCAGATTCTTCCTGCATTAGCTATATAATGGGAAAGTTAAAGAAATCTAGTATTTACTGGCCCTCTAGTGGTAAAACGAGAGTTTTTGGGAATGGCTGCCTTCAGATTCCAAAAGAAAATGCATGCAGTCTCCTAATTGTGTAATAAAAATTAAAAAATAAAACCAAATAAAGTGTGCTTTTGTATATATTATGTACGAATGTATGTATAGAGAGATGAATGGGTAAAAGTTAATTCAAGTAATTTTTGGACACTTCTGCATTGGATCTTAACTGGTTTGAGAGTCAACACATTCCATTGTGCAGCGCTAACACGTCTGATGACAGTATTGCCATTGTTTTCATAATAAATAAGGCCTGGACTTCCTTAGTTGAAGAATAAAACAAAGCAAAATGACTGTGCTGATCAATCTAACACTAAGAAAAATAAATATCTTAACTGTCTTTAGTAGACATATATAAGAAAAGAGATGCATATCTGTGTCTTTCCAGCAAGGGGAGAAGAGATGACAACAAGGTTTGGAATCGCTGGCCATGATCTTGCAACACTTCTTTTAGCTCTGTAACTAGCTCTCAGGGTAGGCAGAGAGGCAGGAACTTTCTCTTTGCCTCTACACTTCTTTAAAGGAAGGGGATACTCTTTTTTTTAGTTGTCTGTGGTACACTTTTGCTGCTGTAAACTTCATAATATTGCAGAGGGCCTTTTCTTTTTTGTGGAGATCTAGCTGCAGTGAGATGAGGCACACTGCTATGCATACTGAACTGTTTTCCTGTTGTAAATGGGACTTTCTGTGTTGCTGGATCACCTGTTCCATGCCATCTGTAAACTGTGAAGTGAAATAAAACAGCATGCACAGGTGCCACAATTTTCTATTTAATTGCTAGCATACAGCAGAATCTATACAGGAGAGAACAGTGACTTTTAAATGTTACAAAGGTAGTTCAAGGGGTAAATTAGATAATAATGTGAATGCAGTTACCATCAGGAAGCACTGATGGTAGGTTAGTGCTAGGATTTTCCTTTTCAAAGAGTGA
This sequence comes from Pardalotus punctatus, assembly GCA_013400915.1. Classification (NCBI taxonomy): domain Eukaryota; kingdom Metazoa; phylum Chordata; class Aves; order Passeriformes; family Pardalotidae; genus Pardalotus; species Pardalotus punctatus. The sequence continues at coordinate 211,323 of VZTX01028016.1, forward strand.
AAAAGAGCAACATTCCTATTCAGGACTCTTACAGAGAAACCAAGCTGGCTTCCATTTCATGCAGAGATGAAATTTTGACACTCTAAATTGTAAGATATAAGCTGTACTTACGTAGTGCTTTTAATCTTAGACTTCCTATGTAATATATGAGATTGTATTCTTAATAAAACTGCATGAAAATATATTAGAAAATACTAAATATAATGGACTATGTTTTGATCATAAACACAATAGTGTAGTCACAGTATTTCAATTTATAGTATATACTCAGAAAAAAGGTAAACCTCTAATTTTTTATATAACTAACTAGAAGGACCCCAGATGGACTCAACTAAGAAGAAAATATCTCAATAAAATTGCTCTTGTAGCCTGGGTTTGCTGTACAATGAAAAATATGTGCTATTTTTTTCTTAAATTGGAATTAACTCAGCCTCAGAGATCTGCATGTGATCAGAATTTTTCTCTGATAAAACATGAGTAAAAGCTGTTTATTCTAATCAATGCTGAAAAGCCATGGTTATACCCTGTTCAAAGAGGTATATCAGTTCATATGTTTGGGTGAAATAGATGAAAGAATAGATGAAAGGCATTAAAAAATGTCATCAATAGTTCTCAAGTTAAAAATCATCTGTGAAACAATTGTAAAAAGGAAAAAAAAAATCTTCATTTTGTGTGTTAGTACCTCTTCTGACAGGTTATGTGACTTTATAACTACTACTTTTAATTAATTTATTCCATGGTTTCCTTCTTGAAATTTCTAATAATAGAGGTAATAGGAAAATGTGTGTTGACTTTAGAATGCTGAGGTATATTTGAAGTTTTTTGCTGTCACCAGTCTTTTGCATCCCAGTTTTTAAGCCTATTAGAAACTTGCAAGAAAATTGTCATTTCTATTCCATTCTAATTAAGATTTTCAGAAATATATTCCCAACAGTAATTCAATAAGGAAAGTAATGACAGCCACACTGTTGTGATGAAGGTGAAACAAAATGTTATTAAATTCTAAAACCTTTTTCTCAAGAGAGAAGAAAAAGAAAAAGGAAAATATACATTTTGAGGGACATATCTCTGTACAAGACAATACTTTCACTTGCTGGAGTACTGAGCTGAGAACAGGATGGTTAGCCATAAACTGCTGGATTGTTAAGCATAAAGTAGTTGTGTGTGTTTTTCAAAGGAAGCTCAGGTTTATTTTAACTATAAAATCAATTTAACTGTAAGAAAAGAAGCTCTTAAGAGCATTTACTTTTACTATTTTCCTGGTCAATAATATCTTCACTGCTCTGACATCAGGGTGAGCAGCATGTGGGATTGGAAAGGAAATCAGCTTGTTTTTGCAGAGGGATATTTGTGGGTGTAGACTAAAATCCTTAGGGAATGCCAGCTGATTTACCACCACTGGAAACAATGGATTCTCTCTCCTCAGCCACATTACACCACAGGCTCAAGCTCTTTTATTTCTTGTGCTCCACAAGAGACCTTTTACTGTACTATTTGTGACTTTTATGACTGCAATATATATAATGACCTTTCTTTACGGTTCTGTGTCATCAAAGAAAGATCAAGTTGACATGAATTTATAGTGACCACTATGTGTGAATGAAAGTGTTTTGAAAGTGTTTGAGTTGTATAACAGCCGTACAGAATATTACATCCACCCATACATACATTACATACATTACATACATTACAATAGACATCTAACCTCTTTTTTGATATGTGTTTTAAATTCCTGTTAGCAGTTTCTAACATTAGGAAAATCTTGTTAACAGCTTAGCATTGATCATATGGCATGGATTTTCTTTGAGATAAGCTGATTATATTTCTCTATTAAATTTGTCTCCACTACTGTTCTTAAGGTCACTAGTCACAAAATAATTGTACTCCTTATTTAAAGAGAAAATACATTTTATATCACAATTTAAAATAGTTTATCAAAATTTTATCAAGTCTTAACTCGAGGAAAGTCAGTTCAATTAAGTTTTAAAATAGAAATGAACAGACTTCAGAGGTGCAGAATTTGGGTTAGGACTCTTTGATGTTTAGTCTGTTTCACAGCTATTAAAAATGCTTGCCTTAATTAAGCAATGGAGGATTGGCAAACCTTGTGGCAAGTGGTTGGTGTGAAAATTCCCTGTATTCCACCTCCTTTGAAGCTACAAATACCTTACATATCAGCACTTCTTTTTCCAGTATTTTTCAGAACTGAAATGACAAAAATCTACTAAATGAATTTAAATAGGTTTAGGTGACAATGTCTGTCAAGTTTAGTAAAACAGAGCACATATAATTTATGACATTTGACAGACAAGATGACAAAATCCCTGGTTCTCATGTAACTAGTATGTAATCCCAACCTTTATTATCTGAGTCATTCCATTAAATTTACAAGTGAGGTTACTGGGCCACTTTGCATACTTATGGTCAAATTCTTACTCAAAAACCTCACAAGATCAAGATTAATCAAAGCCTTTGTCATGACTACTGATTTGTCACTGACAAAGAAATCTTCAAAACTTCTATTTCTCAACATTTGGAGCATTTCTCCCTTAGTTTAGGCTTGTAAGATTTAAATGCTTCAATCTGAGCTGATCATAACAGGTTTCCTTACAGTCAGTGGACAAGAAAATGGAGTTGACCTGAACTGTCTGAGATTTTAGATCTGAAGATGAGACAAACTGTGTTCCTCTATTTTTGGTACATCGAGCACAAGGCAATTGTAATACATGTTAACAATCAGGTTTAGGCATTTAAAGCTATGTGAGGTGAGTCCTCTCTCTGGAGTCAAGACCTTTAGTGTTTTTACACCTACTGGTGAAAAAAATCATATCTTTGCCTATCTCCAGTTCTAATTTTGCAGTAATGGAATCATAGTGCAACAAAATGTTAAGTAATTTAAGCATTCATAGTAAGGAATTTTATAAAACGTAGTACATTTACTTTATTAAAAAAAAGGTTTATTCTACTGCTTCCTTAATGTACTTTTTTTCCTGTTAAAAAGTATGCCCTCATTTATTGTACACTTGACATAAGTATACACATACACACACTTATAAAAATTACACTCACATGTAATCCTTATATCATGAACATTTTTGTGCTGTTATTTTTGCACACTAAAATGTTACAGTAACTTTAAACTAACTTTAAAGCTCTTGCTTAATTAAACAATAAAAATGAACAATAATTCATATTTTGATTTAGCCTAGTGTTTTGTTGCCAGTACTACTTTCCCATTAAAACAGCAAATACCCAGAGGTCAGTTGAGATGACTTCCTGCCATTTGGAATTTCATCAATGTTCATGTCTGCCAACATACTAAAAATAGCATATGATGGATAGAATAATGAATAAACTGCCACAGACTAGTGTAGTGTTTAATGATGAAGGCCACACCTTTGCTGTCAAGGCAGTTCCAGTCCATGGAGCCTGTCTGCAATTCATCAAACAAAACCAAAACTGGTTCAACAAAATCAGAACAAGCAACCATGAGTTGAAGCCTCACCACAAAGCACTGAAATGCAGAGGAAATTTTGTTAAATGAAGCTCATGATTTCAGTGAATTCTGGATGACACTCACAATAGGGTGAAAACAAGTAGAAATATATGAATTGACAGACAAACCCGGTTTTATACTGTGAAACCCAAACTGATGATTGCATTAGCTATTTAAATAACTTCCCACAGTCATAGCTATAAAATACATGTCAACATTCTTCACCAACAAAAGGCATTTTAGACTTTAGACAATAAACCAGGAACCCAGATAAGGACAGGTATGCAAAAAGTGTTTCAGTAAGAGTAAATCTATCTGCTTTCCAAATTGGAGGTGTGTCATAAAACTTACCAATATGAAAATGTGCAGTATAGAAAGATTTTGGGTTTGCATTGGTATGTGAATCCTTCTTCAGCTTGATTCTGATGTTTGGACTTATTTTACAAACTATTATCTGTAAAATGACAGAACTACATTTGTTATTCAATAAGCTGTGTTTAAAAACACTTGTTATATTAATCTTTTGACATCTTATCATTTCACTAAACATCAGAAGTAGAAAAAGTACACTGAAAATCAGCTGACTAATGACTTTCATGAAGGCTCCATAGACAGATGAGGAATTTTCAGCAGGAGACAAATATGAGTGATATGCAACAGAGGTCCTTAAAATCCAAAAGGGACTCACACAAGATCATCTGTGATTGTCAAACTGAAGCATAGGGCAGGAGTTCAAAATGATCATGATTTGTAAGTGAAATTGACTGAGAAGAAAATGAAATGGATGTTTAAGAAGGACCATCGTAAAGTAAGAATAATCATAGAGAGTCATAGAATCATTTCAGCTGGAGAAATACAAAGATAAAAACTATTTTACAGAAATTCTTGAGAAAAAGCTCTGAGACTACTGGGAACAAGAATTTCACTATGCCATATTTTTATGAAGGAAACAATCTAACAGAGATGTTGAAATACCAATTAAGGTTGCCAGACATGTAAATTATTCATCTTCTCTACTGAGCAACATTAAAATATCATCTGGAATTCAAGTTTGGATACTTCAGCATCACCGCCTAAATTAAGAGTCTTAATGAAAGAAGGAAAACATCAACAAGTATAGAAAATGTAATGCATGTGAAAAGAATGAAAGACATGATGCCTCTTACCTAAAAGAACAGAAGATTTAGAGAGCTCATGATAACACCCATTAAATATATAAAAGTTTTCCAAAACAAACAAACAAACAAACAAACAAACAAAAAAAAATTGTTTTTCATAGCTGTGAAAGATAGAAGCAATAGTAAATTACTATTGTTTGGTTTAGACAGACACGGTGATTTCTAAAGTAATGGCATTGTTGTTTTCTTATGATTCTTATAAGAATCTAGTGACATTCAGTAATATGTTAAATTTAAAAAAACAAACAACAAAACAACAAAATAATGGAAGTCAGAGCCACAGGAGAGCATTGAATCCAAAAAGTATGAATAGCCTGACAAAGAGACTAAACAGATTTGCCTATGATAGGAAGTAGAACAAGCCGTGGTCTAATGTTTTAATGTTAACATAGGACTGCTACATAGCTCAAAAATACACTGGAAAGATTATTTTGAGGCAAGCTTTTAGGCTTACAGATGTCTACATATGCTTTTAAAATCTTCCAACCTGAAGACACCTTCCAGAAAAATATCTTAGACTCCCTACTGTTCATCCTGCTGTTTTTCACATTTCCTCTTGGTAAAATGTTAAGATTTGAGAGAAACTATAAGCAGTGCTCTGCAGAAGATCACTTTATGTTTCAGGCATAAATTGTTTATCTTGGTTAATGCAGAAAGTTCCATTCAGCTTCCTCTTCTGGAATGGGTAAAATGTAAAGAGCACAGATGAAGATCTGAGAAAAGTAGCTATTCATTCAGTTTTTGATTGAGGTACACACATTTTATTCCTTGAGGGAGGAAAGAGGAAGAAAAAGGAATGAAAATTATAATGGCATATCTCCTCAGCAGATGGTTCAAAGGGATATTGTCCTTCCAAAGGAACTGAAAGAATAATTCTCTGTCAACAAGGGAGTTTGGAGATAATGCAGTTGGAAAGGCCTCTCATCACAGAGGAAGTAGAGGCCCGGGAAAGTTGGTGAAAAGAAAACAAGTAATATCAGCAAATTGAATTGGAGGGTGCAGTTACTGGGAAAATAAGAAAAACATGAGTTTATTAACAATTTTTTTCTTGTAAGAAGAATACTTTACAATATTTTTATAATTAGACTTCTGAAAAACTTTTGTATTTAGAACTAATATTTGTAAAAAGATCAGAAAAAATCTGATTGAATATAGGAGTTTTTAAAATACATATCCAATTCTCATGAGAAGGCGGTCTGTAATACTTTTGAAAATATTTATTAACAAGAGGAAAGCCTGGAAAAAGGTGCAAAAATTATTAGATAGAAATGGAAATTAAAAGATGGTTGCTTCTGAGGCAACTGTGATACTTCAAGAACAGGTGTATTGAAAAATTTTACGGTAACAATTTCAGTTTTTATAAACTTGAAACCCAAGTGCATCAACTGAGACTAGCTCATCTCTGCAAGTGTGTACTCTGAAAAGCAGGATGTGTTCTTTGTTTCCTTCAGTGATGTAATAAAAACCTGTTTAGATTAGAGGCACTTCCAATTAATGCCAATAATTATAAGAGAAGGACACGCCTTTCCTGTATTAGTATTTTTGTGCATATTCTTTTCTGAGCTCCTAACCCATGGTGGTACTATAACACCTCAAGGTGACAGCACTTCCCAGAGTACTTAGAGCCCTGTCAGGAAATAAAAACACAGGGAATTTCTGTATGGGTGGATGAAGATGGGCTCCTACTTCTTGAGGCTGTGCTTGAAATGTCAGGACAGAGTCCATTTATTCTGGATATACCACTGAGTGACATTAATGTGGCACAGTGCCACAGCAAATATAGCTCAGGTTGCTGCCATTCAGTCAGACATATCTGATCTTTGCTAGGAGTCAGGCTTACTTAGAAACAGCACCAGGCAAAAATAGGTATGCAGTTGGTTGACTGGAGTTACCTGTCTTTAGTCCAGGCTGCAGAGCAAGAAAAAGGCACCATGTCTTTTAACCCACTTAACACTGTCAATATCAGGTTTGCCTCTAGCTATACAGGTGAGGAACATTATATTTATTATTCACCCCCACAAATATACACCAATCTAATATTCATTTAACTTCATATGTGTAAAATGTATAATTTTAGGTGTGTGAAAATGTATGTGTGTGTGTAGATATATATTCAAGGACATATTAGCAGATAAGTCTCATTCTTAGTATTTCAGTGCAATCACATGAATCACTTTCTGTGATTCCTGAAGAATCTTATTCTGTAGGCATGCCCACATAGCATGAAGTAAATGTATCTTACACCACAAGCACGAGTTTTGAGTTTACTCCCACATACAGAACTACTCTGTTTTTCTATCAGTTATTTGTGAGTTTACAAACACTTTGGTATTCACATATGCAAGAAGGAGTTGCTTTATGATACTCAGTTTCCTTATTCATACCTTCTGAATTTTTTATCTCCATCTTTGTTGGATAGGGGGACAAATTGTCAGCAAGTCTGAAGTATTTAATGCTGTCCTTTCATCAGACTTTAACAGAAATGCTAGTGATCCTCAGGGCAACTGGAGCCCAGAGTTAGTAGACAGGGGCAGGAAACAGAATAGACCTTTGCTTCCAGGAGAAATTATTTAGTGACCTGCTGTGCCACTTAGACACTCATAAGTCTATGGCTCTGCATGGGATTCACTTGAGGGTACTGAGTGAGCTGTCAGAAAAGCTCACCAAGCCACTCTCCATCATTTTTCATCAGCCCTGGCTGACTGGGGGGGGTCCCCAAATGACTAGACGTTGGCTAGTGGGATGTCATCCACAAGAAGGGCTGTAAGGAGGATCCAGGCAGCTACAGCAAGATTATGGACCAGCTCATCTTGAGTGTGATCACATGGCATGTACAGGACAACCAAAAGATCAGGATCAGTCAGCATGTCCTAGGAAGGGCAGGTCCTCTGACCAAGCTGACCTCTTTTTATAACTAGGTGACTCACCTAATGGATAAAAGGAAAGGCTGTGGATGTTGGCTAGCTAGACTTCAGCGAGACTTTTGACACCCTCTCCCATGGCATTTTCCTGTAAAAGCTGGAAGCCCATGGCTTGGACAGGTGCTTTCTTCACTGGGTTGAGAACTGGCTGATGGCTGGGGCCAGAGAGTGGTGGTGAATGGTGCTACATCCACCCATCAGCCAGTCGTTAGTAGTGTTCCACAAGGATCATATTAGGCCCAGTCGTGTTTAACTTATCTGTTGATGATCTGGATGAGGGGATTTGGTGTACAGTCAGTAAATTCACAGACAACACCAAGCTGGGTGGGGGTCTGGATTTGCTGGAATATAGGAAGGCTCTACAGAGGGGTCTGGACAGGCTGGATTGACAGGCTGAGGCCAATATAGTAGGTTCAAACAAAACCAAATGCTGTGTCCAGCAGTTGGGTCATGAAAATCCCCTGCAGCACTACAGGCTTGGGGAAAGAGTAGATGAAAAGCTGCCTGGTGGAAAAGGATCTGGGGGTGCAGTGGCTGGGTCAACCGTCCCTGAACATGAGCCAGTGTGTGCCTAGGTGGCCAAGAAGTCCAGTGGTGTCCTGGCCTGTATCAGGTATAGTGTGGCCAGCAGGACCACGGAGATGATTTCCCTCCTGTAATTGTCACTGGTGAGGCTGCAAATCAAAGTTCTATGTGAAGGGCAGCAGAGCTATGGAAGGGTCTGGAGCACAGGTCTTATGAGGATCAGCTGAGAGAGCTGAGGTTGCTTAGCCTGGAAAAGAGGAGGGTCAAGAGACCTCATCACTCCCTACAACTGCCTGAAAGGAGGTTGTAGCCAGCTAGGGGTCGGTTTCTGCTCCTAGACAACCAGTGACAGGACAAGAGGACATAGCCTTACTCTGCACTAGGAGAGGTTGAGGCTGGACATTAGGAGGAATTTCTTGTACAAAAGATTGTCAAGCATTGGAATGGGCTGCCCAGGAGGTGGAGGAGTCACCATCCCTGGAGGTGTTTAATAAAAGTCTGGATGTGGCACTTAGTGCCACGGTCTAGTTGACATGGTATTTTTCGGTCAAAGGTTGGACTATATGATCTCAGAGGTATTTTCCAACCTCATTGATTTTGTGATTCTGTGAGTGGCTCATAAATAAGTGGTACAGAAAGAATATCTATCTATCACTTCAGAGACAGAAAAGAGGTAGAAAGGCTATCTAGAGATTGTTGGTCTGACAAATACCTGTTGCTCAGCAGATGCTCACACATCATGTCAGCAACAGTAAGTATTGCGGATCAACTCACACTGCAGGACCCAGCTGGAGTTGACGGCCTGGTATGTCAACGCTATATGCTTTTTAGGACATTTCACAAAATCTAGGGTGAACATCCATGGGCTAAACATCCATTACCAGTTTTGAGAAATTAAGTTTGTTCCTTGTGCACATCTTGCATTTTACTTTGCATTTTACAGATCCATTTAGTGTGGAGTTACAGCTAGAAAGCAGAAGTGAGAGCACTGCTAAACTCGTGTCAGAAGTGAACGCAGCAACACTGCTAGGCTGCAAACCATGGCAAGCAGTGCGGCCTACTATGAAATAGAGAGCATAAGAGAAAAGCATTAGGTATGTACCTGTACTGGTTAGTGCTAGCTTTTAGCTTTGCAATGTTATTAAAAACATAGATAAGGTTATAGTGATCACTGCTTATATAAGGATTTATATAAGGACCTATTTTTAGTTACTGCTGAAAAGGTATAAATACTCAGCTCTGTATCAATAAAATGGGCTTTTTGCACCCAATGCAATTTGTCCTGTCTCTTCCATCACCAACCACTACACAGCACATGACAATTTAGCACTCACTCTTTCAGACTACAGTGTGAGGAGAGTGGCTCCAAAATGATCAGGAGATTTGGTTTCAAAAGTGCAGTCCTGCTCTGACCTAAAACTCAATTATAGTTACACCCAGTGTATTTTGCACCAACAGGGATAGACCGCTTGGCATATGCATTGTGGAATTTGAGTACTAGACTGTTTAAAACTAGCTAAAATTGAACTCTTGCAAGATCGAAGCTCTGGCCAATTGTGTGAAAAGGATGTGTTTGTCTTTGCTAGTGCTCTAAGAACTGCTATAAAATTAAATTGAAATGTCAGGAAAACAAACATGAGAGTTTATATGATTATTGTGCACAGATGCTTCAACTATTTGAGTGGACAAGACAGTGTGTCTCTTTATCCCATTATCCTCCAGTCCCATATAAATAAGATGGAAAGGGAAGGGAAGGGAAGGGAAGGGAAGGGATTAGATTTGATCTTTAGAAGTGGGAGTATAATCAACGACTTGCAGCTCTGCCTCAAAATTTCTTTTTAATTTCTTCAAGTCACTTTTCAATTTCTTTTTATACTTTTTTATGTGACTGCTTTTTGGTTTT
>VZTX01028016.1:221365-297859 GCA_013400915.1 Pardalotus punctatus
TTTTGTTTTTTTTTTTTTTTTTACTTCTATTTCTTTTCTACATTAATGCTTGGTAACTGCTTATGCATGAATACTTTATTTTGCTTTCATGCAGGAGAGCCAACAATGGCCTTCTATGCCTAAAAGAATTGCTGTACAGGTGTTTGTAGGTGTCTGCTTCTTCCTGCAACAACTTTTTCTCTTAAATATCTGTGGGGATAGTGGAGGAAGAACAGGAATTAAAGGAGGATTGTTACAGACAGAATCATAGACCTCCTCCATATGGTTGTGAACAGGTTACCCTAGGCTTGGCCTTTAACAGGCCAATCCCCTGCAGAGCAAGTTCACTGGAGTGCAATGGCCTGCTATTAGAGTGCTGTGTTTTCTAACACCTGGGCAATGAATGGAGTTTCCAGCTAGTAGACACCTCTCGAAGGCAGCAGAAGAGTCCCTTTTTGTACATTGTTTTCAAAGATGGGGGTGGTGATGGGGATGGGGCACCTAAAAAGCAGAAAGAAAAAAGGTTCCTGTATGGTGTTTCATGTTAGCTTGCACTGTGTCAGGAAAGAAAACTGGGATTGAAGTTAGTTACATATTAAATTTCATAAGGGGACATTCCTGCTGGATTCTAGCTTTTTTTTTCTTTTTTTACTCTCTTAAAACTCAATATCATATTACAGGTATTGAAAATAAATGTGTTTTGCAAGCTAGTGGGTAATGAGGCACTTAAGAGAAATCCCTGGACCCCTACATCTCTCTGGAGCCCAGAGAAGTTAGCATTCATTGACAGCTCCAAGGGGATTTATTTAAGCCTAAAATAAGTATTTCTTTGGACTTAATTATAGGAAGTGCTTAAGCTGCTGAATTCAAATGCCAAAAGGGATTCATTTAGTCCAAAGAGAATATTTTCCTGTTCTGAAATTAAATCTCTCAGAACAGTTTGAAACAAGCAAGAAAAAAAGATGAGTGAACATTACCTATTTTTTATTGTGCTTATGCCTATTTTTGACTGTCACTTTATCCCTACACAATAAAAATTCCTTTTACTTTGGAAACAGCTCTTGTTCATCTCCCTGACACTTTCTGAAAAGGTATGACACACACTTTTGTTGCAATGAGAAAACATCTCAAAGTTCAAAGAATCTAGTAGTTTGAAAAACAAGGGTTTTATGGCTTCTGTGGGTTTTCATGTCTATATACAGTCTATGATTAGCACAGGAATGATTGATTACTGGTTGTTAATTTACAGCTTCATTTCAGTCTCTCATACAACTCTTATTAGAATTTGCATGTCAAAAATTCTGACAAAGTGCAGTTCCAGGGGCTGCAGCAAAACTCAGTGATGGCAGATAGTTGGTCCTGATCTCTTAGCAGATAGAAAGTCCGCATTTCCTAAAGATACAGTATCATTTGCAGGCACAAAAAATCTGCATTGACAGCCCATGCATCTGTAAAGGAGCACGGGTATGCCTGTTCGGGGTAGTTATCAATATTTGAAGCATTTCTATTATATTTCTCTTCAATGGAACTACATTAAACTATTATTTACTTATTTTTCTTGAAGTATTTTGTTTGGGAAGTAGGGAGTTAATCGTGGTTTTTTTGTTTGCTTACCTGACCATTGTCTCCTGATGAAATAAATAGAGGTAATAAATACTACATTTCTCTATTTTTCTCAGCTTATACCAGTAGGAGTTATCTATCAGTTTTGACCAATGTACCCTGTGTTTTCCAAGCCTCCTGACTAAGCCTCTTTTAATTTCTAAGTCACTCTCTCCCTATCTTCTTAATAATGCAACAGCTATAGTATTCTGCTGATGATAATAAAAGAGACTTTATATAAATGCTCTGGTGAGGTAAAGCAGGGTCATTTGATTTGTTGTTGTGGTTCTGTCTTGAAAATAAAATGAACTCCCTTTTTCCTCAGGTCCAGACCTGACATACGGACTAATGTACCTGACTGAGTTTTCTGAAATTCTCTAATTTGTCTGAAATCACTGGTATGACATTGATCTGAAGACTGTACTAACCTTAGCCAGATGGAAATGAATGTCTCACCAATACAGCAGTTAACTGAGCTGTTCTGTCCCTTCAATTCCTCACGATGTCTAAGACAATTGGCCTTCCAGCACGTTAGTTTCTCTGAAGCTCTGTCACTGCAAAGCATGAGTTCTGAGAAGGGGGCAAGAGAAAAAGAAGGAAGTTTTGACTTTTAGTTAAACCCCAGCTACTTCAGCCCAGCTAAATTATGACCTTGTCACCTTGGAGGGATGAGTATTGCGTTCCAGAGAATGGAAAAAGTACTCTTCACATGGTGTTGCACAACTTCTGTGTCACAGGCTGTTATAATCTAATTTAACAAATGCATATATACATTCTGTCCACTTGATAGGAAATCTAAGGGTTTGTGCTGTAATCACAACAAGCATATGAAGGAACTTCTGACATAACGATGAGCTGCTCCCTTTTTTTAATAATATTTATATCAGCTCAATTAGCGTGTGAAACACTCACTAAACAGACAGATGAAAATTCAGTACTGATGGGACCCAAAAAAAAAAAAAAAAGCAAATCAATCAAACTGCATTAAAATCTATGAGATCATTGATATAGTTTGTCCAGAAATTTTACAGATAAAGAAAGCAACATCCTAATTCACTTTGAACAGTTAAAAATCCCAAACAACTAAGATAACTTCAGGATTCATACAACTTTAATATGTTGTAAAAGCATTAATGAATCTATTCTGTAGTGTGGAGTTTACATGATTGCCAGTTCTTTACACTACACTTATCAAGGTAACATACCACTGTACAGCAGTTTTTTTCACCACAGAATCTTTATAGCCATAGAGCTTTGAATCCTGTTAACTTCTTTTATTAATGGTAGTGATTTGTTTCTTTTCTTTCTTGTTATGAACCTTCACATTCTAACAATATATTTCTATTATTTATCTTTTTTTTTCCAATCAGGCACATATGTGTGTGTGGTGTACATGTTACTAAGCATACTCAGTTACATAAAAACATACAGGTATTTATTCTATATATTTTAGGGAATTCAATAGATTCTGTTGCAAAAAAACAAAGCTCCCAAGTAGAACCCTGGATTCAAGCAGGTAGAAACTAATGCAGAACTGCTGTGGCCAGTGGTGTGAGCTTTCAAGAGAAGACAGTTCTCCATTAAATATCATAATTCCTTACAGTTATAATATTGAATATGGTATTTGGTATCATAAATGTATTTACACTTATGACATATTAAATAATTACATAAAAACCTATTGTAGATCAGTTAAATTAATTTCAAACATATATAAATATGAAATCCTTTTGTTAAAAACTGAAGCAAAAATTATTGGCTAATTGTCTTGGTTTGAAGACAGGTGTCTGCTAAGGAAGGTGGGAACCTCCCTTAGAAACCACAAATTTGCAACCCCTTCCCCCCGAATTATTATAATTTTGGAATCAAGGGCTTTCATGCAAAGATACGGGGGAAAAAGAATAACAGTTTTTTATTAGTATCTATAACAAGGCAAACAATCAACAACAAGAGTAGCAATGACAAACAAGAAAACCAGAAGATGCGGTGACAGAAAGTCTCTGAGCTGTCAAATGCTTTTCCCGTTCGGTGCAGTTCCGGTCCCAGCCGGCAGGGGCGCTGTCGGGCTCCCGGCCGGGCAGGGCGGGTGCGATGACTCCCGCGCAGCTGCAGGGGGCGCTGTGGCGCGGTCAGCTCTGTGGGTGCGGGTCATGGCGAGGGACCGAGAGTCAGGCGGGCGCTGCGGCGGGACGGGCAGGGCAATGGTGGGCGTGCAGCAGACGTGGGGCAGGAGCTCAGAGCAGGGAGCAGGGGTGGCAGAGACGAGCCCAGCCGGGCTTGCCGGCAGAAGGTGGCAGGGACTCCCCAGCCGTGGCAGTGCTCTGACACGGAGAGCGCCGGGCGGCGGCTGCCAGTCCCCTTGTGGGAAAACCGCTGGCACAGCCAGGAGGATGTGCCCTCCAGGAACGTCCCCTTCGCAGATGAAAGCTCACTCACCAACGAGAAGAAAACAGCACAGACTCAAAACACCTTTCTGCTGCTATAGCTGAGGAGTCTGCAGTTCCCCCTGCTGCCTCCCCCATAGCCGGTGGTCGAGTGCCGTATCTGATGACCACCTCTGTTCTCCACTCCCCACGTCCAGCTAGCTCTTTGTCTCTTACAAAAGAAGTTAATAGTCCTTAAGCATCCAGCCATTAGTAACCTAGCACCCAGAATCGGGGAAAAATTCCACACCCCTCAACCTCCAACACTAATAATTTTTTACAATCAATTGAATTCATTGTTTAGGGCATTATTGTTCTTTGTAGATGGGTATAGTCACCAGATGCATTCTTGGAAAGATTGCTCTTCTGTTTTGAATTTCAGGGAAATTGTGTTATTTCAAGTTCTGGGGTACATTGCTCTGTACATTATAGTAAAAAGACAAATTATGTCAATGAGCATATGTTTGAGTTTGGTTTTGTTTTCTTTTGATGAATCACAGTATTAAAACTTATTTAGTAAGAAAAAATCTCAGAAATCTTTTGAGGTTTTTTCTTTTCATTATATTCTGGACACTGAACTGTTGATGTTGCTTTCAGACATTCTTGCTGTCCTACTTAAGAACTAGTATTTGTTAATATAATCTGGAATCAGCAATGGAATAATTTCAGTTTGCAACGCTGGGAGAAGCAGAGGGACAAATAAGGGAAACACCTTGGAAGAATACCACAGCAGCTGCACACTGTGGAATTGCATTTGCAAAATACATAAAAGGTCACTGGGCTGATCTTTAGTGCTCTTTCTAAAATACAGTATGTCCTGTTTCAGGAACTAGGACCAGATGTACATCTTAAGCAGAATTTGACCCTATTAGTTCAAGGAAGCTGGAACAAAGCCTTTACAGAATTCAAGTTTAAAATTCAGCATAGCATGCAGATACTAATTTAAGCAGTTGGCTACTTACAAATCTACAGTTTTAATTACACCAATCTCAGATGGATCAAAAAAGATATTCTAAATAATATTCTAGCAGTCTTCTAAGAAAACAACGTGACTGAAAAACTAATAAAAATTTTCAAATCCTTCAACTTGTTACATAGGCCACAAAAATGTACAGCTGTTAGTATTCCTAAAATACAAGTGTAAGTAGAATCTCTACTTTCACTTTTCTATGGTAAGAGTAAGGTTTGTCTAATTAATTGAAATATAATTATTTAATGTCAATACTTTGCAATTCACCCACAGATTTAATGTCTGTAAACATGCTGATTTGCAAAAGATAAAGGATAAACATCTAAATTGTGTTTCTAGAGAGAATTACAATGAATTTTATATTTAATTTTAAACCTGAAAAATGTGAGTGAAAGCACCAGCAAAATAAGAAGTCATAATATCACTTTCAGTAACACAGAAAGACACTCCGTCTTTTAGAGCAGAAAACCAGGTAAAGATCCAGTATTGAAATGCAACATAATAAATGATCAATAATATTGAATATGGTATTTGGTATCATAAATGTATTTACACTTATGACATATTAAATAATTACATAAAAACCTATTGTAGATCAGTTAAATTAATTTCAAGCATATATAAATATGAAATCCTTTTGTTAAGACTGAAGTAAAAATTATTGGCTAATTGTCTTGGTTTGAAGACAGGTGTCTGCTAAGGAAGATGGTTGTGGATATAGAAAAATGTTGTCAATCTTTCCAATTGCTTTAATTTCAGGCTTATCTAAATCAACTGGCTGGTATTCAACCCTCCCTCTCCAGTACTCAGTTTATTTCACATTTTGAATATATAAACCCTATACACTTTAGTGCTTCAGGAAGGAAGTACTGCTTAAACCTGGCATTTTAGAAACTTAGCATGTCAGTGATTATTTTATGACAGAAAGCAATAAAGTAATAAAGATTCCCTGAGCATATAGGTACATTGAAATTATTTTTAAAAATGCCCACTGTCTTTAACATCAAAATTTGATCCCATGTTACTTTTGTCTCATAGCTTTATGCATATTTTGAACAGTATTAATTGCACTCTGGAATCTGTTTGCATCTTACAAAAATCCTGAGTCACAAAAGGGTGAATTGTCAATGTGACGAGTCATAAAACTAAATTTAATTATTATTTATCATTCCAGGTCAAACCTTTCTGAGAAATCTGCATATTCAGATCTGCTTGTACTGACATTGTAGTGAGAACTCTGGCCAGTATCTTCAGTATTTTTCCTTTTCAGTCTGTAATTAGGTTTCCAAGAAAGATGATTTCAACCATATAATTAAAGTTTGCATTGTCAAAGACATTTACTTTGGGAAAGGTACAAAATAGTTACTCAAACTAGTTTTTCCCACCATTATGAAATCAATCCTTTAACACTCCCACACTAATATTTGCTGATCGAAAAGAACATCCTTACTAACCTCCGATTCTTGATTTTTGATTCAAATCGTACTATGCCCTAACCCTGTACAGTAGTTCCATTACATAAATTCAAATCAAGGTATTCAAGCCTATGTTCAAAGAAGCAGAAACCTGTTTTATCCAGTAGTTTCTCATCTTCACTAATCCGCCAAACAAAAAAATAAAGTACAAAGACCCATTAGCACATATTTGGAGGAAAAAAAATTAAAAACTCTTGTCAATCTTTTAAACCCTATTTTATCTAGCTGTGATCAGATGGCCTGTGTATATTCTAAACAATTTAATCAGGAATATTTTGGCTTGGTTTGGTCTGGGTTGGGTTTTTTCCCTAATTGCTTTGGAGTTCTTACATTTATTTTTTCTTATCCAGAGTAATGGCTGCAGGATTTCCCATAAGAAGGCTGAGACACGAAAGATGATATATCAGGAAATGAAAACTTAAATGTCCTGAAAGAAAATGTGTTTCATTTGGGCATTTAGAGCAGATGTTTACATTTTTGCTGTTTTTGAGGAATAACATATGTCTCTTGCATTGATTTGTTTATCAAATAATGATATAGAATAACATTGTTCCTGTAGTTTGTAATGAGAAAAAAAACAGAGGTTTAGATGCCAGAAATAAGAAATAAGAAGATACATTATAAACCTCAGAATAAAGGAAAAAGAGCTCCTTCAATTTATACCTTTGGGGACTTTTTGACTTTTGAGAATAGTCCCCATTTTGTAAAAGATTCATTAATATAGTAAAGCCTAGAAAAGGTGAAAATATTCATGACCTTTAGAACTGTATCATGTTGGGATGGAGATTTGCCTTCTTATTGGGCAGAAAACTGTGGGTCCCTAAAAAGACTCATAAGATTTACCAGCTCAACAAGAGTTTCAAACATAAACATAGACTGTCTCTGTGCCAGAGCCCATTGGTTCAAGCTTTTCTCTTGCTGAAATTCTTGTCAAAACACCTAGGCCATCCCAAGCTTACACACTTTTTGAGGAAAATTTCCATGTCTATTGTGAGAACAGCAAACATCACCAAACCAAGTGACAATGGTGCCATAGAATTTAATCTTTGTCTCTTTTGTTACTTATGAATCTCAAGTGAGAAACTGCTCTGAAAAGCAGTGTCAAAGTACTCTTTATGCTCCAGAGGTGTCAAACCCTTTCCTTCCTTCCCTAGAGGTAATAAGAGTTTATATGTTGGGAATACCCTATACGTTTTTTTTTGGTTTGGTTGTTTTTTTTTTGGTTTTTTCCTCCTCCTGTTTTGGTAGCTCTTGAAAAGCAAACACATGATTGTTTTGTAGATTTATCCTAAATATTTATCCTAGTTTTCTGTCATTCATAACTAAGGGAGCACCTGTAATCTTAGCACAACCCCTTGGCCTCCATTAACCACACAGTAGGTTATCCCTCCTGAAATGTCTTTCCTTCTTGTCTTATTATGTCACTTCATGGGTTAAGTGCCCTAGGAAATGGGATATTTTGAAGAAGTAGATTATCCGTTCATAGCTGTTTTTGTGCTTTCCCCCCACTTCTGTTCCTTTCTTTGCTTTTTCAATGTAAGATAGAAAAGAACAAAGAGATTTGAAGGAAAGTCAAGTTAATCAGGTTGAATCCACCTTCACCTCGAATATGCAGGAGTTAAATTCTGCAGTTCAGGCTCTGAAACTGTTCAATAAATTGAGAAGTGTATGTTGAGGGGAAAAGATGGGGGGGAGCCAAGGAGAACATTCTTTTATGCTGTTTCGTAGCCTCTGGGAAAGGAAAGCATTGCTCTTTCTGAAGAGTCAGATTAGTGCTCTCCTTCAGGCACCTCATCTGGAGAAACTTTTCCATGGCTGGCTATAATCACTGTCATCTGGAAAAGAAGGGAAATGCTGTTTTTGTAATGAACTATATGATTAATTTGGAGCTGTCCAGCAGGGTGTGGGCTCATTGACAGTTTTTCATTCTGATGCAGTCACTCTTACTTCACTAATAAACCTATGGAGACGATATGGAAAGGCAATTGTTAGTGTGTAAAACATGAATGTGATATTAATGATAAGGTTGCTTGAATAGTGAAAACAGAGAAAAGGACATGGGCATTTGTTTCTAAGGGTTGTCAGATCATTATGCTTTTGTGCTTTGTGCAGGGAAGGAGATCCATTGATTTCATGATGACAATTCATTTGATGTAAAGATAAGAATGTGATGGGATTTGATTTTGTACATATTGGTACTTAGCTATTATCATTATGAAGAAGCTAGAGAACCTTCTAGCCTTAATTTTCCTCACATCTCTAATGCTTTATACACAGTCAATTCTACTTTTCATCACCAGCCTAGTGAGAGAGGGGAACAGTTCAAATAGATTTTTTTATCTATTCCGGTCACAACCATATTGCTTTGCCCTTGCACACAGAGAATTATATCTTATTTCACACTTTCCCAGATGCAACAGATCATAAAGAGCATCAGTACAATTCAGAAAAGTTTTGTACTGTAACATTGCTACAGGCTTAATACCTCTTTTTTGAAAAGAAATAGAATCATGTCTTTTGTATCCAGGATCACTGCAAGAGATCTGGTGTTTCTATAATAGCAGAAGAGAATTATTATTTGAGAGTATCCAAATACAGTGACACTGTCTTTATTACACCATTTTCCATATAATGTTATTCATACAGTGTTATTAGAAAGAAACACAATTAATATTTTGCAGGCTAGGTGGTTTTGAAAGGGAAGAATAGAGAGTATAGTGTTATAATGGAAAAAAAATGTTTTTCATTTTATAGGTGATTGAAGAGTCACAACTTCTGATAGAGCACTATTGTATAAAATATCTGGACATTAATTGAATTTTTCACTCTAAAGCAAAGAAAACCTCAAAGAGTTTGAATGATGAAAAGAAATGCATACAGTATATGTACACAGTATATCACCATCTGATCCTGCATTTTTCCGCACATAGACAAGTATGCATTTAAAATAAACATGATCTATTTTCTGAGATTTTATTAATTCAGAGTTTAAATGACAAAATTTTTATGGACACATTCCAATTTTTATAAAACTCTATTTTTCCCTCTCTCTTCAGTAAAAAAGAAGAAATTCTGAATTTTTTTTTCAGAAAGGTTAATTTAGGTGAAAGCTGTGTAGAGAGGTAGTAAAATACCTCTCAAAAAAAAAAAAAAAGAGTCTGAATATGCAGAAGGCTATGTAGGCACATCCCTGCACCCTCCCATATCTCTGCTGGAGTTAATATACACATGCACAACTGGAGGATTACATGCTCAAATGGTGACAAAGCTAATTTTTAACATCCTAGTCTGTAATCCACAACCCAGTTGTGCACTTTCTCTTGCAAGATTGGTTCTGAGTGGACTTTTCAGACTGTAGAAGTGTTTGTAATCATATGAAGGATTTTTATACATGAGGAAAGCAATTTTTGCCTAAACACAATTTTCTTATATGTATCAAAATTTCCATAAATGTTGAAATCATAATCTTCACATTTTAATTCTGTTTTCTGTCATGTATATTCACTTTGTAGATTGAAATAATAAAAGAAAATGTTTATTTTTAGAAAAAAGATAGGTATCACTGAAACTGACCATTTAATGACAGTTATGTAGGTATTTTTTTATTAGAGCTCTGCTGGATGTTTAAATATGTCTGAACTAACTGACATGAGCATAAACTAAGATTTACAACTTTTAGTAAATTATATGTTCACCCAATTTAGCTCTGGCATTGTCATCCAAAACAGATTAGACAAAAATTATTTTCCTAATATTGATTATATTATCAAGGGCTAACATTTTCTGAAGAAAAAAAAAAGAAAAAAAGGTTGGTTTCTTAAATGTCTGGAGAAATTGTATTTGCTAATGCCTCATTGTTTCTCATAAGATTTAAGAATCTTTAGGGGGATGTCTGTAGACATTAATAAAAAATCAGCAAGGCCTGTGTGTACACATATTATGTATTATTTCATATTCTACCCAGCAAGGCTGACCATTACATTTCATACAGTATTATTGAAACTTAGTAGTTTCAATACTATGTAACGGCCGAAGCATTTGATCTTTATTTTCATTGTGCTCTAAATGTCAATGAGTCAGGACAGATTTATTTTAACCTGAATTGATGATATTACAAGATATTTGGTACTTTAAAACAATTATCTCTATAGGAAAGATCAGTGTTATAAAAATGACACTGTGCAATTGGGTTGTCATGTTCATAATGGCCCAAGTATTTCTGCATGGGACTGTACTGTGCAGGTTATTTATACCTTAAAAGTTACCTAACACCACCCTGATGCCTCTTCAACAACTACACAGCTATTAATATTGTAATAATTATCTTTATATTTCATTCTCATTCTCCATTAGAATCACAATTCACTCCTTTGTTCTCTTTTGAGAACCATGTTTAAAAGTGTGTTCATAACTCTCTTAGAATTATTGAATTGAAAGCAAGTTTTGGAATTAATCTTGGTCATCTCTTTACTGAATTTGAAGGATTTGGAGAATCTGAAAGATAAAGAAGCTAAAATATTGTATTACTTTCTTATTTTCTTTCTGCTTAATCTGTAACAAAGCTTTCAGGCTCAATAATTTCTCTTCTACCAACCTACCTACCCACTCTAAACCAAACCTTGGTTTGCTGTAAGAACTTGCTTGTTTTAATATTTCTTGGAAGTGTCAGATGACACCTGAGATCTATTTTTTATGCTAAGAAAGAAACAGAGTTTACAGTCTAAAAAACCCCACAGTCATCATTATGATATCTTAAGTGGTTGCCAAAGAGGAGTTGAAGAAACAGGGAATTAAATTAATGAATATATTTTGATACTTATTTATCATGGTAATACAGTATTAAAAATTTATGGACTTTTAGTACCCTCTAACAAACCAGAGAAGCATTCAAAGTCCATAGGAAACTGTATTTCCTACATAGTGGCCAGCTATTCAGCTCTGGGAATATTCCTCAAATCCTCTGACCCACACCTGAGGTGCAGTGGGAATCTCATATTGTCTATTCAATTCTAGGAATAGCGCCAATGGTGCTCTCAAAGCAGGCTAGAAAAAAGGCAAGGAGAGTAAGAAATTAATCTACTCCCTCACGACCTAAAGTCTATTGTCTTGACCACCCACCCAAGCACTTGTAATTGATGGTTCACCTATGTCCTCTCCCCAAGTCAGGCTGCTAGTTGGAAGGCGAGTTGTACATCTCATAGAACAAATATTTTGTAGGTGAGCTGGGAAGTGTCTAAGGTTGAAACCATTCCATTAATTAAAGCTTTTCAGGACACCAAGACAGCCCTTGGATAAAATATACCTTATGTACCACAAAGTATATGACTTCTAAACGTGTATTGGTTTAGACACAAACATGCCCTGATCAAACAGAATCACAGAATCATTTAGGTTGGAAAGGATAAGCACATCAAGTCCAACCATTAGCCCAGCACTGGCAAATCCACCACTAAACCATGTCCCCAACTGCCACCAACATGGTTTTTAAATACCTCCAGTGATGGTGATTTCACCACTTCCTTGGACAGCACGTTCCTATGTTGGACAACAAATTCTGTGAAGAAATTTTTCCTAAAATCCAATCTAAACCTCTCCTGACTCAGCCTAAGACTTCCTCTTGTACTGTTGTTTGTTACCAGAGAGAAGAGGCTGACCCCTACCTGGCTACAATCTCCTTTCAGGTTGCTGTAGAGAGCAATAAAGCTCCCCCCATTCCCTGAGTAAAGACTTCTTTACTCCAGGCTAAACAGCGCCAGCTACCTCAGCTGTTCCTGTGAAGACTTGTGCTCCAGACCCTTCACCAGCTTCATTGACCTTCTCTGGACGTGCTCCTTCACCTCAATGACTTTTATATTGTGAGGGGCCAAAAACTGAACACGAGATTTGAGGTGTGGCCTCACCAGTGCTGAGTACAGGAGGACAATCCCTGTCCTGGTCCTGCTGGCCACAATGTTGCTGATACAGGCCAGGATGCTGCTGGCCTTCTTGGCCACCTGGGTACATGCTGGCTCATGTTCAGCTGGCTGTCGATCAGAACTCCTGGATCCTTTCCTGCTGGACCAATTTCCAGCCTCTCTGCTCCCAGCCCGTGGTGCTGTTTGGGGCTGTTGAGACCCAAGTGCAGGACCTGGCACTCCACCTTGTTGAAATTCATAGAACTGGCTTTGACGCATGAACCAGCCTGTCCACATGCCTCTGTAGAGCCTTCCTACACTCCAGCAAATCAAATCTCACCTGACCTTATCAGCCTCAAGGTATTTAAAAATTATTGCTCCTCAACTGGAGTTACAGAGTTCTTAACTCTGCAGTAATTTCCTTTAGACTGCCCTTTTTTTGAGTAAAAAAAAATCCACAAATACTGTGTGATTCTTAGTTTTGGGTTTTTTTTTGTTTGTTTTTTTTTTCAAAGATACTTTTCTAGTTAACTTTTTCCAGGACACAGTTATCCATTCCTGACAGTCAGAAGAACCCACTGGCAGTTGCCATTTAGTTTCCTTCTTCCTAGGGAACTTCATGGTTTCGTATTTCCTTCTACCTAGCTCTGCATTTCCCTGGCCAGCATATACAAGTTTTCTTGATTACCTCTCTAATGTACTTGTACCTAGATTTTAGATACCCTTCAGAATGCCAGGTGTCTAGAAATTACAAGTTGCAGGTTTTAACTTTAATGTATCTGAGGTTTTTCTCTATGTTTATCTTTTAAAGAGTTTTGAAAAGTTTGAAATACATTTGTGTATGCACATATTGCAGAACCAGGGTATTTCTACAGTAATTAATAAAAATTATTTCCAGGTATGAAATAAGGGTATTGGAAGCATTTATCTAGTCTGCCTTTACCAGAGGAATGAATGCAAGAACAGCCATACTCCTGAAGTCAGAGGCAGCTGTTCATTATATAAATAATGTATCTGTTAAAAAAAACAACAGCAAAATAGAGTGAGACACAAATTGCAAATTTATGCCTTTAGGTTTGAAAAAGATTTTCTGGCAAGCGGGGAAATCTGGAAAGCTCTAAGAAAAGAAGCAAACTGTGCTGAGATCTCAGGGCTCTTCTGTTATTTATTTACATCTGAATCAAATCCCATTGTAATTCTCCTGAGAGCAATTGTTTTCAATGTGCAAATCAGATAATAATAAATCAACGAATACACCATACAGAGGCCCTTAAAATAGCAATGTGCATCACATGAAAATAACTTTATTGAAGCCAGGACCCAATAAAAGAGCTAAGACTAGAATAGATACTGTACTTACTTTTAATTAGATAGACCTCTATGTCTTAAATTACTGAAATGACAAAATTTTTCAAAGTTATGAATCATTTATAGCTTCCTCTGTCTTGGGTCACTGAATGCTCACTGTTCATCAAAATATATAGCTGCATTCTTCTGTCATTCCCATAACATTTTCTCTCACTAATGCCCCTTTTTTGAATTATCACCTCAGGGCAGATTCAGTTTTATGTTAGTGAACTTAGTGATAAACAGCAGATGTACAGAATACTTTAAATAGAATAGCAAATAAATAATACAAAGTTCTTTGCAGATATACATTTGTAAATGATTTTTTTTAACCTTTTGTTCTCAAGAATGCAGAGCACAAAAACGAGGTAGAAACCTCATAACAGATGTGTTCTTGGCTCCAGCTAACTATTCACAAAGGAGAAATATATTTTCATTTTAAATGAAGGATATTGGGTTGTTTCTGCTTTAGGCACATTTAGAGTTTAAGTACTTGCAGGATCCTCCTAAGCTGTATTTTGCCTCAGCACTTGTTAGTGGCTGGGCTTTTTCAGGAGAAGACTGCAATGAAAATTAACATATTCTACAAATGTATAGTAAGAGAGAAAACCAGTTCAGTTCTGGGATTAATTTGTTTCTCCAGAGTTTCTCAATCCTTGTATGTGTTTGATTTTTTTCATATGGCATGCACAGATTAGACAGACACTTGAAGTTCGATGCTGTTCCAAACAATTGCATCCTATTGTATTGAATAGATTTCAGACATGAGTCTTCAGTCCTCTGCTGCAATACAGATCTTTCAGACATTGAAAAAGAGTTCTAAAGGTGGCATAGGCAGCCACAGAGAATTTGCATGCCAGGAAGATCTTGATATTTCATAAAACTGGTGCAACATGCTATCCAATTTATCACTTGTGACCATGGGCAATAAAGGGAATATAACTGGTTGTTCCTTGCATTTTCAATAAGCACTGAGATCACGAAGGCTAAGGAGGCCAAGGACTCCTTTAGTAGTTTCACCCCAAGCACCATACTTTAAGATAACCCTGTGTATACATCAGCTGCTACTTGACAGTGAATTTCATAAACTCTTTGAACCAAAAGACAGATGTTTAAGATTCCTCTTTGTGGGCATTAGAGCTCTCTGTTAACTTAATTAATGCTGACAATAGATATGGGAAGACATATGAGCACGTTAACAGCACCTACCATAGGTTCAACCTTCCATCAGTCCTCAGAATTTAATTTCCCTTTTGTAATAGTGAGTATCAGCTGGAGAATGGAGGCCCTGAATACTCTGCATTACAAAGAAAGCAAGGATTCAGATTTTACTTACTGAATGATTTTACTTACTTTCTCTTGCAACAGTTCTTGCATACTGCTCAGTAATGTTATATAATGTGCTTGGGGAAGGCAGAAACTTCATAAACTTTCCATGAGATCTAGTCTTTGTAGTCCATTCATTTTTGCAAGTTGCTTTGAAGCTACAGGAACAGAACACATGCTTGTGAATGGTACTGCAGTGATTAATCTTTTCTGGAATTTGATTTGAATTTATATTTAAAAAATTTAAAAGGTCAATAGCCTAGCTGTAGGACTGAACTCTAGCCTTTGACTTAAGTCAAGTGTGTGAGACACAGGAACCAATGCTCATTCTGGCAGAACAAAACAGGTATAGAAAGCACAAAGAAGATCATTAGCAGTGCCACAAATAAGTTATAGATAATTTTGTATGACTATCCCCATATTCAGAGTCAAACCTTCAAGTTAATTTGTATTAGAAGATAAGATATAAAGTACCAGACTTGATTTTATTCGTAGAGGAAGGAATGAGATGTGTAGCCCCAAAATATGGAAGATTATACCTACAAATAAGGTAACTTCATTTTTACTCTCTAATAATATAAATACTTACACCAGGTACATCAAATATAATATTTAACACTTGCAAAACTATTTTCTGAAGACTTTGGGTAAGGAAATATGGAATTTAAAAGTCCTTTATTTTCCTTTAAAGATGTTTTTCACTCACTGTAAATTAAATACCCATTATATATAAAATAAAGAACTTATGTTGTCTAACCAAAAAAAAGTAAAATAAAAAATATTTTAAAAACCCTGTTGAGGTTTGACCCTGGCCAAATGCCAGCAACCTACGAGGTCTGCTCTCTATGTTCTCTCCTGCTGCAACTATGCAGAGGAGAGGAATCAAACTAACACAAATACACTGGACTCATGATTTGAGATGAGGCACAGGTGGGGATATAAATTTCATATTCACTCAAACTAAGTTATATTTATAAAGGGGTAACTAAGGGTCATGAACAAGAGATTTAACATGAAGAAAACACAATTTGAGATTAGGTTCTATTGAAAATTTTGAGAGTTGTGTGTGGACACAGCCCATGATTTTAGTAAGAGATGTATAACAGAGCATGATAGAAATCTAAATTGAGTTGGGATGAGTGACAGCTGTACTGGGAAAGATACTGTTTGTACATGAGTCTTCCTGTGGAGCATCTCCTGTTTCTTTTGACTGTTTTTTCTTGAACAGCTGGATACCCCCATAGATTCATAGTTTGTTGCTCTTGAAATGTTCTTAGAATTATTTGACAGGTTTTAGCTACTTGCATGTGGCTGCCTATATATATGTTTTCTAACAATATTCTTCTGTTTGTATTATATTGCAGCATTGCTTAAAGGGGTAAAGTTATCTTGGACAGTGTCAGAACAGCACTGAAGTGAGAATGTTGGAAAAATAAGAGAGCTTGCAGATTCACGGAATAGGCTTGATGAATGCATGGAACCTATTTTGTGGAGGACAGAAATGATGCATATAGAGTTTTTAGACTCCTGTGATTTCATTTTTGGTTAGTACACATAATTCTACTGTCTCCAGTCTCAGGCAGACTACCTCCTACAATGGGTTGTGGAGTAGTTCATGCATATCTTACTTTTCTTGCATCAAAGTAATTACCAGATTGGTTTAAAGTAATCCTTTCCAGAAAATCTACTTTCCTTATCATTGTGACAAGTTCCAAACACCTGAGAAGTGTCAAAAAAGTCTATTTTCTCTAGAAAATATCAGACATCAGCTTAGATTCTAAAGTATGGTATCTATTTATAAACACTCTATTGTGTATTTAAAGAATGAATTTTGCTATTTCCTGAGTATTCTTGATTCACCACCATCTCTGATCAATTTTTTTCAGGTTTTTCTAAGTTCTTAATATCTTGTTGGTAGATGCAATTCCACACCTCATGAAGAGTAACTATTGTTACACCACCGACTCCAATTTTTGCCATTAGTACGTTCAATAATTCAGAAAAATATCAACCAAATATCTTCTTTTTTTTTTTTTTTTCCTTCTCATTTATCACACTTATCATGTTGTAGGTGTTTATAAAGTAGGTGTTTATCTTATTCATTCATATTTGGTGAGAAGTACCTCAGTCTTTTTCAGAGTTTGTTCTCATGAACATTTTTTCCAAAGCCATGATTACTATCATGGCCAGACTGTTTCTACGTTTCTTGCACATATTAAGGCAGTGAAGAACAACACACAATATTTGTTAGAAAGAGTGAACCCTGGTTTAAATAACAGGTTATCATATTCTATGATCATAATGCCCTTTGTTTTTTTTCTCAGACCTCATAATGTTGTGTTGATGTTTTAAACACTATTATACATTGAGATACTATTTTCAGTAAACTGTTCATTGAACAGAATCATTTTATTTTCTAATTTATTGAGACAATAATGCTAGTTTACAAGCCAGAAGTGATTGTTTTATTTTGCACCTGATAATATGCTTTGTTTGTTTGGCATTCACTAGCCAAAATGAACTTTCCAGGTCTTTTTGCATTAGAATGTCTATCCTGTTGTTTATTACTGGTACTTTTGATTTTGTAGTTCTACAGGCAAGATTAGCTAACGGAAGACTACTATAAGTAACAAGGACAGGACTTACCTTGCTCTGAGACAGCTTTAGAGGCAGTTCTTTAAAGATGTGAGGCTTCTTTCTTGTGTTGGACACATGCCTGCTTCTTTTCAGTGTTTATATGAGGTGTTTAGGATAACTGGTTCAGGTGAAATGCATGACAGAATTCAGGTAGTACCAATATTCATTAAATAATCATTTTCCCTATCTTCTGGTTTTTTTCATTTAAAAAAATTATTTAGAAAAAACTTCAAAAAAATTTTAGTGTTTTTGTTGATGGAGGCCTGCATGTCCAGGTTAACATGAATTTCTCTATTATTCTGCTACTATTTCTCCATCGGTGTCCTGGTTTTAGCTGGGATAATTTTTTTTTCCCAATAGCTGATACAATGCAGTAGTTTTTTGCTTTATTATGAGAATAATGTTGATAACACACTGATGTTTTAGTTATTGCTAAGCAGTGTTTGCCCTAAGTCAAGGACTTTTCAATTTCCCATGCTTTAGCAATGAGGAGGTGCACAAGAAGCTGTGAGGGTGTGTGGCTGAGCTGAACTAGCCAGAGGGATGTTCCATACCACAGAATATCATGTTCAGTATATAAACTGGGGAGGAATTGCCTGGAAGAAGACAATTACTGCTTGGAAATGGGCTGGGCATTGGTCAGTGGATCATGAGAAATTATATTGTGCAACACTTGGGCTTTCTTATTCTCTTCTTGTTGTGTCCCCTTCCATTACTTTAGGATGATGATAATATTGTACTTTATTTCAACTTTTAAACTGCTCATATTCCAAATCACAAGTTTTACTATTTTGATTTCTGATTGTCCTTCCAATTCCACTGTGGGGTGGGTGTGAGCAAGGGCCTGTGTGATACTTAGTTGCCATCTGCAGTAAAACCATGAAAGAATGTTTTGTCCTTAAGGTGGGGCATGAAAAGTTGAGCTGATAACAAACCTGAGTAGAAAGCATTAAAAAAAAAAAATCTTATAAACATTCACTGTATTAATTTAATAGCTGCTGGTCACAATGTTGATTTATTTTCTCTCAAAGTTGGTATAATTCTTAAAATTAATTCGTAGTTTACTTGCAGTATATGTTCCTTGTGCTATCACTCATGGGAACTGAGCTAAGGCCATCGTGTCATTGTGTTTTGTAACAATGGCTTATGATTTGATAGAATTACAGGTCATGGAACTAATCTGGTATTTATAATCAGCATTGCTGTCAACTTTGTACTTCGGGAGCCATCTGTTGGAAGTTATTAATAATTATGCTTTCTCCAAGCCAGCCTAGGGGGGAGACACCTTCTCCCATCTTCCCCTTCTCCTCCAGGCTAATTACAACAGCTCTTGAGAATTTTGAACATCCCTGGGATGCTCAAACCAGCATGTTCCTCTTGCTAAGTCTTCTGAAATTGTTCCAGGTCTTGTTTAGGGTTAATCTGTTTAAGAATACCACACAGAGGTCTCCCACAAGGCTGGATAGTTTTGAGGTGCAAGGTATGTGGAACACACAGGCAAGTGCCTAGGACCCTCATTATCCTGGCTCTGATTTTTCAGTAATAAAATCAATTAATATCCCCAAGTCCAGTCTGTTTTGCCCATGACAGTGAACACTGAGTGATCTCTCATGGGCCTTATCTCAATTCAAGAAACTTTTGATGTATTTTCTCTCCCCTGAGTGAAAGCAGCTTTGGTGGGTGTCTGGCATCCAGGGTACCAGGGTCAACCCCCCACAGTGCCTCTAATCCTACATTCTACGTAGACTCTGACGACACTTCATCTCTCTTTTGTGTGTACCATTGACAACAGCAACTATGTCATAATTCTGTTGCATGTGTAAGTATGCTAATTACTACAGGCTTAATCTTTCAATTTTACTTCCAAAACCTGTTTTTCTTAAATATCTTCACTGAACTTCTAGTCTCTAATCTCATTGTCTTCAGTCAGTTTGAAACCTATGTCATTGTGTTTTCCAACATAATTCATCTTTGCAATTCTTTTTATGTAGTTTGTATGCGATCCCACAAGATTGTGGGTTTTAAGTAGAGACCACAAGGAATTACAGTTCATGTACCTGATTTATATAATTCTTACTGAATAGCCCTTTGAGGCCTCCTCAAAGTTCAGATTATATTTTTGAGTATTTAATTTTGCTACAATTATTTTTTCATATCTTAAAAATCTGGTATTCAGTGTCTTAATGATTTGTCACCTAACACTAACAATTAACATCTGAAAATCAGAAGTTTCTATGAGCTGTCATAATATTTTCAGGAATTGAAAAATGTTATGGACTTAGAACTTTCCAAGAAATAAAAAGTTCTCTCATGTTTTTGTATCATGAAAAGGTTGTTTTCCATGGGCTGTTCTGGAAAATTCTGTGTGTCCTCAAGGATCTGCATAGGATTTTGTACCCATTTTTCCAGGAACTATCTCAATGTTACTTAATATCCAGTTTCTGTGACTGAGGCTTCTGTCATTCTTCAGAACATGCATATCCTTAAAAGGTAATGTGATCCCTCAGTAACGGACATTTGTTTTTCCCAAGTTTAAACCATTACTCCTTAAAAAGCCTTAGAAGCTTTTCCGCTCTTGCCAGATGTTTTTCCGATGTTTTATGGAAACAAATGAAGTCATCTGAATATGTGACGATGTCTTAAATTCTCAAAATATGGGCTAGATCATTTAGTGCCATCTGAAAACTCCCTCATGCACTCACAGTCTGAAAGTCATTCTAGAGGACTGAAATAATTGACAGGGTGCCATAAATGTCAGGGGTTTTCTACTTAATATTCACCTAATGTTTTTGTGGGGTTTTGTTGCTGGTGCTGGTCGGGGTTTTTTGTTTGTTTGTTTGTTTGGAGTTTTTTTGGTTTTGGGTTTTTTTTTTTTTTGTTGTTTCTTTCCTGATTTGATGGTATCCAGATTCTCAGCCAAAACCACTAAATTATTTTGCTCTTGACATGGAGTTTGGCATGGAAACAAGTCATTAACTACCCTGCCCTGTCAATGCATTCTGAGTTTTTAGATCAGTATTTAAGATCATTGGGTTTTTTAATAATTACAACTGGGCATTTTCACAGCAATGAAAATAAGTTAACAAAAACATCGTACAGCAATGTATTTTAGTCTTTTTCAGTGTTATCTGATACATTTAAAATAATTAAAATTCCACATCCTGTGTGCAAATATAGGTACTGATACTGTTCTTTGCTTTATTTATCATGAAAGTTAGTGATGGTTAATCATCTTTATAAAAAATTCTAGTTCTAGTTTATAGTTCTTATGTGACATAATCTTGTTTGAAGACTCCATTTTCAGTAGCCTTTGTCCACATATCAGCTACACAATTTATCTGACCCATCATGAAATGTCTCATTCATTAAATATTTGACCTATTGGGATCTATACGATACCTGTGGATACAGTACAACTAAAAAATATTTCAATTAGTGTCTTCACTATTAAATAGTTCCTAATGTATTAAATCTAATGCAGGAATTAAAAGCTGATATTCTTCAAGTATGTGTTTTTCTTCCACACTTGAACCTGTGGAAGCCACAGTTATGAGCTTACCCCATCAGGCTTCTCATTTGAAGTATTTGCACGTGGGGTGGTTCATACCTCGCCAATGAAAACTGAAACTCCTCACAAGGGAAATCATACAGAACCTACTGCTAGCAAAGTATGACTCGGTTTTCTTGAGTCTACATCTTCCATATCACAAAGACTATCAAAGGAACAAAAAAATTATCCCCACAACTCAGAGGTCTTGACTCATGAAAAGATGCTCCTGCACTCTTGAAGCTGCTTCCATTTGCTATAACATCCATGAAAATAGTAGGATTTCAGGGCCAGATGCATATGTAAACTACATAACTGTGATCTGAGAACTGCATCTCAGAAAGTCTTTTACTGACAAGTAGACTATTCTATGAATGAGAAAGTAGTAATAGAAAAATAAAATTGTCTCAATGTTCATTCAGAAATTTATTAAATTTATTGGAAAACTGAAGGTAACATCTATCCAAACATGGACAGGACCTAAATTAATTTCAACTTTATGTCCCTCCCTCTTTACTCTTTCAACAAGAGACAAGAAAGCATCAGACAAAAAAAGCAGTCATTTTGTCACACACCTAAAATAAAATAGCACAGCTTCTTATGGAGATATTGTAGGAAAATTATTTCAAAAATTACAATATTCTGAAATTGAGCTGAAATTGAGGCTGTTATCAAGATAATTCTGAATTAATCTTATTTTAAAAATGATTACAACTACTCTTGAGACATTATTATAGATAATCTTTATGATCTGCTGGACAGAGTGTTAATAAAAACCTTGCATAACACAATACTCTGAAGGGTAACTCAAAACTTCATTGATATATTTTTTTGATTCAATTGTTAATAATAGTATTACATGTACTTTTTCAACTAGGTGCAAGTCCATCATTGTTTCATCCAATTTGCAATCCTAAGCTTTGTTAGATATAGCACATCTACTAAATCACCCATATACAATTGACCTTTTAGAGCATCCAGGAAGGAAATTACATGTTAGACATAATTGTTGATTAGTCTCTATGGTGTCTATTTCTGGTCACCTTATTATTACTGAGATGTTAGTAAAGTTACAGAGAAGTGTATGGTGTTTGATTAAAATTTCAGAAGAGACAACAATAAGGAAAAGTATTTACTATGATCAGTGAAGGGTTCTTGGGGCCAAAGGAGGTGCTAACAAAATTTGTTATAATAACATTTCCACATAGTGGGATAAGATTTCTGGAAATATAAATCAAAATTCCCCATTAAATTTCAATAGCCCCATTGACGTCAATATTTGTTCACTGGCTCCAGTAGAAAAATAACAATTTAAACAAGCTGAGAACCCAAATTGTTGTGATTATAATAGAAATCAATTGTAATGTATACTAAAAATTTAGCAGGTGACTGTCAAATAAAGGATGGGCCCACATAAATAGTCAAACACATGATCATATAACAGGCATCACAGGATAAGATTATGCTGCCTTTTTAAAAGTGACACTTAAACATGTTGGAGGAGGAGGCTTGCTAGCTTTATTGATTCCAAACTGAAGCACTTTTGAAAAATGTGAAGACCTTTAATAATTCTCAGACACTCTTACTGTTAAGGTGATTGTGTGAAGAAACTTTATGACTTCCAAATGCATTAATTCAAGACACTTTGGTTTGAACATCAGTATTATTGAAAGTATACAGACTTTTAGAGTTAGCAAACCAGAACATGTTCTGTTAAGTATGCCTTTATAAATTCTAGCACAACAAAAGATTATATTGTCCAAATTGTCTTCACTTTCACACAGACTAACATACTGCAAAATATGGTTGATCATAGAGATGGCAATGGAATTCAATAATATGATTTTTTTTTTCCAATTCTTTCATTCTGCTCAGAGGAATTTGTCCTCAAATACAGTGAATGAAATGCTTATTTTATGTGTTCCTGTAAAAAAAATCTTAATGAAATTTGTAATTAAATTATGCCTGCTGTATAAATATACAATTTTAATGGAAACACATTCCTTCAAATACTGTGTTTTTAATGGTATTCTGTTTGGTAAATGTCAGATGGATGCTAGTTGAATGGGACAAGGATAATGATTCAATAAATTAATCAATAAAATTAATTCCATATCCATGGAGAAGTCAATATATATACATGGATATCAGTGGATTCATTGATATTGTTATGCACACACTCAGAGGCACAAATAAATAAATTAATAATATATATGCTTTACAGCGTGAATCTGGCATGCAGGTGTATGCAAGGCTACCCAGCCATTGGTGGATTGATCACCTAAACTCTGACTTGTTAGGTAATGCCTGAAATTTGACAGCACCTGTTTATATCAGCAAATGAGAAATTAAGATATTTTTTACTCTGCCATTCAGTTGTCTATCTCATCAAATATAATGCCTCTTGCTTTGATAAGTATTTTCAGACAAAATCAAAATCTCTTACAAGCTACTTTGTCAGCAGTGCAATATTAGGTGTGCAGAGAATCACACTTTCTAGATGATGTCAAGATTAGTACACATTTCTCTTTATTCTTATTTTAACAAATTCCTTGCATATGGCTCTTATTGCTTTAGATAACACACTTCTTCATATGACTGATTCATCACCAGGGCTATACAGGCTTTCTGAAGCTAGTTTTCTCACTTTTTAGAAATAAAACACCAAGTAAAACCCACCAGAAAATCCAAAGATGTAAATACTCATACAAATAAGTTCATTGACTTTGTACTGAGGCAGAAGAGGAGGACAGAAAGCACACATGTAACTGGCTCTGCTCTCATGGTAGTAACCCTCACGAGGGGGAGCAAATGTACAGCTGGGGACATTTATTCCACAAACCACATTCACAGAAATATTTGTCTGTATCTACAGGGTTTCAGAATATATCCAGACTACTTCATGTGATCAAGTTACTGGTGCCTATCAAATTATCTGTTTCAAATCAAGTCAAGGTTAATTAACATATGTGTACCTTCCTTTTTCTAACCCATCATGCCTCTGCAAGTGAAATGAGATACCTTTTAAAAGCAATGTTAAGTACATTAACCATTTTTTAAGGTTACAAGTCATAAGTAACCTGGTCAATTGACAAATGGTAACGTTTTAGACTGAAAAAAAAAAAAATTAGGGATTGCAATCATGTGAGAATACATTTAAAGTAATAAGATAGGAATTAAGATTAAGAAATGGGTAGAAACTGAACCAGCAAAGATTTAATTTTTAAAAGCTGAACTGACAAGCACAAGCATCTGGCATTAGCTTAACAAATTCCTATGTCAATGTAGCTGGAAAAATTGTAAATGAAAAAGCAAGTTATTCAGACATAGAAGTGATAGAAAACTATGTCAGGTTGCACTGCCAGTTTTTAGTCTATAATTACAGATATGAATAGTAACTATGCTCTGCTATAGATATGCAATATCTTTAAGAAAACTTGTTTTTGCTAAAATGGTTTATGATTTCTTTTGCCATATACAAATAATAAAGAGGAGTTCTCTTTCATGTTTATGATGTCATCAGAATTATTTTGACTACGATGACTTTAGAGTACTTAGGCAGGCTTATCAGTTCCAGGCCTGGCCATAACATCCTCAGAGCTATTATTAGAATGAAGGCATGGAGGGCAACAAACAACCTGTAGTGCATTATGGTTTGTATGCGAAGGGACCTTTTTCACGTTCTCTCAATGTCAGGATTTATGTATTCCAGCAGAGGATGGATGAAAGACATTCACTTTCACAATATATTTTATCACATCCCAAGAGGTAAATCTAGATGCAGCTACTCCTTGTTTCATTAGCAATTAAGAGAAACTTAGCATTTTACTCAGTTGCTTACACTTAGACAGCTACTACTTTTTGAGACTTTAGCATATGGGGTCCAGCTTCCTCTTTAGAGGGGCATGGGTCTTTCTATATGTTCTTTACCATATCTGCAAGGTCTTTGCAGAAGTCTTGCGTACTATCCCAGCCAAAACCACGACAGATACCTAGACCTTTGTGAGTGGCACTGAATGTGTTATGTGTAAGTAACTGAATTAAGCCCATGATATATTTTCCCATCTGAAATTAGACAGGAAAAGACAATATTTTCTCTTTAATCAACTTAGGAAGATGATTCAGGTCCTAAGTGTAGATAGAGTACTATTTTTTCCTGTGTAATCTGGGATGTCTATCTTACACTGTGATCAAAACACTAAGTTAATTAAAGAAGCCAGTACAGGCTGGAGAAATATTTGGCTCACCCTAACAAAGACACCTAGAATTTTTTCAACTCAAAAGCTTTCTCCTTCATCTACTGTATTATCTTGAGTTGATACTTATACATGATACATAATAGATATCTTCAGTGTGTCCTTGAGTCCTGCGTAAATTATCCTAGACTTGGGTGCGGGGAAAAGATGCTGACAGAAACAACTAGAAACAGAAGTGTATTTAATGGATCATTATACTAAAACTTATCTTTCTACTATAAATTATGCATGAATATTTCAGAAGTTTGGTGGAAAAAGAAGATGTGAATGGAATTGCTATTGCTATTAGAATATTGTAAGATACTGGACCAATGTTGTATGTCTTCAGTTTTATCCTTTCTCAAAGTCCTCAAAAACATTCCCTTTACAGCCATATTCTGAATACAAGACAGAAATTTCTACCAGGGTAAAGTCTGTCATGGAACAGAAATTAGTCTCAGCCCTTACATGCATCTCAAAACACTGATGACATTACCACACAACCACCCAAAATTTTTGATGTATTATATAATAATTGTTGATAAATATAATACCATAACACATACAGTTTGATGGATTAGGTTTTTTCAAATATAAAAAAGAAAACACAATGATACACTGTTTTAAAGTATACAGCCTGTTGATTTTAATCCGTAAAACATGAAAAAGTTCATATTTGCTCTGCTGTGTATTTATTTATCCCAATGTATTTTACTTTATTATAACTTTATCATTGTGCCATCTAGGTATTTTTGTTTGGGATTTTGCAAAAAAAATATCCACAAGTAAGAAGTAAGCAGTAAGTGTATAAAAATATTATTTATTTTAGTAAATTTAAATCACATACAGCTCAAGAAATTTGAAACATATTCATATGTAAATGAGCAGATTAAAATACAAGATTATGTTACGTATCCTTCTATCAGAGACAGGATTGTAGTTTAAATCCTTCACGTAGTGGAAGTAAAATGTTCTGAATAAATACACCTACTTAGAATAGCAGCAAATCAAAACCACACTTGATATTTTTTTCCCTGTTAGCCTAAATATACATGTTGAAACTATTTAAGAATGTCTACATAATAGGAGGGAAAGGGACCCCCCCTAGCGCATGAAGTAAGAATTAAACATGGATATTACCTGAAGCTGTATCCATCAAAGATGTGAAAAGTGGCATTCAAGCTAGATTTTGTGTATAAAGAAATTAAACACTTACAACATATTTTAATTTTGGGACAAGTTAAAGACATCAAGATTAAAAAAAATAATGGTGATTAATTCTATCTGTCCTTGTGAGTGAGCAATATACCATATTTGATTTTATAATCTATTAGAAATTGTCATAAATCTTAAAAACATTAGTGAACTCTAATGACATAAAAGCTAATGGAGCATAACCTTTGTTCTCTTGAAAATATTTTATATTGATCATCTCTAGAAGTCTCTATTTTGGTATTTTTCCCTGTGTGAATACTCTGTGAACACTTACCTTCACATGTTCACCCTAACATGTTCCTATTTCAAATGTTTCCTTCATTCCTCATGCTCTTTGATGGCTTTAGTAATACTTCTCTCCTTTTCCCTGGTCTCTCTTCTTTCTGATAAACATTTAGCTATAGAAGTAATATTGATGTACCAAAACCCTTTATGCAATCGCTTGTTTAAATCATCAAACAAGAATATGTCCTCACAAATGAGTGGAGATTTCCGGTTCGGTAGCTGATGTATTCTCATTTTGCATTCAGTATGGATAGCTGTCAAAGAGAACACCGTATACCAGCACTAAAGAATCAGGCATGTTTATTAAAGATTTTATGTGGGGAAGGGCCTCTAGGGCAAGCTGTATCAGGGGTGTCTGAGGTCACTTCACTTGTTCAGCCTGGAGAAGAAGAGACTGAGAGAAGACCTCATTGCAGTCTGTAAATTCCTTTTGAAGGGAAGAAGAGGGGCGGACACTGATCTCCTCTTCTGTGGGGCCCAGTGCTAGGATCTGAGGGAATGGCCCAAAGCTGTGTTAGGGCCTGAAGCTGTGTTAGGGGAGGTTTAGTTTGAATCTTAGAAAAGGGTTCTTCACCCAGAGAGTGATTGGGCACTGGAACTGCCCCAGGGAAATGGTCACAGCATCAGCCTGGCAGAGTTCAAGAAGCATTTGGACAATGCTCTCAGGCACATGGTGTGACTCTTGGAGATGTCCTATGCAGAGTCAGGAGCTGGACTTTATGACCCTAACGGGTCACTTACAACTCAGGCTATTCTGATTCTATGATTCTGTGATTCTTTTGACTACTTTGTATTACCTTTTCAAACCATTTTTATACTGTGAGATTTTTACTGACTTTAATAAAGTTATCTCTGGTTCCAACAAAGTTTGTGAGATGTAAATTAATTTTTGTGTTTTAAATACGTGGCAAAACCAAAGAGTGCTTAATCCATTCTGCTTTCCAAAGGTGCAGCTGCATTCTGTTTGCTTCCCATATTGGTAAAAGGACATTTGAAAGGATATGGCGATATAATCTTGTTCACAATCTACCTCATTGTGTTAGTTTTATATAATTCATAAACTCAGGTTAACTGACTTCTGCCAGTTAGCCTATTCTGTCCTCAAACTTTTTGAAGTTCAGAAAGACTGAGAGCAAATATTGCTGCTGCCACATTTTAGTGTTGGGCTAGTTGAGCATAATGTATCCTTCTTTCATTATGTTCACTCCATCCCTTTGGCTTCTCCCTGTCAAAGGGCATGCTGAAAAGAACCTGAAATAATTTTTTATGCTCAATCATCAGTTTGGGAAATAGAACCAGGAAAAAGTTTTAGAAATAAATCTAAATGCAACAGTTAGAGAAATGAACATAGTACAGCAAAGAGGAGAGATGAAATAGAGAGCAAAACTACTGATGGCCAGCAGCCAGAACAATCCAGTGGTGAAGGACAGCCAGGAAGCTGAAAAACTTAGAGGAAAACCTGAGCATCCAGCCAGAAGCCATGAGTTAACAAATTCTTGTGGGAAAGCTTGAGAGATGGATCTTAGCACTCCTAGACCAACGAGAAGGAAAGACAGGTGCAGAACACTGAACCTCATAAGTCATTCTGTAACCACAGTCCAAAGAAAATAAAAACCTCATTATTATTGGAAAAACTGACTTTCGCTGTGCTCACTTGACCAAATTAAGTACTTGTACCAAAAGTATCAAGCTGTACTGGTGAAATGTATTGCATAACCTCATTCTGAGTCAAGTCTTCATTGGTGTAAACTTTGAAAACTCCATTAACTACAGTGAAATTATATTTACATAAGCAAGCTGAAATTCTAGCTCTCAAAATGAAAAATTAATGTATTTGTTTTATTACTCTTAAGATGAGTGCTCATAGGATAGCAATAGAGAAAAAAAAAAAAAAAAAGCCAAAACTCATTAATGCAGCCACCCAATGAAGAAACTGCATTTTTAACATACATGAACAAGCATATATATGACCGATCACTCACAGAGTGCTTTCTTAATGTTCATTATGGATTACAAATTCTAATTACTAAAGGTGCAAATTAATGGATACTGCATAGTAACAGATTCTCAAACTCTGACTATGCTGGAATACTAGCAATATTGAAAAGTTTTAGATGTTACTGGCATGTATTTTCAATCTAAATCAATGCTTAGCAGCCAGAGAGGGTGGTATTAATACTACAGAACTTCAGAGATCTGATTAACTTATCTAATCATAGACATTTAGAAGTCCTTTGTGAATCTGCCTGCTTTCAAGCTATCACTTCAGAAAGGCCCAAACCTCCTTGAGAACCTATGATATATATATAGTTTTGTGTCACACAAATATCTCAAACTACCTGCAGCCTCTCAGATTGCAATAGATGCCTATGTTTAGATAATAAAATCGGACTTCTGTTGCCTAGACTGCCAATGCCAATTTTAAGCTAGTGATTTTCCACCTTCTTTATAGTAATTAAAGACAAATTGGCACCTTTACTTCCCAAAAAACAATGGTGAAATGTAAATGTCCTCTTCAAGATGACTGCATCCAAGAAATACCTGTTCATTCTCCACTGACAAAAGGAGCCAAAAGTAGTGATCTTAGATTATAAATCTACATTTTATGGCATACTGTCATCCAGCACCATAATATTGCTTTCAGAAGAACCTGTGTCTTCGTCTTTCCCTGCGGTCTTGTTTGTCATGATAACGATTTATGCCACTCATAAAACCTCTAGTACCAATACCCCAGGCCCACCTGGCCTGAAATAAAGTACCATTTTCTCCGTCATTTGTCAAATGATTGACCCTTTGAGACAGCTATTATCTTTTTTAAGAAAACTTGGGGGATTGCAGTTTAGTTCCATATAGGATATGGCCTTACCGGGAAAATATTTTGCTTTGTTTCTCATTGCAGCTGGACAATACTTATTGGAGTAACCTTCTTCCACAGAAGAACAGAACAGGTCATATTCACCTCATGGTATAATAAATTAGCTTTCTGAGGTATAAACAGAGGGTCACAGGAACTTAAGCTCTTTGCCAGAGAAAGCATCTGTTCTTTTCTTAATAATGCCTTTAAATGAACATCTGCAAACGTCCTGGGACTATTGACTGATTTTGTCTTCCAGCCTCTTAACACAGAGAAAATAAACAACCCCCCAGTATTTTCAACCTTGGAAGAATCAGCTTCATTTCTTCAAGAAGATAAAGAAAAGATTAAGCTGAAAGTAATTATAATTTTTAGTTACTTGTCTGTACACACACACACACACAAAATTAAACTGTAACGAAATCTTGATAATTAATGCTATGGGAAAAAATATGCATGTGTGTGTGCACATATATGCATGCACACACACATAAATGTATGCTACTGAATTCAGCAGATAACAGGTTGTTGCTGGAGAGTTGTGTAAGGGTGTATGCATATAGGCAGATAGATATCCTTACATGTTAGTAAAGTCAGAAGCTTTTTCCACCTCTACTTCTTAAAAAGAAACTTAGTTCAATTACATATAGAACAAACAATGCAAAAGATCACAGCAAAAAGAATCTTCATGCATTTGTGTAGTGTATGAATCACACAGTAAAATGTTATCTTCTACATTTTTGCTCATGTACAAATGGAGGTGTATCAACGGGACTATTTTCATACAATAAAACAGATTATGATTTTCTAGTTTTTCCATTTTTTTCTTAGTAGAATATCTAATAAAATTTGCTGCCATTTTCAAGGTATTTAATTTACTAGCAAATTAAATACAGATGACAGTTTCTGATAAAAAGTACTTCCTACCAAACTATAAAATATTGGGAGTCTCCAAATACAAAGACTCTGGAGACTTAAGACATCTAAGTTTTATTCTTAACACAACAGTACCTGTGTACCACTGCATCATATCTATCAAATTGCTTACTCAGAGTCCTGAAGTCCTGAACGAGCATTCTCTTCCCCATTGTATTTGTTTTGGATGAGATGCAGCCAACTTTCTTCCAGCAGTTTGCACATGTTGTTATGCTTTAGATTTGTGGCCACAACAGTGTTGATAACACTGTATTGTTTTAGTTATTGCTGAGCAGAACTTACACAGAGTCAAGACCATTTCTGCTTCTCACCCCACCCCACCACTGAGTTGGGGGTTCACAAGAAGCTGGGAAGGGACACATGTGGGGCATCTGAGCCCAACCGTCCAAAGGGATATTTCACACTATTTTACATCACACTTAATGACAGAAGCTGGGGAAAGAAAAAGAAAGGTGGGATATTCAGTTAGGGCATTTGTCTTCCAAAGTCACAGTTACGCATGATGGGGCCCTGCTTTCCTGGGGATGGCTGAACACCTGCCAGCTGATGGGCAGTGATGAATAAATTCCTTGGGTTTTTTGTCTGTGCATTACTTTGGCTTTACCTATTAGAATGCACTGAACTCAACCCACAAGTTTCCTCATTTTAACCCTTCCAATTCTATCCCCCACCTCACATCTAGGGAATGAGCAAGTGGCTGTGTGGGGCTCAGTTGCTAGCTGGAGTTAAACCACAACATTGTAGTTGCACTGTTTTAGAATTTTCCTTTCTCTCTCATGGAGAATATAGATAAACTGTACTCCTTCTACTTTCTTAATCTCTGTGTTTTGTGTTAGATGTTGTATAAGCTGTGACCAATGATCTTAGGGGGTGGATTCTCTTTGGCCAATGGTTACTAGTTTATTAGTGTATATAAAAAGAAGTTCTTGTAAATAAATCTCTCTTCTTCGCCATCTTGGAGCCTGTCTGCCTGACTTCCCTGCCTGCTTCCACAAATCCCACGAATAAAAGAAAAGCAGCTAACATAACATCTACAAAGATCAAACATTGTCTGGCTACAAATTAGGTTTTCTAAACATGGTAAATATACCACTTCATTAGTAAAATTTAGCAGTAACATTATTGAAGTATTTATTTCTCCACCTATTTTGCTGATAAAACCTAAATTGTATATTTAGAAAAAGAACAAAATCTTAACTAAAATGAGAGCCAATGAAGAAATCAGTTTTTACAGAGACATTAAGCCTACTGGGAAGAGCACCCTGTGGGCACTGTGGGTTGGAGCACCCTCACATTGCAGAATCTACTATAGTAAAGAAGGCATGCTATAGATGTGCTTTAAAATATGCAATTAAAAATTCAGTGCCTTGCTCTGCACATTTGAATCTAGCCAACCTGACCCTCCAGAGGATGAATCAGGCTGTCAACACTGAATTTTGAAGCCTGAACCTAAGGGTAAATGTGATGTAGAACACCGTTAATGACCTGCTCTTGATATGCACGTTATTGCACCATTCTGTTTAGAAAATGATAATTTGCTATGTAGTACTACATGAAGACTCCTCTTCTATAGCCAGACAACAAAATGAGAGTTATCACAATAACCTTTAGGGATTTTAGTGTTCTGGCCAATATAGTCTGTAATTACTAATTCACAGGATCTGAAAATAACTATAACAGGTAAAACAGTTCAAACAGCAATAGATAACACAAGAAGCCACTCATCTGTGACTGTAGCACTTCCTGCTAATGAAAGCATCCAGTAATTTCAATAAGAAGACCTTACTTCAAAATCCTTAGTTATACAGCACCATCCATGTGCTCTTCCTCATTTGAGCAAATTTCAGGAAAATTGAATAATGATGGTTCATAAACTAGAGACCTTCAAAATAATGAGATTATCTAACGAAGTCTGAAATGTAAACTAAATCAATGTTTATTTCAATTGCCATACACTGATATTTCCATTGAGGGAGTTGAGAATGGCTCTGAGATTATATTTTATTGCCTGTTTAATGAGCTATTACAAAAACATCTATTGGCACCATAAAACTGAGCAGGGAAAATGGCACTATATTCACAGCAACTCACGATTGCACTTATTTCATTATTTTAGAATTATTTAATGAAATAGAGATCAGTTTCATGAAACCTGTAAAGTCGAAGCACCATGTGAGGATTTTCAAAAGTGGGACCCACCAATTAATAACCTCATTCAGTTTTTTGTGCCCATGCACTTGTAATCTAATTTTCTAGTGCTACACTGAGTTCAACTTTTGAAAATCTTGAGTTACTTAAGGGCTTAAGCCTAGACTTCATGTAAACAAA
The DNA here is from genome assembly GCA_013400915.1 of Pardalotus punctatus. Taxonomy (NCBI): domain Eukaryota; kingdom Metazoa; phylum Chordata; class Aves; order Passeriformes; family Pardalotidae; genus Pardalotus; species Pardalotus punctatus. The sequence goes on from VZTX01028016.1 coordinate 254,419, forward strand.
TATTACCTGAATGACCAGATCTTTAGGTGGGACCACAGACACCTACCAGAAATCACAGAAATCTATTCCAGAAGTATGAACTTTTTGTCTGTACTATCTCTACAGTAACTGGAAGGTGACTGCCTGGTTGAAAATTGCTGGATTTGTGACATATATATGTCAAAATCTTGACCTTCTAAGACAAAGTTTGTATGCAAGTAATTCTTGTTCCTTCCTCTCTTTGAAGAATGAGAAGTAATAATTCTCTCATGAAATTGAAATTATGGTTTGAAATTATTTATCCTTGTACATTAATGAATTATATAAAAGAATAATAAGAAAAGCAACTTTATTAAATTTCTAATTGTTCACATCTTTAAAAAAGTAAGATAAAAAACATAAAGCATAAATTTAGGTTCCTTAGCAAGCAGGATGAAATATTTCAGGTGATGAGCACCCACCTGCTGCCATTGAGATTTAACTCTTTATTCAATACCTTCATTTATTAATGCATTCTTATAAAGATGAGGGCACTGCATTGGGAGCAAGGTTCAGGCTGTCAAAGATACTAAAGTCAAGTTGGCATCTAAGCCATGTTCGGAGAGCTGATATACAGAAGTTGTATGCCTCTGTGAAAGACTGGGCCTTTGGAAATCTCTGTTAGTGTGAAATCAATTTCTCAGTCTCTCACAATTATTAAGGAAAGAGATAACAACTGAAACTGACATAGAAAATTGTTACCTGCAGATTGCATGCTCTTGTAAAATGCCCTAAGTTTTCTACCTTTACTTGGTTATGCTGCAGGAGTCATCACTCATGTTGCATGGGAACAAATTTTTCTGAATGAGCAATTAAACTCTTACGTAAAATGGAATAAAATGTTGAAAGTATTCTCAAACTACCTCGTTTTTCCTTCTTTTTTTCTTTATGCTTTTTCTTCGCCTTTTATCCTGCTGTAGGTTATCAATTCCTTAAAGCAAGAAAAGTAAATGTATGAAAGGTGGGAGGCAGGTGAATCAGGTCAAACCTAATTTCATCTAATCAAGTCATGTTCACTTTCCCTAAACAAAGGTTTCAGTCACATGAAGAACCTTGAAGGGAGTCACAGTATGAGACTGATAATTCACAATGCTTTTTCATTTTAAAATTCAGTTTAAAAAACTTTCACTTACCCTTTTTATAAAACAAAAAGAGGAACTGTATTTGGATTAAAATTCTACTTTGGATTAAAAGGGAAATAGTGGTTTTGTTTCGTTTTTTCAATGCAATTTACAAGAGCTTTATTAATATCTGATTGCTTGTGGTTAATTTTTGCATTAGGTTTGGGCATTTTTAAAAATTTGTATGTGGTACCATTTATTTTAGTTTATAATGTAATTCAAGAGTTTTGTTTTAGGGCTAACTCAAACTGTTCTGAGATCTTTCTGTAATTCCAAGCAGTACACTTGTAAATGCAGAATTAGGACCTGTCTAACTGTAACTGATTTATTTTCCAGAGTCTCTCTTAGCCTCGAGGCTAAACATCTGTGTAGACTACACCCTATTCTAAAGAGTTACTTCCCCTTCAGAAGCAGTCATGTAGCTTTGAATTGACATTATGCTCCACAGCCTTTGAAGCACACACCACTGCCAGAAGTGAAATCAGAACTCCTCCCTACACTTCAGTGTTGTGTAAATGTAGTTTATATGGACACTGCAGAAGGGTAACTTGTGTCAATGTTTCATACAAACATCTCTGAAATGTTGATACATGGCTATTGCTGTGGAGGTCACAGCATGTTTCTTGGGTATGTTATTCTAAATAGTTGAGACTTTAAAAAATGTATGAATCTTAATGAGATTCTAAAAAATGAGCACTTCTGAAAAAAATTACACCATTCCAAATCCCTTAGTGCCTGCTCATTTAAGTTTCACTTTGAAAAAATAAACTGGTTTATGTTTATATTTTTATTACTGTACAGATTGTACATATAACTCTTTTAATCTGTGGATTTAATTAATGGTGTGTAAAGTACGTGGCAAAGTAAGTATCAATCTCTTCATGCATAGCACCCAGAATGTTATCTCTGAATAAAATTACAGCAATTACATCTTCAAATGACATTTCAAAAACAGAAGTGATACAATCAAATATTAAATATACATGATCTCTCATGATTCTCACAAAATTGAATGATTATTTGTATTGTTGATGGGAGAGCTGAAAATTATACCATCTCAAAGATCTTGTCTCAAAGAAAAGATTCCTTTTTGGGTCAAAATCTGTGTTTCAGGGATCCCTAAAAAGCATGCTGTCCACCAGTTACTCAAAGAACAACAATTGATTTAATGCACAATAGATGTATGACGAGCTGCAAAAGTTGTAAGGATAAATGCTGCAAAAAAATAATAAATTAAGTGGTAGGACAAGACAGCTGTCCAATCGTATCTATCTATTCCACTTTTTTATCAGTCAACTGGCAGAGAGAATCCGTTTCTCTGGTACCTTAATCAACTTCAGAAGGTGCTACTTAAAGGGTTAGAATGACAAATGGCAGTCAGGAAGATCCAGCAGTAAGTTAATGAAGTAGAGTCAAGAGAAGCAGATTAACTGAGAAAATATTAGGAAACAGGAACATGTTAGAAAAGATCAGTAATTTGAAAATTTAATAATGGTGAAGAAACTTGATTTGAGTGATATATGCAGACAAAGAGCTGTAAAAGAACTACTGTAATTTTCTGTTATTTTATTTTAACACAGACATTTCCTTGCACACAATTAAAGTAGATTTGGGGGATTAAGAAATAAATGTCTCAGAGCCTGTGGGAGTAGAGTTGTTAGATCGAGTGTCTTGGCCACATTCCAGTTTGGATATTGCCCCATTTTTTAAAAGTTATATGTGGTAACTGTCTGTATTTCCTGTCTTAACTGACAAGTAGCCTTGCTGTATTTTGTCAGACAGCTGCTTATTCTTAGGTAGTTTGTAAGCCTTTGGTGTAAAAGATGGTATATCCAAGGGTCTGGATCAAGTTGATTGCTTGGAATTGCTAAAAGGAAGATTTACATAGCAAAAGCTGTAAATGTAAATTCTTCTCAGAGTTTCTGCTACAATGTGTGTGTGGAGAGCAGGAAAAGAATATATTCAATGCATTTGAATATGCTTCTGGCAGCAGGACTTCTATTTTGGTTCTCATTGAAAATGACAAACTTCTCTTTGAGACAGGCAATAGATTCGGAGTCTTTTTCATGAATTAAAAGGTGGCATTTTCATATGTTCTGTTGAAAGAGTGGATTTTGATACAGCTACTTTCATCCACTCAACAGTATAAGAATTCTGAGTTTACATAACTGAATCAATTAAAAAAATACAAACAATTCAATGCTGAGGCAGAACAGAACTCTGGCCTCCTTAAGTCTTTCCTTGGGCAGTGAGCTGGGTAATGAATTGTGATATCATCTTTACAATCATAATTAATGAGGAATTAATCTTTCCCCTAGGAAATAAGACCTGCTAGATGTCATTAGTCAAAGTTTATAGAATTGCTTGCCAGGACAAATACTGTCCTAGCTGTACTTGCACAAGCACAAACAGACATTTAACTTCTCTGACTGTTTGGCCAGTGCAATAAAATATAGTTATCATCTCAGTAACTAAAAGGGAGGAGATGGAATCAAAAATTTATTACTTCCTTTCTTGTGCCTAATGCCCTTTTATAATTTATGTCCTATTTGTATTTAGCACTGTTTCCACTATGATGGTTTTCAGACTAATTATTCTTTTTCTAGGCCTTATTTTCTTCTGCTTTTCTGGAAAAGTGAAAAAATGTCGTCCTACCAAGAATGCTGTTGTAAACTCTTCCTTCATTGTAGCTTTTGTTCTTCCCTAATAGCTTTCTCTTCTGCTTCATTCCATCTAAGGTTGATGAGTGTTATAATGAATAGTTTTAAGGGTTATTGGGTGAAGGTAAAGTTCAAGCAGGCTAACTGCTGAATGACCCTCAGTGACAGTTGTAAATGGGGTAAACAATTCTAGAACTTGGGTTTACAATGGCTCTCTTCTCCATTTAGGAGGATGGGGAGGGAGGAATAGCCTTTACTAGCTGAAACATTGTGCTGCCAAGCAACTTGCAGTTCACATGCTAAAGGTTAATTTTAATAGACAGGTTGTGACATTATTCTAAAATAAATGAAAATAACACTTTCACAGCCTGAGCCTAAGAAGCCTTGCAGTAACAGAACAGTTCATCAATACAATATCACAGGAAAAAGTACTACATGATAGCAATGGATATGCAGAAGAAAGTGAATTTGTACTCATACTTTGAAGTTTGTGCTTATTTGGGATATTCTAAGACATTTTGTCATGCCACTGTTACATCATTCTATGAACAAGGTTTATTTAATGTTATAGAAACATTAGTTAGAATACCATTGCCCCTTGACACATGACTGCGGAAAGGCATGCAAATGCTCACACTTTCTAAGACTCTGTAAGTAAATATTTTCTTTTGGTGCTTAAGATGTTGGGCTTTTTTTCATTGAAATAGGAGTCTAAGATAAAAGGGATTATTTCCACCTGATTGTGTTAAACTGGGTGGAAGAATGAGATTCTTTGAATACTGCAAGTGAATATTAAAGTATCAGTGCTGATGTCAGCCCCAACTGAATTTTAGCAATTTCATGTGTGGATTGTTTCTAGAGATGAATACAAAACACTAGAACCTATGTAATATGAAAAGACATGCAGTGGAAATATGGATGCAAGAGAGAGTTCACTTTAAATAAAAAAAATAATTATCAGGAAGAATCCCAACTGGATTTTCAAAAAAATTCTCTTCAGAGGTAATTCAGTTTTTAAAAATAGACAAAAATATAGTCTTTTAACAATGTAAGGATTTTATTACTTTATTTTATGGCAGAGGTTGTTTTCCATGCCCTAAACAATTATTTTGATGCCTATGTATATATTAATTTCTTTTAACTGTTTTTCTGAAAGGTGTGATGCCATTGCAGTTATTTAATCCTAAATTTGACTCCAGTTAATGTAGCCTTTGTCTGCAGTCATGGTTTAGTGATTATCTTGACCATGTACACAGTCTATTTGCAGAGAGAAATACAAACACATGCAAAGTATCGAAATTGGGTCAGAAAAACAAAATGTAGCATATTTTGCTGTATGAATTAATGTATAATGTAAGAACATTTGTGGGAGCTGTGTAATTACCTGTTCCATTACCAGAAGACTGTACCATTACCTGCATTGATGTGGACAAGAGTGCACAGGCAATATAGTTAAGAAACACACACTATTTTTGTGTTCTGAGTTACTGAGGAGGTGATGCATGCAAGTCATAAAGGAACAATTGCTATGACTTGTTTTCTCAGAAAACTGCATGCTGTTTGGCAAGTTAACAGGGGAGAATTACATGGGTTATATATAATGGAATGTCTGAACAGCTGCTGTGGTGAGAGCAGTCGACAGGTTTGTCAGCTTTTAGAATAATTAGCCCAGCAGGAAATCCGTTCCCAGGTGCCTACTGGAAAGAATCAAGTTTGGAGAGGCAATGATGGGAAAGAAAATGAGAGTGGAGATGTGTACAAGCATCTCTCTCTTTTTCAACAACACTTTCCTGAAATTTATGGAGTTGAGACACAAGAACAGAAATACTGTTTCAGTCCATTTATCCATCTAGATCCGAAGTCTGTCTCCAGAAGACTATGACTGGTCATAAGCAAGTACTTAGGGAAGAGTGTGGACAAAACAAGCATATGGCTCCCTGTTATGCTCTCAGATTCCAACTGATTTCAGCTCAGGGGTTTCTGGAGTCCCAGCTGACTTCTCTCCCCAGTGCACAACTCTTCCAGGTGGTCATCCAAGCTTCACATGAACCTTGAGAACTATTTACAACCACAATGTCCTTTGGCAAGGAGTTCCACAGCTCTACTGCTCATTGCATGAAGAAAATACTTGCCTTTCTTTGCTCCAAAATTTTACCCTCCTTGTTTCTACCAATTGCCCCTTCTTCTTTCACTGGAAGAGATTAAGAACTGTCAGCTCCTATGCCCTCTCTTCAACGTACACAGGTGTATGTACACCACCCATAATCACCCTTTTCCCAAGAGGTGTCTTTTCCATGCTGATATATCCCAGCATATTTGAATTTTACACACATATAGAAGTAATTTCATATACTTTTTATTTGTTTTGACTTTCTTTGAAACTAGTTACTGAATGAAACTGTATTTGATTGGATAGGTGGAGTGATCACAATCTAATCTCTGCTCTCTTTATGTTAACTAGTTTAGATAAACTATAATAGATGAACCAAGAGAGAAATATATGATGGATGATCTCTTTGGCAATTAGTTACAGAAGAGTTCAAGAAAATAAATTGATCCAAATGCCTAAATGTATTCCCTTGTTCTTAGTTCAGTCCAAATCAATGTACTGTATAGGACTTCCTTTTTCATAGCACCACAGTGGTGAAGTAGTAGTATCTGAAGTATTCAGGTCTCTGAGTGCTGGAGAGGAAAGCACCAAAAACAGAACAGGAACATATTTTGCAAGGAAGCTATCAAAAATAGAAGTGAACCAGAACCCCAGGTAATCACCTGTCAAATCATGGAAAAGCATGGTTAATGGAAGCAAGAATTTTATTTCGTTCTTCAAATAAGTGTCTAATCCAGCTAAACTATTGCCCTGTACAGGAGATTGGAAAACAGGAATCCTTAGAAGTGATTCAGGAATAGAAGCAGCTTACCGGACATAGGAACCAGGGGAAGAAATACAAGGAAAATATGAATTCAACCATGCATGCAAATTAAGGACAGCTTGGAGGGAATTTCAAAGAATTGTTGTTACTCATGTTGTTTAATGAACTATTCAGTAATTTGTCTTAAGATATTTTTTATTCCTAATAGAACTTATAAAGCAATATCCACAGTCCAGACAATAGAGAATATAGTAAGTTCCATGGTCATACCCATGAGGATGGCAATCATGAAGTCATTAGACATCCAAAGGACTCTGTATAATAATTTTTAATACAAGGCAAATTAAAATTCTTTCTGAGTTCAGAGCCCTTTATAAATAAGTTCTTAAGGGAAAAGCAAAACCTTGACAGATACAGTAAAATCAGCTATCATATTATTCATTCATATATTATATGCATGTGTTCTGTTTATTAAAACATAAATACCTGTACAAGTAACATAATTAATTAATGAGCTATTAATTAATATTAAATGCTGAAAAAAAGTGACAAAATGAGCCACTAGTAAACAGTATAAATTTAGCTTTTAAACTAATAAGGCATGTTTTCTTTACCATCTGGCTTTTTTTTTTTTCCAAGACATCATTGAAATAAACTATTTAAAGATTAGTTTTTTTCCCTTATGTTTTGAATACATTATCACTTATATCTAGCCCTTTTCATTACACAAAATAAAACTGCATATGTTTTTTCAGTGGAAGTTTTAAATGAAACATTGCTCTTTATTTTAATGTCTTTTCATACTTGATTTTAACTTCAGTAAACCAATATATCTCTATACCAAATACTAAAATATGACTGTAATTTTATATTCATTTTATAGCAGTAATTAAATACAAATTATTGAGTTTTTAGTATTGGCTCACCCACTAAAAATATCCTGAATGAAACAAAAGTTCAGGTACCAGAACCAGTGACTGTATTTTTGGACTTAACATTTAGACTATTGTTTATTTATGGTTTGTTGTTATTGTAAATAATTTTTAATACTTCAGGTTTCTGTGGCTATTTTTGTATACCTGCAAATATATTTACACCATTAAACACCCATTAACATTATTGTAAGAGTGATCTGAGGACAAATACTAACATATTTTTACTCCCACAGGAATACAGAGAATGGAGAACAACCCATTGTATGAGAAGACAAAATTCGAGAACATTGAAGGAATTTGAATGTGCACAAGTCCATGGGACCTGATTAAATTCTCAGGAGGGTCCTGTGGGAACTGGCTGATGAAGATGTTAAGCCACTGTCCATCACATTTGAAAAATTGTGGCAGACTGGTGAAGTTCGCACTGACTGGAACAGGGGAAATATAGCACCTGTTTTTAAAAAGGGGAAAAAGGATAACCTGGGAAATTATGGGACAGTTGTCTCACACCTGTTCCTGACAAGATAACAAAGAAAATCTTCCTGTAAACTATGCTAAGGCAAATGGAAAACAGAGAAGCTACAGTATGGGTGGAGAAAGAAAGAGTGACTGACTTTGTCTAGCTGGACTTGTGCAAACCATTTGATACAGTATTGCATATCATCTTTGTCTCTAAAATAGGGACATGGATATGACAGGTGGACCACTCAATGGACAAGGAATTGGCCAGAGTTGTGGTCAACAGCTCGATGTCCAGGTAGAGCCAATGACAAGTGGTGTCTCTCAGGGTTCTGTACTGGGACCGCTATTACTTAAAATTTTTGTTGGTGACAGACTGGAATCCAGTGCACCCTCAGAAAGTTTGCTGATGACACAAAACTGTGTGATGCAGTTGACCACGCTGGAGGGAAGGGATGCCATCCAGAGACACTTTGACAGGAGTGAGAGGTGGACTGTCTTCATGAAGTTCATGAAGTTCAACAAGACCGAATGCAAGGTCATGTGCCTCTGTTGGGAATATTCCAAACATGGATACAGGCTGACTGATGAGTGGATTGGGAACATCCCTGCAGAGAAGAACTTGGGGGTATTGGTGAATGAAAAAGATTAAAATCCTGGTAGAATATGACCTGGTAATGTGTTCTTGCAGCCTGAAAAGTAAACTGTATCCTGGGTTGCATCAAAAGAAGCATGACCTGCCCCCCTGCTCCCCTCTTGTGAAACCACACCTGGAATAATCTGTTTAGCTCTGGGGACCCCAGGATAAAAAATGCATGGACCAGCTCCAACAGGGCCATGAAGGTCATTGTTGGGATGTAGCACTTCACCTGCAAGGACAGACTGACAAAATTTGGATTATTTAGCCAAGAGAGAAGAGGGTTCTGGAAAGACATTATAAAAGCATTCCAATACTTGAAGAGGGCCTACAGCAAAGCTGGAGAGGGACACCGTATGAGGGAGTGTAGTGACAAGATGAGAAGTAATGCTTTTATATTGGAAGAGGGTTAAATTTCGATAACTTTTTAAGAAGAAATTCTTTACAATAAGGGTGGTGAGACACTAGGAGTTCTGAATGCCCCATCCCTGGAAGTGTTCCAGTCCAGCTCCAATGAGGCTTTGAGCAACCTGATCTAGTGGAAGGTGCTCCTGCCAATGGCAGGGGGCTTAGAACTAAATGATTTTTAAGTTCACTTCCAACCCAATTCATTCGATGATTTTATGGTTTACCATTCAAGAAAATGGCATCAAACACTTAAATGATATGACCTTGCCAAAGAGACTGGGTTGAGTGTTCCAGACACATTTAGCCAACATTGCTTATGTTGACCCATATGAAATATTGTTTTATGTGAAACAAATGTATTTTAAGAATGATAAAACTAATGGAATAAAATCAGTCAAATATCAGTTGAAAGTTATATGTTGTTATAGTGAAGAAGGGACAGGTTAGAACATTATTTGGAGGTAAGGAACTTATGCAGTAATTTCTTAAATTTCACAGATTTTACTCCTGAGATGGGTCTTGTGATGCTGTTTGTTGGGGGAAAAAAGTCAATTTTTGTCAAAAAATGCATGGGGGCACGTACAGAAGTCTAAAAGCTGGAGACTGGGTTAGGTGCAATCACGGTTCAAAATAGATTGATTTCGAAGAAAAGTGGTATCAACTTCTTAGACAGATTTCCCTTATGCATTAGACAGAAATCTGAATCAAGAAGGGAAGTTGTTAAGCAATACTGAATATTGCAAAACCTAACTTTCTGGTTCCTGTCCCACAGCCACATCCGTATTTTAAATTAGGTGCCTAAGCTGCTTTTATAACATCAAGGGGGAAATCTTTACCTCAGAAACAGATCCAAAACAATCAATATGCTAGAAAAAGAGTTGTGGGCCACAGGCTTCAGACACCAACATTAAACTAGAAGTTGCCTAACAGTCTATAAAACATGCTTTCATACAAATGGTGATTTTATAATTTTTAACTGTGCCATCAGCAGTATCTAGTGTCTAGATATCTAACTGGATTATGACATGCAAATTCACTCTACGTATCAAATCAGAAGTAGATACACTGCTCAGTTTTGAAATAAAAAGGAAAACACACATAGCCCTAAGCTAATCATTTGTAGAAAATGGCACATCACGATAAGAAGTCTTGAAGTATTTATGAACAGAAAATAGGGATAGTAAATGAAAACACATTACTTTCTTCTGTGTTGTTAGTCTACTTGAATACACATTGCTAAATATCCAGTAGAGAAGGGAAGCAGAAAGGTTTATATGACTCTATATCATTCAGCTGGCCCGGCACTCCTGGCAGAAAAGTAGGAAATGAAATGTCATTACATTCTGTGCATGAGAAGTACTTTAGGACCCTGGAGCCCTGATTTATTATATTCTTTGGGGATCTTTATTTTCTTACTAATTTTTCCATTAGCAACTCAGCAGCTTTTGGAGAAACCTTCTTGTTTTATGGCTGTATTGGTTGCTGTTTTACATGAAAAATATCCTCTTTTCTGCTACCACCTCATCCTGTTGTGCTAGGCAATGTTCAGCAAGCTGTATTTAATTTCTTTCTGCTTTATGTTGTGCCATATTTTACTCACACTTCATTCTCCAATTACGTATCTAATATCGGTTTATTCAATAACCTTGGAATTGTCAGTATTTGTACCTCAGACACTCACAAAGTGAACTCTAAGAATTATTGTACTTGCAATCTTGTGTTTCAAGGCATAATATCAGTCTGCTTCTTTAAAAATAGCTCCACTACAGCTCCCTCATCTCATCTAACTCTAAGGAATCTGGAAGATGCAACCTCTGAGGGTAGACTGGTTGGAGAGGCTTGATGGAAGTTAAGAGAAGAAGAAAGTTGCTGCTTTGAAAGGAAAAACAGACCAAATAGTGGGCAAGAGGAAAAGCTGACAGCTGACGGCAAAACACCTAGAAAATTTCAAAAGGGGTGAGATCCTTGTTGGTGTGCTTCCTTTCTATTTGTCAGGGATTTAAATGAGTCTGGGAAGAAAATTACTAGGAATAATGCCCTGGGCAATGGTGCAATTATGAAAACAGAGCAGGCTGATTATGCAACCTGCAATTACAAAAATCAAAAAAACCCATGAAGATCCAGAAAAGGGCTTACTGAGTGAGAAGTTTTGGGGAAAATTTTTGACATCTGAATATGTAGAACACTCAGAATTCTTCACAGAAATACAAAATATGTTTGAACATTTATCTCAGGGCACAATCCATCAGGAGAAAATACCAAGCCTGTGAAGGTGCTGCTGAGCAAAACTAATGCACAATTCTAGGCATAAGACTGGGATGACCTTTTGAATTTTAACTGAGGTTTTCTTTTCGCTGAAAGGGAAAGGTTTTTAAATCAAACAAAATGACTGGAAAGCAAAATGTACCTGAAAGATATACGTGAAATCACTGAAATAGGGCACTATTAAAGATGAGGAATTTAAAATAAATGTTATGTGAGGGTACAGTTCATTATATGATGTCCAGGTACCTTAGCTAGATGTGTCAGTAATTGTCAGAAGTTTGGAGTCACTTGGCCCATATTACAGATACTGTGGGATTAGTGGGATTGTTTTAAAAACAAATGAAAACTATGTGCATATAACATTCTATTTCAAAGCACTGAGAATTTTCAAAAGTTTAATTTTTTCCCACCTTCTAGACAGAAGAAGAGAGTGAAGAACTGTTTCCCTTAGATGCAGTCAGAATGTCAAATTTATACTTAACCTAGGCCCAGATGACCATTTCACAGAATATTTGAACATAAATGAACTTAAAACCAACACACCCCATACTCTATAGATATAGCATATGTGGTCTGAAGATCAGTGTTACATGCCAGGAATCCACATATATTTGCAAGGATATCTTTTAGCCCTAATTTAAAAAGGATGTGAAGGTGTTGAATGTATCCAGAAGAGCGCAACAAAGCTGGTGAGCTGGAGAGAAGCAGACTGAGGGGCAGCCTCAGTGCTCTCCACAGCTTCCAGAGAAGGAAAAGTGCATAGGGAGGCATTGATCTCCTGGCATCCATTAAGGGGATACATGGCAATGATTTAAAACTACAGCAGGGGAGGTTTGACTTGGCATTAGGAAACATTTCTTTATTGAGAGGGTGGTCAACCATGAGAAAAAGCCTCCTAAAGAGGTGGTCAATGCCCCATGCCTATCAGTGTTTGAAATGCCTTTGGACAATGTCTTTAATAATTTACTTTCACTTTTGGACAACCATGAAATAGTCAGGCAGTTGGCCTAGATGACCATTGCAAGTCCCTTACAACTGAAATGTTTCATACTGTTCTATTCTGTTCTGTGCTATTCTAATCCAAACTCTTTATGCTGTTTGAGGATTTGTTCCAAGCTTTTAATTTACTTTGGATCCATAAAGGTGGTTGCACATGACCTTTGAAGAATTAAGTATGCTTTATTCTTTCTTTCATAAAATACATAAGATGCATGATACAATATCAAACCATTACCTCTCCCCTGTCCAGCTGCAGAGGGGAGTGATAGAGAGGCTTTGGTGGGTGTCCAACATTTAGCCAACATCCATCCAGTGTACCTAGATCTGGCACAGAAGAGTGCTCTGCTCAGTTTCTGTGGCCAGGCATTACTTGCAGGGGATAGAGGCATGGTTAAGGGCAGCCTGCATCTGAGTGAGTAGCATGTCCAAAATGAAGAGATTTCAGACATCTACTGAGTTTAGGTATCTGCTGAACAGAAATAAAACCTTTTAGTTTTGGCTTTTAAGCCTTCCTCTCTGCAGGATCTTCTTCTGGTGCACTTGATTATTGTGCTGCCTTGCTAGTATTTTTCTTCATCTTGATAGTGTCTTAGAGAATCAAAAGTTCCTTAAAAAGATACTGATACAGCTGAACTCAGGACGTTCTTGCAAAATCCCTCACTGCATGACTTTAAGGAAACCTTGCAGTCGTGAGATAAAAGTGAAGCTGAATAGTTGTTTCAAAAGTAAAAAATGAAGAGTATAGGTAAATAATCTTATCTTTCTCTGGGTGGGGCTTATAATGAGAGCTCTGCTCAGCAAACTTTATTTAGACTCCAGAATCCTGCAGTTTCTTTATTCTATAGTATGGGATATAAAAACTGGCATTTTTATTGCTCTAATTCACAGAGTCTGGAATTGCTAGATCCAGGTGGAAGGCATGACCCAAAGTAAGAAGAAGCACATTCCAGTATTCCCAGCCCCAGGGAAATCCAGAAACCCAAGAAATGCTTTCTTTAGAAACTTGATTTTTATTGGATGAAGTTTTATCACAGAACTTGAAAGTAATTCTTTTGGTCTAGTGCACACAGAGAAATTGTATTTTTGTCAGATCGGCAGTTCAGAACTGCTTTTGCTGCAACTATGCTGAAATTAAAAAGGGCTTATTTTTTACCTAATATATTAAAAGTACTGATAGATACTATATGTTAAACAAGATACGGTACTTAGAAAAAAATGTTTGAGAAGTAAAAACAACTCATCTTTCACCTATCAGTGAAAATATGTAGTACATTTATGCTGAATTGCAATTTTTTTTTAAATTTTCAGACTCTTCAAATTTTTCTTTCTACACAACTTCGTTTGAAAAACAAATCACAAAATAATTTTTAAACTTGCCTTTCAGCACAGTTCTTGTGAGACACAATGATATGATGTTTACCAAATATGCCCTCATAGAGAACAGATAACAAAGTGCTTCTGTTTGTGCACATTCCTCACCTCATGAACAGAGCTCTGCTTCCCTATTTATTCAGGCAAAAACTATTGGACATCTTGGCTCAGAAGGAGACTGCAAGACAAAAGACACAGGTGAACCTGTAAAGAAGTTGTTTTTCTTCCTGTATATAAAAAAGAGTAGTTGAGTGAAGGTTAAGAGACCTGCTTCCTGGAAATTATTTTTCTTCTTGTCTAGTTCTGTAATTTCATGTTTAAATATCATATTCCTTCTATTTTAGAAAGACAAATGTGCATACTTCTGTTCACTATCACCTGAAAATGTATCTGCATTCTGAAACATATGTTCTTTTTAAATTTGCAAATATCTTTTCAGCTATGCCACAGGCTGTCTGCCCAGCTATATGACTGCAATGTTTGTTTCAAGAGAAAGGGTTAAATTTTTCTTTTATTATATTTCCTCTTCTTTTTACAATGGATAACACCTGAAGAAATTTTGTGCTGAAGAAAAAGACATGAACTTGGAGGAAAAAAAAAGCAAAAGTACAGTGTTCTGGCTCTTTTGACCTCCATAAACATGAGACGCATCACAGCTGAAGCCTGGAAAAGTCATCATAAGTTTTGTAATAAATGCAGTACAAGTGTGCAGCCTGCAGGCAATTTGTATGAAGGTGAATTGGTGTCAGAAACTTATTTTATAAAGGGGAATGAATCTCTAGTTATTGAAACAAATTCATTCACTTGTGAATGGCTAGCCTAAGTTTATACAAGGATAAGAAATATATATATAGGATGGAAAAGGGAGGAAGATTGAATGAGAAACAAAGATAAAAATGAAAAAATTACCTAACTTTTTAATTCATTAAAAAAGCTACATTTTTTACTTTGATTAGTCTCTTCTCTTTCCTTTCTACCCACATCCCAGTCAGTGAATTAAAAATACTGACATGCTTGATAAAAAGCTCATGTGAATATATGTCATGACAAATGTAGTCATGGTGAATGATAAGATATGTCAAGTTGCTTGTAAGAACATAACCTTTGGATGTTGACATTTTCTCCTGGTTACAGTTACTTCATTCAGAAACCCACAACTGTGCTTAACCCACTGGTTTGGGGACCATCAGGATAATGTGAGTATATAATTTTCAACTATAACATGATGTTAATGATATTTTTGGTTCTACAGTTCTCCTACTTTCCTGTCCTTCATCTCTTACCACCTTTTCAAATTATTGAATTACTGGAAAGCTTCTAAAGCTATCTTTAAATAAAGAATATATTTAAAGAATTTAAATTAATTAGAGTGATTTTTTTAAAAAAATCTTCCTCCATTTCACCTCCATTCCAGAAGCTACGGCTTTAACCGTGGTATGCCTGCAAGATACATCATAAGACTTTTGCTTACATGATCAGCTGTGATGGCTTGTGGCAATTTGCTTTGTTTGCTAATTTTCTGTTAGTTTTATCAGCTAAAACACTATTTGCACATGACAGTTTTTCCCAATTACAAGGGCTCCCTGGGAAAGACAGAGACCTAGGAAAAAAAAAAGTGCATTAGCAGCCACTGTATGAACAAGGTAATCAATGGATCATCAAAGAGATGCAAGCAAAAAGGAAATCGTTGGAGCTCATAAGGATGCTTCCCTCTGGAATTTGTTACTCACTCCTATGCAAATTAATTTGAACTTAATGACCTTCAGAGATGCTGGAAGACTCCTCTGTTTGATGAGTTTGTCCTTTGAGAGACATTAGAATAAAAAAAAAGAGTGAAACAGTTACCCTGAGGTCATTCAGCATTTGGCAATGTTTGCATAAACTTGTTCAATCCTGCTTGTTTGAATGAACTTTTCTCCTAGTCCCATAGAAGAGTGAGATGATAGAACAGTAGAAACAAAATAAACCCTCATGAGATTATTTCATTTGTTTTGTGCAAACAATCACAATTTCTTTAATGTTTTATGAAAGTCTTTTCCATATGACTTGAATCAAAGTGGCAGGTGATTTGTATGGGTCTAATTAGGATATCATTGGCTGAGCAGAATTAGAGTGTAGGGTGCATGATTTGACTCCAAATTTCTATTCTGACCATCTGTGTATTCATCTAAATAAGAGCACGGCAGGCAAGTGTCTTCTAACACTTTTGTGTAATGGCAATCCTTTGTATGGGGCAGCACTACTTCACAATTATTCTGTACTTATGCCCATGCCATCAGAAAACAGCACCTCTGTCACCTGTTCCTAAATGCAAAACTGTATTTTTTCTACACAGGTGTGATTTTGAAAATACAAGTATGACAATTAGTGAATCTCAGCTAGGATAGGGCCTTTAATTGGAAAAAAAACAACCTGTTAAAACAAGCTGTGTGAAATTCATAAATATATCTACTTTTAATAAGTATTTAATGATAAAGCTGGCTATGAGGCATAAACACACAAATTCCTTGTACATGAAAACAGAAGTATGAAACGATTGCACAGGGTAAAGCATAAGGGATATATGTTCTTTATTGTAAAAGTAAGTGGTAGGGCCTACTCAGGTGACATTGTTGGCAAAAAGTGAAAAACACTATTTTTATGTGAAAGGAAACACTGATCTAGGAATAGATTTCAACATTAAAGTAGGGGTGAAGCCCGAGGAAGTAAATTTTACTAATAGAATGTGTGACCTTGAATGCCACAGCACATATAGGTAGGCCTATTGTAATTCTCCTGGGCTGCACATGGAGCTTTTGGATGGCCTCAAATTGGAGAAGAAACTGAAGAAGGTTGCTTAGTTAAACAAATCTTTTTTTTTTTTTTTNAATTTTTTTTTTTTTTTTTTTTTTTTAATGAGAAGAACATGATTTAGAGGTTTTGAAGTTCGGGTGGTTTTGGGTTTCTTTAAATTATTTTGCTACTGTTTAATAAAATCTGTTTCTTTTTTCCCCCATCCTTAATAATGAGACAGTGTTTAAAATATTTCCAGGTCAGCATATCATCAAGAACGCAATATCTAACATTTTCAAGTTAATTTTCAAGGCCCTGCAGCACCAAAAGCCTTGACTGTTCATTTCCAGTTTCCCTTAGGGCTCCTGCTACCCTGCTCACAGCCCTGGCTCACATGTCACCCCCCAGTGCCATCAGTTGCTTGCACAGCCCTGTCCCACCCAGCCATGGCCCTGCTGAGCCAGGCCCACTGACAGGCTCACATCCAGCCTGGTCTTGGTTTAGCTCTGTCCTCAGGAAGGTGCCTGATGGCCCCCTGCTCCTGGACAGGGTGATGGGACAGGACATGGATGCCAGACCCTGATCTGATGGAACTCCAGGGTACCTCCAAACACTCCTGACCGTGGCCCGCAGGGAGCTGTGTGTCCCTCTTATCATCCACATAGACACTGCTGGGACTTTATAGCTCCAGGAAACTTTTTAAACCAGAAACTGATACAACTTTGAGACTGTCCTTTTTGCAGGAAAAGTGGTGTGCAGTGACTAGACTTCTGTCATGAAAGTGTCTACTCAGAAATTCTGAGATGCTAGTAACCCTATCTGAAAACTTGCCTTACTTTCTTTCATCTTTCACAAGTCCCTTCTTATTTTTTAAATTCTCAATTCTGTTATTCAGTCAATCATATTTTATACTACACATATGAAAAAGAGGGTTGGCATGGGAGAGGAAAGACAAAAATAGACACTTAATTAATTCCAAAACAATTATTTCAAAATTATATTAAAGCTATTATTTGTTTATAACTCACACTGAGAGTCTGAGTTAGAAACATTTATAGAATATTTATATGTCCTTAACTTCAACTAAATGTTCTTAGTGTCAAGTGAAGTATAAAGAGACAGTCATTGTACAATTCAGAAGTTTCCTTTTTTTTTCCTCAGTGTTTCTTCTGGGGGGAAAAAAAAAAAAAAAGGAATGGAGAGTCTTTATTTCTTCCTGAAATTTCCAACAGATTGAGGAACAGAAAAGACTTTAATTTTTACCAGATACCTCTGGGAATTTTAGTCCTGGACACAGGAAATATGCTTCATAGTTTGGTCAATATGTCTGTCATTTACAGTCACAGAAATTATAACTGGAATTAACTTTGAGAGTCATATAACTGATTCCTTTACTTTCAAATTAACTATGTCCAAACTGTTCCTATTAAATATTTGTCAAATCTGTCCTTAACCTCCTGTAATGAAAATGTGTTCGTTTTCTTTTTTCCCTGTGGACACCAAGAATAAATTATTCCCTTCTTCTTTGCAACAACAACCCTTATTCATACAAAGACTATGCCCTTAGTCTTCTACAGGCTAAACAGTGCTCATACCTACAGTCCTTCTTTGTAGGTCATGTTTCCTGTACTTCTGCACGTTTTTGTTACATGCTCTCTGGTTTATGAGCAAAGCGGAACTTTTTTTCCTTTCAATCTTACAAGTAACATTCCTGTTTATAAATCTCAGCACTTGCCCCCCTTTCTGCTGCACTTTGACAACTGATTTATGTTGGATTAGAAACTGTCAAAGACATGCTGAAGAACCCTGATTGAAACTGTCTGTCATTTTGGTGGTTAATGTCTGATTTTGTCAGTGTGCACAGTTTTCTAGCAAGCTTTGCTCCTACTCTATCACTTTTTTTGGTTTGTGCAATGTGTCCTAAGCGTTATTGTAAGGTCATCTGAGCCACTGTCAAAAGTTAGAGAGTTAGTTATACTCCTTGAAACCTGTTTTTTGCTTTTTCAAATTGCATCGCTCCAAAATGATTTGTTCTTAACGCTATCTTTGATTTTTCCAAAGGCTGTAGATGGATCTGTTGATGATTTTCCAGGACACCTCTGGGAACTAAGATTAGAGTACATGATCAGGAAGTTTCCTGCCTCTTTCTGTCTGTCTCTGTCCATCTTTTTCTCTGTGTGTCTCTTTGTGTCTCTGTCTTTTTGTCTCTCTGTCTCCCTGTTTTTCCTCTTCTGCTTTAGAAATCCACCTGTCCTTCAAGATTTCTCAAAGTTAATCGTGAATAGTTAACATTCTTTTGAAAAATGCATACTTCCTCCAGGTGAATTTCACTACATTTAGGAGTTTGAAGTGATCCAGTCATTAGTGTACGAACACCAGTGTTAAAAATGGGGGGTATGGAATGCCTCCATAATTCGTTTGGATATTTGCCATAACTCTTGGATAATCTTGAATCTTAGCAGAAGCTGGGAACCAAGGTGAGATTTTCAGCATCAGAAAAGCTTTCCTTCTCTGACTATATAAGAGGCACAGGAAACCTGAGGTGGCTGAATTCACAATGCAGCAGGAGCCAGCAGTGGGAATGTCTGAGAGGAATGGTACTGCTCATCAGCCAGCTTTCCTCTGGGGTGCAATTTCACAATTAGTTTCAGCCCTTTTAAACCACACTGATGCAGAAAAAGATAATTCAGCCCTGCCCATGCGTTTCTTTGGGAGCACTGGCAAGGAATGTTGAATACAGCCCTCCCTCCTTCTCCCTTCCTATTAGACTCTGATAAAACAGACAGCTGCACGCTGTCACACCTGGACACACACTAATGCTCATGTGTTAACTCAGCAGTGTGGAGATGGCTGATGTACTCAATTCAACAGAAAGCTTTCTGAAGATCAAATACTATTAGCTGCTTGAGGAGAAGGTCATTACTTAGTTGTCATATGAAAATCAGAGAATGCCCACTTAGTTAACAGATTTGCTCTTCAGGTTTAATTTATTTTGTTTAATCTATTAAATCATGTACAGGATGTTGTGTGCATTTGAAGGGTGATGAAACCCATGTCTGGTATGGATTTTTATGTGGCAATAAAAAGCAAAGATAAATTAATAATTCCTTTTTATATGTATCAAAATACATGATAACATCAGAATATGTCCTAGAAAAGCTAATATACTTCTCCTTTTTGAAACGAAAGTATCAGTATATATACTTGGGTCACTCAGCTGGAAAACATATTTTCACAAAAGGACAAGGGAGTCCTGTTGGATACCAAGTTGAAAACAAACCAGTTTTGTACCCTTACAGCAAAGAAGGGCAGTGGTATCCAGGGATGGATTAGGCAAAGGACTGCCAGCTGGTCAAGGGAGATGATCCTCAATGCTGGTAAGGCCACGCCCAGAGTCCTATGTCCAGTTCTAGCCCCAATGAAAAGAACCCAATGAAAGGCCACGAAGATGGCAAAGCCTTCCCTTGAGGAGAGGCTGCTGTGACTATTTAACCTACAGAGAAAAAGGCTCAGGGAGATTTTCTCCATGTATAGTAGTATCTGGAGGAAGAATATAAAGAAGTCAGAATCAGTCTCTTCTCAATGGCCCCCAGTGGCAGGGCAAGAGACAATGGGAAGAGACCAAAATGCAAGAGATCACATCTGAACAGGAGAAAATATCTTTTTGCTCTGAAAGTGATCAATTACTGGCACAGATTGCCCAAACAGGATGTAGAGTCTCCATCTTTGATGTATTTTCTTGTATGCACCAGTATAAAGAAAATAAAAACCCTGAAGTTACAGGAAATATTTGTGAAGAGTAAGTTATTCTACAGCGACTCAGTGACTAGTTAATTAAATTCTTGGGCTTCTGCTGTTGAAAGTTAGCTTTCATTAAAGAGACCCTAATATTTTATGCACAGCTTTCAAAATAGTTATGCTCAATTTCCATTTATTTGAATAAATTATAGCAAGTACTCAAATACCATCTCAGATATTTGGCTAGGTTTAGTTGGAAATGCAAATTCAAAAATATGTCAGGTGTTCATTAATCAAAACATGAATGGATAGTGGGACACTGCAGCTCAGCTCAGGAGAAGTGACGATTAGGTTTTTTCCACCACTATTTTTCAGTTCTGCTAACTGCTGTGCTGTTTGCAAGGTAAATCCACTAGATGGCATGCTGTGCTTCAAAATAGACGATTTTTACGCTGTTTCTCTAACAACATTTTAATAACTTTTATGATAAATACCCTATATTTCAAAGACTTAGAGCAGCAGAAAGAAGATAGACACACATACTATAACCAGCCATTAATGAATCTGATGTAGAAACCATGGAGCTCTCACTATTGCCTAAATTTGCACAGATGCACAGGTGCAGAATTATTGTAAGTGTACCATTTTAGTACTGAGAAACTGTTACTGCACTCAGTAGGGTAAGAATTATACCATTCTGATGCTGCAGTAATTCCAAAGATTTATTAGTAGAATTATTACATTGGCCAGTTTAGACTTCATTAATTTATCATTAAGTAAAAATTGCATCTAAAAGACAACAAACATGAAATCCTTCTAATCAAGCTACTTTGAACATGTATTCTTCACTGTATTTCTGAACTCCTCAAATTATGTCCCATTATTTTGTTATTCTATGACACAAAATTAAGAGCTAGTAAATTGTTTTTTAAGCTGTCAGTCAAATCAAGATGAAAATTTGCTTTCCTAGTACATCTCAATGCAAAAATATGTTTTCTTATAAAATTGAAGCCAAAGTTACTACTCTTCAAGAGTTTGCCATTTAAATCATGTAGTTATATCACAGCTGTAAAATCTCTAAGATCATTCCTGAGTTGTTGCTCTGCAGTAAGGTTCAGTACATGTTACAGGTAACAGTCAGAGATAATGAAAGGACAGGAGCATTTGCATTGGGAGGATTCTTCCATGCAGTGCAGAGGTAAATGAATAAACTATAACACAGTGTGAGGAGGGAAAGGCTAACACAAACTCTTGAGGCATAGAGATCAGGATAATGAAAGGCTGAACAGGCATGATAGAGGAAAGTGTAACAACACAAGAAGAAAGAAAAAGGAAGGGAAGAATATCTAAAGGATATAAAAAATGGAAATGAAGATTTATAGGGAACTTGAAAAGGGGATGCCTAAGGAATAAAAAATTAAAATTTAATTTAGAAGCAAAAAAAGGCCTTTCATAAACAGCTTAGCTTGAGATGGAGTTACGTCTTCCTCAAGGGTACTCATAACATAGAGGGTCATTTCAAAGAAGGAGCTTATAATTAATCCTGACATTTTTAAAAGCCACACTTTTCCATTTCCTTTTTTTTTTTTCTTATGATACTATATGTAATGTCAACATATTTTAGTTCAATTTCACGCATGGAAAAGGTAAATTCAAGGGAAATACAAAATATTTACCATACTAGGTCTTCTCTGGTCAGAGGACATTCTTTAAATGAGCTTCTGTTTTAAAGAGTATTTTCTTAAGAAAAATCAACAAACCACACTCCTCCCCACCCACCTCCAAAAAATACCCCACTACTCAATACATGGATTTCTACATGAAGTATAGTTAGTATTCTGGAACAAAAATAACAACAAAATCTGCCCTTGCAAATGCAATCAAAACTTGAGGATCTTTGGATGTTTTTTCCTTTCTCTGTACTACCAAAGTCAGTAATGGGTACTTGAAAGTTTGACTAAACCTTGGTTTATATTTCCACTGGCTTCAGTAACATTACACAGATGGTCTATAAATCAACATTTATAGAAGCTAGATCTTCACAGTGAGAATTCTGTGATTCTGATTCTACACCAGCTCTAGAAGAAAGTAACTAGACTAGAAAATAATTGGAAAAATCTATAGAGGTCATCCTTAAACTTGGGTAGCTAAAATTATAGATTCTGAATGAGACTCAAATAAACCATCTGAAATATGAATTACTTGATACTGCATATGCTTTAGGGACACGTAAAACTGTTTTTCTTCTGATCATACCTTTTGTGATTCACA
Organism: Pardalotus punctatus; assembly: GCA_013400915.1. Lineage (NCBI taxonomy): Eukaryota > Metazoa > Chordata > Aves > Passeriformes > Pardalotidae > Pardalotus > Pardalotus punctatus. The sequence continues at coordinate 276,946 of VZTX01028016.1, forward strand.
ATTTGTGATTCATAATTAGTGGAAATCTTTTGTTTTGCAATACTATAAACCCACTTCTTTCTGCGCAACAAGCTAGTCAATTTGGATATTGGTATTTTTGAACGTAAGTTCTAATTTTATCATAAATAACACCACAGCATCTTGATGTTTGTGATATTTATATTTTGGGGTTTGTTTTTGTGAGTTGATGAATTCAGCAGCTTGACAGAGGCACTGTGCTGCTGCAGCTCCCACTTCCCAACTCCAGCTAGAAATGAAGCTGAGCAAATCTTTCCAATAGGCACACATGCAAACACATATATCCAATCATAAAATCACAGAATCAAAGAATATTCTTAGTTGGAAGGGCCCCATAAGGATCATCAAAGTCCAACCCCTGGCCCTGCACAAGACACCCCCAAGGATCACACCATATAGAGTACATATATACATATTCAAACACCTGGTCACAAGGATCAACACAGACAGAAGGAATGGCCCTCACACAAACATGAAGGTCCCCCAGGAACGACACCAACATCCTCATCATCTTTTTCCCTCTGGCTGATCCAGGCAAAGGCCAGCAACTGGCCTCCCACACTCAGCCTACCCTGTAGCTGGCCCTTGGATAACCTGATTTTCAGTTACCACATACACAGACATGTTCATACACACACACGTGTGCAAACAGGTTTCTCAACTGATCCCACCAGATGTCACCAGCTCTGCAGAGCAGTCAGAAAATAGACCCAGAGTTTAATGAGGAAACAGGGTACAGTGGCACAGTGCAGGGATCGGGCACAAGGCATGGCCTTACAGCACACTGATCTGACTCTGTCAGCATCTGTCAGCATGACTGATCCCCCTAATCGTATTATTCCTCTATTTTCCTATGCTTATTTCTCTCCAAACCACCTTGATCCCTCCCTTTCTCTCCTTTGGTTCTTCCCCTAACATTCTATACTAAGTCTAGTGAAATTCAAAATGCTGCTCCCTTGCACCCCAACATTATTCCTGCAACACTAGGCACCACCCCGTCTGGAGAGCCACTCCTGCTGATTCAAGGTAATAAGTTTTCCTCCCAACCCATGAGGCTGTGGCTCTCCTGGAACACCTGGGAGAGGAGCCAGGGCCATGACTTGTCTCTCTGATTAGAATATTACTATTTTGCTTCTGTGATCCTTGCTGTTTCTGGATTCTTCTTGAACCTTTAGTCACATAACCTAATGGTTTCAAAATAGTTCTCGTTTTAAGGAAGTAACAAAAAATATAATAAGACTGTTTAGAACCATATATCCTGTTTCCAGCACATGTGGAATAGTAGGCATTGAATGTGTGCATTGGCAAAAAAACATTAAAACCAAAAATTTATACATTTTAAAATCTCTGTCTGCTCTTCTATTCAAGTCTCTTGAAATCTGTATTCATTCAGCATTCCAGCCAGGATAGATTTTTATTGCAAACACTGACTACAATCTCTTTCAACTATTTCTTAGGTAATAAAATTGTCTACATTCAATTGATAGTAATGGATTCTAATTTAACCATTTAAGAGTAAAGGTGCATTTTCTTTAGACTGCTTTATGGAGTCCAGTATACTTAGTAAGCTCCATCTTTTTATATGCACCATAGTCTCCAGAGTATTTTAGACTTTATGAGATCAGCAGACCTTAAATGTTCACCATCTCCTAGCATTTTATTACACTGAGTCCATTTCCTAAGATGATTTTTCCATTTGCCACTGATCCTGTCGCTCATTGAACAGTAAAGAAGTAGTCTTATTGCACCTTGAAGTGCGTAAATGCTGCTTTAGTGATTGCAGAATGGATATCCTTGGTTGAATTGCCAAGAAAATTGAAATTCCACTGGTCAACAGGTCTTTTTCTTAAACCAAGTATGTTCCTGCTCCTCTGGAATTGCTTTTCACCTTGATCATGGCACTTCATATATCTTTCCTCTGAACATCCTCTATCTGCTTCTACATTTCATGATTACCATTTTCCTGTTTAGGCTTTTCTGCTGTTGTTTCTTAAACTCTGTTCTTCCTACTGCATATATTTTCTCTAAAATTATGACTTGCATAACACATAAACACATTGTATGTAGAAACTACCTTTTTGTCACTTTGTACAGTTATACTGAACATTTTAATCTCTCTTTAAGGTATCTGTGATGTCAAATGCTTCCAAGTTATTGATTTAAATACCATTTTGAAAAGAAAAGAAAAAAATAATTACACAATTGAAAATAAAATTAATTTTACAAAGTCCTATTCCTATTCTTCAAAGACAGAAACATGAACACATGAAGTAATTTCCAGGACCCTAGACACCTTTTTTATGTCTTATTCTTTTGACAAATAATTGTGTAGTCAAAAAGCAGAAAACGCTATTGCAAAATTTTTGATAGAAGCATGTTAATTATGAAAAGTAATTAGAAAAAAAAAAAAATCCGTGCTTGAGTTTTTCAAAATTTGGACATTTTTAGGGATAAATCTGGAAATTTAACTCTCTTTGCAAGGGAAAACAAAAGAAAGAAGGTAGATGCAACTTCATATTTTTATATAAATAGATGAGACTATTTAAAGAGGGCTCTATCCATGTTTGAAGTTGAGTTTTGACTTAAAAATGATCATTCAAAACAGTGTATTTCATGGCTGGCATTTTTATTTCCAGTCAGGAAAAATCTGTCTCATGTCTCTTCCAAATACAGAAATAACTTTCACTATACAAATGACTTGTTTTACAGACCTTCAAAGGCATCTGATTCTCTCCATGTATTCTACTGAGAATTTTATGAAGCTCGTTCTCTCCCATCAAAAGTTTGGCATAACAGATTTCTAAGCTCAGCAGACTGGTCACAGCTGGCACTGGTATTTTGCAATCTTAAAACTCTGTCCTTTCTCCAGTATTCTAATAAGTATACCTTCTAAAAGCCTCAGGGAAAAGGGTAAATTTTTTTCTCCTATGTAAAACACTTATTTTAAATTGAAGGAGAACAATTTGAATAAACATGGTGTGGTTCAGTAAATTAATTTTTAAGTCATCAACTTTCTCCAATTAAATAATTTGCACATTAATATTCTTATTTTTCTTCTGTGTAGAATTATTTCAATCCTTGAAAGCATTCTCAGCTGAAAGATAAGGCTGTTTTGTTTTTTTTTTTCCCCAGAATTTTTCCCTAGCCTCCCACCTATTAAGAACATGTTAGCTTTCTCAGAATCACAGAATCATTGGGGATCACCTAGTCCAACATGCCTGCTCAGACCAAAATTAACTAGTACAGGTTGTGTGGCATCTGCTTCTGATTATCCCCAAGGATGAATGCTCCCTGTCTCTGAGCATCCTTTTCCATCATTTCACCATCACCAGAGTAAAAAGATGGCTTTTACATTTAAGTAGAATTTGTGTCCTTTGCCTCTTTCTGTCCCATCAGGTCCCATGAAATTGTGTATGCCCAACTTGTTTAAGTGTTTTCTATTTGATCCTTATCGCTAAAGGACAAATATTCAATACAAATAGTTTTAATGAAACGTGAATTTTTAACATCTTTTATTTCTGCGTTTGGACTAGAACCCAGTAGTCTATCCTTTCCATTTCATTAGTAAGAAGGCAAGATAATGGAAAAACATCATTCAGGTAGCTTAGGAGAGAACACAAATTCATGAAGACTACTTTTGAATGTTTGCCCAAAATGAAGCACATTCTCTTTGTGTATGTTTACATGTGCAACATACTTCCTATTATTGTCTGTCTGTGATGAATGGCAGTCCTGCCTCTTTCCCTTCCTCATGTTTTACTGATCCAAAACTTCCAGCTGTGAAAAAAATGGCATAGCAAAGAGGATGCATTGTTATCTGCCAGTATCTCCCACTCTATTAATGCAGCAAGAGTTCATTGTCAAGCAAGTTAATAAAACTTAGGCTCTCTCACTTGACTTATTGGTCTTTTAACCAGGTGAAAATTTATTATAATCAATTAAGGAAGGCAATCTGGTTTATTTTGTGAGCTACTTCCCTGACTCTAAATTAGCTGAAGTTCATCTGGAAACTTGTCAAAATTTTTATTCAAATCTGAATCTTCTCTTTTGTGTGCTATTACCAGAGAGTCCATATGTTGAGATCCCTTTGTTTATCCATAATAACACATCAGAAAGCTCATTTTCCTGACTCAGTTAAAAACCTCTTTAAGAATGTGTGCAAGAACAGTCTGTGACAACTACCATCAGTGGACAATTCTACAGCCTGGAGCAAAGTTCATGGCATATGTGATGTCCACATATATAAATTCTTAAAAGAGGAGGGTCACTTACCACAAGCCTTGGCAAGGAGTGTTTCCCATAAAGTCTTCTACCTACTTTCAGGCAAAACTCTTTAACACAACACTAAAGATGCATTCACTACTCATTTGTCTGCCAGGGGCCTCCTGTGACTGTGCCCCTAGGTGACTTATTGTGAGGTGACAAATGTGGAAGTACAAGGCTGAGTTATTTTGTCATCAGTGAGGTGGATCATCACTGCAATCTATCCCTTGAACAGACTCTCTGGTAAGTCACTCCAGCTGTCATGATCAGTAAGGCTTCATCCCTCCAGCCTTTGCACACCCAGAACACAAGTTTATAAGATTATCATCTATCTAGGGTAAATTTCTCTACTTTTGTCATAAAATTGTACCAACTGACATCTTGCACCTTACCCAACAGGTAAGAGAAGAGCCAAACTGAAAAAAAAAAACCAGGAATCAATATGCTCCTCATGTGAGCTGTCTTTCTCACTCTTTGCTAAACTAAGGCACTTAAAACAACTTCTTTCTTGATGAGGAGAAAGCTGGTCAGGTCATATGCATGAACAAATATGTACAGGATCAATTTTGTGCAAAAGCCGATTGTTCTTATGTTTAGCACTGCTGTCCCATATATGTTCTGAAGGTGGCATACTGCTCAGTGAGATACTTCATTACTATTCAGATATACTCACTGGTGCTGCTGCTTATGCGACAATCCATAGAGATTGTCTGTGAAAAACAGGACTTTCCCACAACACATTGACAGGATACAATATGAATAGGTTTGCTTGCAGAGACAATACTGGAGAACTATGCCAAAGGCAGCATATCTTTGCATTTTTTTCTATCTACATCATTTTGCCTACTGAGTCCCCTAAATTATGTCCACATGTTTTTTTGGAAAATCATAGCTGAAATGGGTCCAAAGCATGGCAGGAAGTGCCATCATTCAACTGCATGGAGAGTGATATCCCAGTGATAAACCCACGTCAGCTTGCCCTGGTCACCTGGTTGCCATATCTGATGAAACTCAAGATCCTCTACTTTATAACCTTTGCTGATACTAAGGTTAGACTGACAGGCCCATAGTTTCTCAGATACTTCTTCCAGCCTTCTTGTAGACAGACATCACATTTTCTGTGACCTGCCCAGTTAGCCAGGACTACTGGTAAATGATGGAAAACGTCTCAGCAAGCTCTTCAGCTGGTAGGTACATCGACTTGTGTGTCTAAAGAGTGTAGCAGATTTTTAACAATCCCCCTTGGATTATGGCAGCTTCACTCAGCTGCCTGTTCCTGTCTTCTCCAGTTAAGTTGTTCTCTATTCCAGAGAACAAGTGATCTGTTAAAGACTGAGGCAAGGAAAGCATTAAGTACATCAGCCTTTTCCTCATCCTTTGGCAGCATGTTTCCCCCCACATCCAATAAAGGATTGAGATTCTACTTAGCCCACCTTTTGTTGCTTATGTATTTATATAAATATTTTTTGTTGACTTTTATAGCAGTAGCCAGATCTAGTTCTCATGCACATTGTGCAATATGAGATGACAGTACTTTGCACCATAGCATGTTTTTGTTCCCAAGGTCAGCAAAGGCTTCAGAGAAAGCCTGGAATATCTCATGGTTCTGCTGTAATGCTGCTAGCACACCACATTATCATCTACAGTTTGATTTGGAGATTGGTTACTAGTAGAAACACAGAAATCTCCAAATAGTAGCAGTTTTTCTTGATGAATATGGGTCATATTCCGCAAGATACAAAAGGTTATGTAGGTACTGTGTGTTTAACTGTCTGCCTTATTAGCTGTCCTTTCTTGATGAAGGGTCATTCATCACTGAGAAACAAACTTATTCCTGGTACTTTTTGGAAACAATCCTGGAAGTTAATTATTGCTAGAATCATTAATAGGCTTCATCTGACAAAAAGCTAGTTAGGGTGATTTAAAACAAGAAAACTCCTATAAAAACTTAAACCCGAGCATGGAGTTATTAAACATCATGAGTGAAAAAAGTTGCTCAGACTTATTCAACATGAGGGTTTTTGTTCATGCATGCATCATTTGCTGGTTTTTAATTTTCTTGTGGGGGGAAGGGTAGAAGGACATATCTTCAAATTAGTATAGACATGCCCTAAGTAGCTACATCACACTAGAAAGAGATACTTTTTTAAAATCAATCTCTTTTTCCTATCCCAAATGATGTCCTACTAACATTTACTGTCCTGAGGGACCTTTGAAAAAAAAACATAAACACAACAAACTAAGGCAAAACAAATCCATGTGGCTTAAGTTAAATCTTTTAGAGAGGAAATACATTTTAGCTTCAGAGCAACTTGTCACCTAATACCTTTAGGTTTTTCTGGTGCATAAAATTGCAAGATAAATATATGGAAGTTCCCATCTCCTTTTTATTCTCAGTAGTCAGTTGCTTAGCTTTCAATTTCCAGTCTGGTTTAGAAATACTCTTGAAAATGTGTGTGTCTATGCACAAGAGGAATTAGATTCCTTTTAGACAGAGATTCTTAAATGTGCATCTGGGACCAGTTTCCTTTCTTTGGAACAGTCATGATGATGTAAAAGGATAAAATAAATATATCCTGATTATAATATACCAGCCTGCATGACTGCACAATACACATGTAAGAAAGAGCTCAGTGCAATATGTACAGAGGTATAAGATTGATTTGCAAAGTCTATTACGTCCAATATGGTATTTCATTATACCAATCACTGCAGGTTATGGACACAGGAGATGTAATTAGTGCGAACGTTCTTTTTAGCTGACAAGATATAACAAATCATGATGTATAGAAACAGTGCCTTAAAAAAGTTTTATTATCCCTTCAAAATAATTTTATTTCCTCTGAAATTGCTTCAGAACTTTATAGTACCCTTCCATAAAATGCCATCAGCTTTTTATCCTTTTGGGTGAGAACTCTACCTTCTTTTAATCACTCTTTAATAAAGTGGTTAAATTTGCAATTTTATTCTGTGATGTCCATATGGAATTCAATGTAAAATGATTAGCTAGCACAGAGGCAAATAACACATAAGACTGAAGAAAACACTGGAATGAAAGTATAGGATTTAGTACAACACAACAATTTTCAGTACCATATAATCAAGGGATTTTGCTTGTGTAAAGATCCAGAAAAATCAGTGTTGTACCATAGATTTGCACACAAAAACTAAATTATGAAATTGTACCATTCACATAAATATTTTCATTCTTATTTTACTTTTTAAAAAAAAATTTTTTACTTTTTTTTTAGTGCTATGTTGAACAAAACCATTACTAAATTACCTAAATTACTTCTTTTAAATCAGTAATTAGGATTTCCTAGCAAGGAATTAGTGTGTTCAGCAGACCATCTGGCATGGACTATGTGAGCTAAAATGCTTCTTTTTGCATTTTTTTTTCCCTTAAGCAGATGCCATTACTCATCAAAAAACATAGAACTGATTATTTATTTCATTTTATACTGTGCTTCAATCTATATAGATTCCTCCTACAAGCTGGTTATAATGAAATCAAATATATTGAAAGGAATGGCAGTTAAGTATCTAGGAAGCTTTAAAAATACAGTATGTGTTTGTGAACAGCCTCACCCTAAAAATGTGACTATCACTTGTTTTGGAATTTGATTTATATATATATATACATACATATATAATGATTTGTTGAAGAAATCAGTACAAAATAGCTAAATAATTTCCTTATTTCTCAGTATATTGTGTGTAGAAATTCCAAAATTTGCCTAACCTGTAAACAGAAATGAAATTTCAGAGACAGAGAAAATCCATATTCAATAGAGGCAAGATATGTTCTTAAAAGTGTTGAAACTTTGCAGTTAAAACAGATGCTCATGATCAAGGAAAAGAACTGAATAAAACCTCATAGTATGTAAGATATTTTAAATAGGTTTCTTCATGATTATACTGATATGGTGGTGAGCCAGGTAATTTATCTGAAGTTTCAAAGGACTGATTAGGTTTGGAAAAACTGCATTGAGATTGATTGTGATCATGAATTTTCTTGTCACACAATGTGGTGTTCTATTTTATTGGGCTTTGTTATTTTCTTTTTTTTTTTCCCTTTTCATTTTTTAATTCACTGAGGACTGCTATTTCTTAGAAAAGACAGGGAACTTGTGAAAGAGTTATAAAGTTCATAGCATATTCTGCATATCATCTTACAGAAATAAAAATACTAACTAAAAAGGAAGGCTGTGATTATGCAAATTGTGTTTTAATGGTTTCTAGAACAGATATTTTGGGTGATATAAATGCAAGGCCCCAGATCTCACGTGATATATCTATTAAAAGGGCTTAAGATTCTTTTATGTACCTTAAGTCAGATACACTGAATATATCAACAAGAATATCAACAAAATATTCCTCAAGAGGTCAAAACAACAAAAATTTTACTGGCAAACTTCAGAAAACTAGAGAACTATAGCAAAAGTTTAAAGCGACTTTCAATCAACATAAAGCATTTCACAAAGCATTAACTTAGCACATTCTAAGCCCATTCCACTTAGTAAACTTCAAGCCATCCATTTTTAAGTTACTCAAACTTCAAGAAGAAGGAATTAGAAGAAGAAAGAGAAAAAAGACATAGAAAAGAACAAATATAACTACTACTCCTGGGCTCCAGTAGTGTTCTAACTCATGCACTATTCAAGAAGTAAGGTCAAGACATATACTTGCCTTGCACTCTGCCTTAAGTACCCTTTGTCATTCCTGGGCCCCTCCCCCAGGTGGGAATTCCTGCTCATTCAGCCGCTCAGGAGCTGGGGTGGGGTTCCAGGGACAGGTGTGGAGCATTGTCCCCACTTTGCCAAGGATTGGCAGACACTGCAGGGGTGGGATACAGCCCAGGGTTGTGGGGTGTGCAGGGCAGGGCATGGCATCACCTCACCAGAGCAAGACTTGACTTGCCCCCTTCCCCTACACACATGCTCCTGTAATGTTTTGAGCCATCAGTCCTTCCAGTCTCTCACAATATGACAGAAAAATGCAGATCCGGAAAATTCCTTCCGTGGGATTAAGGACCAAAGTTAACAGAAATTCAGGCATACAGGAAAACAAGTCAACCTGCCTGGATAGGCTGCTGATGACATTCAATTTTGATTACAGTTGTATCCATTTCTTTGTTTGAATAAGTAAACGTGATATGTTGGGTATTTCTAAATTATCCAGTATACTTAATTTTAGGGTCAAAGAAGAAATTCTTTTTTTAACACACAATATTATGAGTTTTTGTTTGTCAAGTCAAAATTGCTTAGAGATTCTCTGTGGGATCCTTTTAATGAATTTTTATCCAGTCTACAAGAAGAAATTGTGAATTTGCTACTGTAAAGTATTTACTTCTTATCATATTAGGTACCAGTAACAGGATAGTTCTGCTGATAAGCAAATAAACTAGCACATTTTAATGCAGCTTAGAAGATTTGAAAACAAATTGATTGGAAACTGCTAAATAGCTTCTTTCAATTTTGTTTGGTTAAAGAGAGTAATAACTCTGGTCATACTAACATAGGACTACAGCTTACAAACTGCAGCAAAGATTTCCTAAGGATTTTGTTGATGCATTGGAAAGAGTTGTGACTTGTCCCAGTTGGGGAAAACCTTCTGAACATGTAAAAATATTTTGGACTTCTCCTTGTTGGTAGCAGTGGGGCTAGAGGGGTGACTTCTGTGAGAAGCTGCCCAAAGCTTCCAGAAACTTCCTTTGTATCTGAAGGTGTCAATACCAGCTGGATCCAAGACAGAGCCACTGCCTGTCCTTATCTTGAGCCATGAGCCTTCCAATATATTCTATCTCCTCTGTCTAATTGAGGAAGCCAGGGTTAACCCACCTCAACAGCATATTCTTTAAAACAGCAGTTAAAATTAATTCTGTAAAAGTTAACTTAGTAGATTTTCTCTGTTGTCCACGGTTGACATTTGCAAATGTAAAGAATTCACATGTAACTTTGTTTTGGAATATTTTCTGTAATGAGAAGAAAATGGGCTTTGAGATGGGATATTAATTTAATCACATAATATTTCCCTTAGTAGCTATAAATGCCAGGAAATCTATAATCTTGAAATGCATTTGTATTTTCCTCTTTTCTTTATTATCTAGAGACTAATTTATTTTCGTTTCATTTCTACTGTAGTGCTAACTCCCTTGTGTTGTTCCTTATTTATTATTTAACACAACTATGCACAGTCTGATGCTGAGAAGACTTGTTCTTAAAACATGTTTTTGCTCATAAGGTTGTATCCAAGTACAGGGAAAAGTGTTCTAGAATTTTCACTGTGTTTTTGTTTTTTTGTTTTTTTAAGAGCATCCATATGAAGACAACTGAAATTTAGCCTCTACTTTTATAAAGGAAAACTGTGAATTTTGTGTCCACTTTGGCAATATATATTTTTTCTTCATGGATATTTTCTTTCCTTTAGAGAATATTTCCATCAATGCCAATGTTGCCATTTGGCATCCTTCAATGAATTTTCCTTTTCACTTTGCCTGCATGTAAATTCAGACTCAATTCTATTTTGCCAGAATAAAATTTGGGGTGGTGCTTTTACTTGAAGGACAAACTAAGAATTGAGAGGTATTAGAGACAAAAAGATTTTGCAAATCATGAACAGCAGCAAAAATACTTGATCCATCACTAGATATTCATTAGGATTTTCCCTTCCTGTATTTCTTTTTCCTCAGTAAGTTTCATTTCACAGAATTTGGACATCCTGGTGATACAGCGTCACAAAATATTTGGGTAAAAAACCAAGAAAAACAGGGAAGGTTGTAAGTCAGACCTTCAGATAATGCAAATCAATGTTATGTAACTCATTTCAACATAACTCTGTTGTCTTAAAAAATTACTTCAACACACACACCTATCACCTGGAGAAAAACATCCATTAATCAGTCTCAAAGAATGAAAATGGGTAAAAGGACAAATATAGGATTCTTTGCTCACAATAATAGTTTTGTACTGTGATCTCAGACAAGAATATTAGAACAGTAATATTTTAAATGTTGAACAATTAAGCTCTAATTACAATAGCCAATCATCCTGCTGAAGCAGTATGTAACCCTCAGAACAATGTCTTTGTTGCTTTGAGATTAATGTTTTATGTGTGGCATTTTATAAAAAACTGAAGTTAAACCCTTGTATTTGTCTCAGTGAGAAAGATTAAGTCAGGAAAAAATATGTTTTTTAATTATGCATTAAGTAATATGAAAAAAATAAAAAAGAGTATAGCAGTCTTTTTCAGGGATTGCCTCTGAGAATTCATAGAAAAACAAGTTTGTAAAAGATTTCAAGAGGTCAGCAAGTTCACCCACAAACCTACAGTGAAATACACTATTCAGAAGGAATGCTAGACAAATGTTGCCAAAAGGGGATGCAGACTCTAAATCTGTTTTCTACACAGAGTAATTTATATGATCTAGTCCAGTGTTTAACTAGGACATGTTTGAACTTCTGAAAACACTGTACAGAAACACTCAGCCTACCTCAAGCTCATTAACCTTTGTCCAATTCAAGTATTTTCAGCAACCTCCTGTCCCACTTTACAGCTGTATCTTAAGTATTCGAGGACTTGTATTTCAGATTTCTTTCTTTTCCACAGAATATGGAGCCTAGAACAGTTGTGTTTCCTAGATTTTCCTGTCTTTATCTTCTGGACTTTTCTCCTTATTATTTTTGTAGAGTTTAGTGAAGATAAGATTCAAATTTCCAAGGCTGTACATGAGCTAAAACCAAACCAAACAAAACCAAGCCAAACCCCCTCCTTCACTATCTAACAAAACACTTTCATTAAGCCTAGCAAGCACAACCTTCCTTCTTCTTTTCCCTATCAGATTTGTTTGTTTCTGTGTAGATGATTATTTCTTCCTAGCTAAAATACTCTATGCTCTCCTTGAATTTGAACCCTACTTATTTTTGTTTGTCTCAATGTACTTGTGTTTTATTGTGTTTACCTATGTATTTTCAAATCCAAAGATGTTTGAAAGTCCAAGAACTATACAACACATAGACCTCTTTGAGAGCTCATCTATAGGTCAGCTTTTGTCTCCAGGATGAGTAACTCATCCCTTGACTCCTATATGTGAGGATTTTATAGAATACAAAAATTTCATTTCTTGGTACTGTGCAGCTATCATTATATTCAAGTCAGAAAGTCAGGAAATTCTCATCAGCCCATAGTATTAATATTCAGGAGTCTGAATATAGGAGACAGGCAGCACATTTCTGAAATTGTGTCATTCTGACAGATAAGGATGCTAATTTTCCTAAAAATTAACTTTAGGCATTTAGCCTTACACATCCTTATGACTGTCTTTTGCAAATCAGTTTGAATATCTCAGATGTTGGGTCATGTTCTTCCCTCATTCCTGAGAAGATGTATTTCTTAATGTCATTGTATTAAGATGGTTGATCAAGAGAGTTTTTTTCAGTTATGAGAAGTACTCAGTAGCCTGCTCCCTCTACATAGTATTCCATTCATCCATCCTAAACTTCAGCAACCCTCTCAAGAAATCTGCTTTTCCCGTCTGCAGAAATTTCTATTTACACTCTGTTTACAGTCTACGTACCATGACTTTGGTAAACCAAAGCCAACAACCATAATCTCCACAGAGATTTCTTTTCCCAGAAATTCCTCAGGAAGGCAACCCCCACACCAGGCTTGTTTTGTTTTGCTTATTTGTAATGGGTTATACATCACGGATCTTATGAATTCATACCAGGATGTAGTAAAGGCCTAAGTTTTCGTTACCTAGTCCTTATCAGTGGAAATGAAAGGATAGCAACTCCATGGAGATTATTTTGTTCTATAGATATTTTTCTGACACCACAGTTTTCCTTCTGTCCCAATTCCCACAGTTGCTCTTTGCAAATATCTTCAACGGATCCCTTTTTTGTTTTTAACTGCTAACTTTTAAATTCTTTTTGCCTAGGTGATCCTTGCCAGTATGGAGAATTTCTGTAATAATTTTTGAACACCTCTAACTGAACAAGCAAGAAGTAAGAAATTTAGTAATCTGTGTTTTTAGCCATTTTCCAGCAGCCAGATGGATGATGATGCGTGTTGCTGTCTGCTCATAAATCTGTGAAGGTGCACCATGTGGCTGCCTGGGGGCATCTGAGCTTCCCCAGGGGCCATCAGGGCAGTGACTGGCAGCAAGGACCTATTCCAGTGACCCAGCTAGGGAACTGGGCAGCTGAGGAAAACTGGAAAAGGCCCGTACCTGGGCATTGGGACCTTGTCTGGGAACAAGGCAAGGCTGAGGGCATTATTATCTAGGTAAGGGCCTGGCTATGACACAGCAAAGGCCGGAACTCAGGTTAGTCCCAGCAGCACAGCTCCATTTGGGAGGAAAGGGAGGCAGACCTTGCCAAGTCCACCTTTTTGACAAAAACTTTCCCCAAGGCTGCAGTCTGGGCTCTTTCCCAGCTGGAACTGATTCCAGGCCAGCAGCTGCCCAGAAGTGAGGAGATGTGGCTCAAGGTGGTTGCAATAGCTTCAGTCCTCAAAACTTTACTCAAATGCCAAAATTTAGATAGTCATGTCTGAGCTACGTTTGTATATTCCCACCATGGTCAATGGTGCGATGGCCCAACCATTCAGTGAAACTTGGAGATGAGAATCAGCTCTTTACTGTAACAGTATTTTCTGGTGTGCTAAGGTATCTGAAATATTCACACAGGTCTGACAGATACAAATTCACACAAAACTGGGAGTGGGGGGACTTAACACTTTTGTATGAGCAGCTGAAGACTGGGAATAATATAATTATTTAAATTTTCCAAATTGGTTGTATGTGTCTCTGTTTAGGCAGTTCAGTTGTAGGATGGAAAGCTGTACAGATGTCCAAATATGAGAATAAATCATAGTTAGCTAAATAGATTACATTTGCAGTCTTGGAGACCTACATTTATATACTGCATTTTAGGAATCTTAAGTTGAATCCTATCTCAGCAGCATGAAGAAATGTTCTGATTGATTGTTTTCTGGTTTCATAATTCTACCTCACTTGATTATACATAACTGTTTTCCAAGTTTACATTTTATTATCCATCCACATAGCAAAGTGTCATCATGTAAGATGACATTAGATAAAAATTCTTTATTAGTACCAACCTAGTGAAGTAAAAACCATTTAATAAACTGTGTAAGGATACTGGAAATTTCTTAAGAAAATTCTATTAAAAATATTAGAATGAATGTGTTCCTAGTGGACTTATCACATTTCAAGGCAGAGGACTTTTTTTTTTTTTTTTTCTTTATATCAATTTTGAGGACAGGACAAATAAAGAAAGAACTAGAGAAAACCTCTCCAAAATTATTTAGACCAATTAAGAAAAGAGTGAAAACTGACTATATAAGATAATGTACAGAAACAATTCCCAATGGTTGTTTTGTTATTAATTAAACCTTAAACATGGCCTTGAGCACATTTTTTCTAAATAGATGTAATAAAAAGATTGATATTTAACGGTAGAAGGCTACCTACCTAGTGTATTAAAGAACCTTTTGTTCTCAGGCATGTATTCATGGTTATTTACAAGTCTAGCTTTTTTTTTTAATAAGTGACAGGATGTTTTTTTATTTAAAGATAGGAGTAAGTTTCTATGGAAGTAATTAAAGTTGTTTCCATATTTTTTAAACTATTTTGTAATGCAGAAGATTGTATGAATGACAATCAATAACTGATGCTTAGTATTTCACTGCAAGAACATAATGATGTAATTGATCCTTTCATATTTTTTTCTTTCTTTACAGTGATAAATTTGATTGAAAATACATGCCTACTGTCAACTATTCTAGTTAATAACATGAAGTTAAGGAGAAAACTCTGTAATATATTTTTTCTTCTTGCCTGAACCAAGCATATAAAGATAAAAAGAATGGAGGTGACTGATACAGTTTGTTTTTTACATAGGAAGAAAAATAAATCTTTATTTCTATGGGGATTTTTTTGGTTTTGTTTTGTTTTTTTTTTTTTGTAAATCCTGAGGAAAAATGGTTTTCTGCAACTAAGAGTATACATATCTGCTTAACCTTCATTATTACCAGGTTAGTAATTAAAAATATTACACATGCTGTGCATGTGAAAAGTCTTTTATTCACTAAAAACCCAATTTTGTGAAACATTAGGTAGCAGAATGTAAACATTATTTAGTAGAAATTATTCCTAAATATTATTTGTCTTGATACCTAAAATATCTTCATCATTTATCCTATGCATGCCCGCAGACAAGAATGCATGCTGTATTAATTGTGGGAAAAAAATTCATTATTCGAGATATACTTCTTTAATGAACTGAATAAAATCCAGCCAAACTCTCCAGTTCCATTTGAAAAACATCATTGATGGCAAATGAATGTACATACTCAGCAGGATTAGCAATATTGTTATTGTTTTCTTTAAGTAAAATATCAGGCACTGCATATAGTTTATATGCTATACAGCTGTTCTCCACAATAATGATCTATGAGTGTTGGAAAGGCCATCTGATCTCTTGATATGAAAGGAGATTTATTAAAGGCATTACTAGAGAACTACATAATGAATTGGAATTGGTTTGTGCCTCATACAAAGGTATAGATAAACCAGATATCAGTTAAAAAAAAAAAAAAAGGCACAAGAACCCTTCTTACCCTTTGATCAATGTAAAAGACACTGTTTTTTTAGAACCAAAATCTTTTGCAGTGCATAGTGGTGAATAATTAATGCAATGCATTAATTCAATTTTAAGTGTATAGCTGATGTAGCTGAAGTCACCCCTCAGGACTTCTACATATCACTGGAAATTGCACCACTTTTCATGGATACCTGATGTGAATTACAGAGTGAGCAGGACCCTGCTGCACTATAAGCTGGCAGATAAGTGTAGGAAGAGGTTGCATTGCTTCCTGAGTTCTGTTTGTTTGCTTTGATTTTTATTAACGCCTTCTTTCCTTCTTCCTCCTGAAATGATATTCCAAACCTGGGAGGCTTTTACTGAGGTTTATGAATTGTCCATGTTTAATGAAATGTTATAAGTTACTGAATTATAGCTATTTTACAATTTCCCCTGCAGTGTGCAAGGAATAAAATGTGTCAACATGGCTTGTATCCTAAGTAGAGCTTGCAGCCTTACAAAATGGGGGGTAATGAAAATGGTCTGATTTCAAATGCGTGTGTGCATGTCTTTATTTGTACACCTGCACCTATTTTCTTTCAACTCTCAAAGAATAATACACAAAAAAATTCTAATATTCTTCACTTCTATATAGGTAGCATCTTACAGTAATGCTAATTAATAGTTTGGAGTTTTGTAGAGTTCCTCCTAGCTAATGAAGAATGATTTACAAAATTAATTACACTATATTCTTGTAAAACATACTACTCATGTAACTGATTCAGTAATGTTTGCACTTACTGGCAATACTTGTGTAAAGTGTGTTATGCATGATGCAAGCTTCTAAGAAAGTAAAACTTCTGTTAAATTATTGACAGAAGAGTTTCCATAAAACTGAAATAAATCTCAGGCGTAACTTAAATTTGTAAAATTACAGGATAAAATATAGGATGCAAAAGCCAAAGTCAGGTCAGAACCCAGACTTTTTTGAACATTTTCAGTTCTAAATTCATATTACATGTAGAGCAAGAACCATTAAAATCTTGACATTTACTGTTGATGGTAGTTAAACTTCACATGGTATTTGCAGTACTCCCCATTCAAGCTTAGGGGAACTGCAAATGCCTCACTAACGGCAAATACCACAGTGTGATAAATGTCAAGAATTTAATGGTTCACTATAATAATTATGGGATAGATTCTGATAACTCAGACCAAAATGGGTAGCACCTTGCTCCATGAAAATTCTCACTGACTTTAGCAGGACTGTTTGTGACAATGTTTGATAGAAGAGTGAGCTCATCTTTGTAGGCATCAACTGCAAATTTAAAGTCAAATAACAGTCTGTATTAGGTTCTTCAGATTTTTTTTGTAAACCCATTTCCAAAACAGACATCTCCACTAAAGCTTAGTCCAAGGTAATGCCTGCTTGATACAGTATAGGAAGATATGTAAATGCATGAAATACATTAACACAGCACTGAATTTAGTTGCCACCTGGGATTAAAACATGAAATGGGGTCAGCTGACCCAGCTGTGTCCCCTCACAATCTCTTGCCCATCCCAAGCCTACTTGTTGCCAAAGTAGCATGAGAAACAAAGGTGTTGGTGCTTTTTAAGCACTGTTTAGCAGTAGATAAAGCATTGTTGTGTTATTGACATTGTTTGGTCACAAATCCAAAAGACAGTGCATGCAAGCTACTATGAGGAAAATTATCCCAACAAAAACCAGCACAAAATTCATTTCCCGACCCTGGAACCAGAAATAATATGCTCAGGTTATGCTACTTGTCAATATGTTACCTAAGTCTATTTTTCCCTCAATAGTAATTGGCGAGTGATTTTCCTATTTTCTTTTAAATCCACAAGTTTTCTCATTCATGTTCTTTCCATCTTCTCCCAAACCCTTCCAGTGAGAGGGGAAGTGAGTGAGCAAGTGGTTGTGTGGGAACTCTGTTGCTAACCAGGGCCAAATCACCACAACTAGGAATTTTCTAGTCTTTTCCTAGTTTATGCTTTCTCCCAGTATAGCATGAAGGTATAACTTAAGTAAGGCAAAGAAAGGGGTGTTGAATTCTGGTCATTCTATCTGCCCTCATAGATTCTTGGGGTGGGATTTAAACTGATAGTTCTTCTGTAGGTTCTTATCCTGAAATCTTGTAACAGAATATATTGTAGTCATCTAAAACAATTTGAAAACCAATTTTTTGTTTGTTTTTATTGTCTTGTCAGCTTTCTATTTCATTTACAATGCAACTGTGCCTTCGAGATAAGTGTCTGATGTATTTTTAGACTGCTTTCATACATAAAACTTGTTAAATATTCAGGCCTTGCAGGTCTTCTTTAGCTATTTTGATGTAACATGATCATTATGTAAATTTGAAGTTATTCATTGTCTAAAAGAGAGCTAAACTCTCACTATCTTAAGAATATTGACAAGTTCCTTTCTAGACTTCTGCTAGAATATAAACTTCTGTTTATATTAAAGATAAACGCTAACAGTATAATGCTCTAAGGTAGATTCTTCTGTGTAATGTTTTTACTAGTGTAATTCTGTAAAACAAAGAGATCATGGCTCTCTCTGCAGCTGTGCAGATCTGTAAGTAGAAACGAACTTTCAGCTCCAAACTTGACAACTGAAAGGATAACCTGAGAGTGAACACTTATAATTTCAGCTCTCGTTACTACTTTATGTCTATCTTACCTTCTGCACGAAAATACCGCAAAACATCCTTTCATTATAGAAGCATGCAGTGTGCTATTCAGCAAATACAATGCAATAAAGTACAAGATATATTAATGCAAAATAATGGTTGACATTTAGTACACACAAAAGTCAGTAAAGTCAATGTTATGTTCCCCAAAGAAATAATATCTCATCTTCATTGCATAAACATATTCTTTAATATATGTGCACAAAGTGGCTGAATTATGGTTTCCATGGGAACAGTATCTCTGGATATACACATTTGTCATTTTTCTGTGTAGAGCACTCAATATGAAATTGCATTTATTAATAACCTCAGTTTCTTAGACCCCAGCAAAATATTCATAAAAGTGGCATGAACATTATGAACACAGAGATGAGAAATAGCTTCTTTTCAAAATTTCTGAGACTGTTAGTCTAAACTTCTCCCTCTGATCTTAACTGAAGAGCTTTTTGTTTAGTTGTGGCATCTGCCTGTGGTTCTTATCAGACTAGGAGTTTTTACTGTTCAAGTATTTAAAGACATTGTTAGACCACTCATGGATGTAGCAAGGTAGGCAAGCAGAAGTATTTAGAGGTTTCATACCTTTTGAAATTTAAACTGTGCTGCTAAAAAGGCTTGAAAATGGTTTGAAAACCACAAGAAATCCTGAAGTTTCAAAGACTTTGTACAGATTGAAGAGGGCATTGGTTAACTATTTGATTGAAATATGCTAAGTAATAAAGCATAAAATGCTAATATCCTGATAACAAGGAATATGTTGTAGTGTACTTTCCTCAGTCACAAGCAATTACAATTTCATATTTGTGTAATACAGCAATGACATATTCAATCATTATTCATGTCAAGACTTCATAATTAAAACCTTTGCTTCAGGTTGTTTTGCTGTTGTTTTTCTCTTTTTTTATAAGGAGGTAGTTTTCTCAGTGTGTCATTAAAAGACTGAAAATTCTTTTTTGCTCATGCTTAGGACTTTTTACAATCTTTATGTACGTTAATATAAAAATTAGTTTCAAGACAGTTGTGCATGATCTGCTTCAAAATATCAGTAGAGTCTATAATAAAATTTTCTTACTCTGTTGACATCTGCATTACTCTAAAACAACTATGAAAATTCTAAAACAGGCTTTTCTATTTTTTTAAGTGTTGAATTTTATTTTTTATATTAGTGCAACTAGCAGTGAGAATGAAGTAAAAGTTTTATATTTCATTCTTCTATATTGTTTTTATCTGAAGTAGCAATGAATGTGATGTACTTATTACAAGTATTATATGTAATAGTTTTTGTGCACAACCCAAAATAAACTGTTGGGGGTTGTCCTCTTTGGATTTGCGTCCAAAGTTTTGCTTTTAATTTCACTTACATAATTCTTGTTTCAAATGACCTTACCTCTAAATTCAATCAAAGATTTGTAAAAGCTCAGGAAACAACAGCTACTGAGACTTTTCACAGATATTTTTTTTTCCCTTAGAGTTCTAGTCCTGAGCCATTTTTAAGTCTTGTTTTAGGTCAACAAAAACAATATGTTCAAGAAAGAAAGAAATACTCTTTATCCAGAAAAACTCAAAGTAATGTATTTTCTAATCTTATGTAAAACACTTGAGTGCCCTGTTAAAGGGCTGATAACAAAAGAATCAAAATCTTAGAGATTTATATTGAAAAACAAAACTGCAGACTCTTTCTAGTATTCCATGCCAGTACCTTGGACAGGAGTGTGGTGCTATGTAATGCTTTTTGATTAACATGCTGATCCAAGGTCTTTCATATTGGTTTTGGTTGATATATGATATAACAACTTTAAAAGTGTATTTTTTTCACTCTTATTTTACTTAAAATCTCTTCACGCTTTAAAAAGTGGTGTTGCTGTCCTTGACAAAATAAAATAACTGTTGATAGGCAAGATCTAATTTATTTAGTATATGCTATGTCTTGATTTACTCTGAGAAGTATTTTAAGGTATAAGCAAAATAGTAATGTAAATAGAAGAGAAAGATCCCAGAGTGGTCTAATTAGCAGGTTTTTTTCTTTCTGAAAATAAATGCAGTATGGGTAAGATGATAAATGTGGTAGGTTGTTTTCTACAGAAAGTCCGATGTGGATTTGTCAGAAATGGAAACAGAGGATGAGCTGGTCTCTTGGTTTGAAGACAGGTGTCTGCTAAGGAAGGTGTAAACCTCCCTTAAAACCCACAAATGTGAACCCCCTTCCCTCCGAATTATTATAACTTTGAAATCAAGGGCTTTCAGGCAAAGATGTGGGGAAAGGAATAACAGTTCTTTACTAGTATCTATGGCAAGGCAAACAATCAATAACAACAG